>CM031620.1:66289306-66316806 GCA_018398815.1 Conus ventricosus | reverse complement strand
TTAATAGCTAAAATGTGTACGTTTTCCATCTAATGATTTTCTATAAGACCCCATACTTCTGCAGGGTATTTGAACATAGGTTCCATCTGCGTATTGGATAACTTCCTAAACAGAAAAGGATCAATCGTGTTAAATTTCTTCATACATCTTTTTCTCGTACTTTCCTTCATGTTCCAGATCACCCGGCATTCAAACGTACCGTGTTGCAAATAGCATCCCTAAATACTTATTACCTTCACTTCGACGTTATTATACAACCATTTTTCTGGATGATATAAATGACCACCCTACGAAAAACTAATATTTTGTTGTCTAAATTAACATTCAGTTGCCGTTTATCTGTTTAACCTTTCAATAACCTTCAGCTGATTCTGTAGGTCAATAGCAGTACTCGAAAACACAATCACATAATCACAAATTATAGCATAAACCATTAGACAGCTTCAGGGATCAGTTGTATGCTGTACCACCCATTTCGTGGCATTTTCAACGGCCAATTCGTTTTAAAAAGAAAAGAAAAGGCAAACATTTGAGGACTCAAAAGGCCGCCTTGTTTAACACCAGTGGGTAACTAAATAAGTCGAATAGACATCCTTTCAGGTATGCATGCCCGGACTGAATTGTATACACAACAGAGACTGCGTCAAAACGTTTTTATAAACCCACAAAACCAACATACAACTAAGTGGTCTTCTTCAGAAAATGTTGAACTAAGGCGTATAAGGGAAGTTATGGTGTGAAGTGCTGGGCCCTGATCTGAAGCCTGCCTGTTCATCTACTCTTTTTCTTCTTTTTTTCTGCAATTTTGTCAGCCTTTTGCTTGAAATATGAGTGTAGACTTTACTCATGAAACTTGATAAAGCCGCATCACAGTAATTGGTCTTGGCATACCCCCCCCCCCCCCCCCCCCCCCCCCCGCCCCCCGTAAATTGGTACGATAATGGTTTTTGACTTGTCTGTTGGAAACTTTCCACAATCAAATGATTGCTCACCAAGCGACACAAAAATCAATGAAAGAGGCATTCGTGTTCTTTAACTTCTCACGATTTTGCCTAGCCCAAGAGTTTTTTTCCCCATGTTTTAGATTCGTAATAAAGGGTTTGACTTCTTCTGTTGTTATGGGATTATTAAATATGGGTTCCTGAGACATTTGTGTTTTCAGTTTCAGTTCCGTCCACGTCTGTAACACTCCGTATATTATCCAACTATCAGAGCGATTTCAGTGTCAGTTCATCAAAGTGTCGCTGCGTGTGGACTTGTCCATAGACGCTACACCACATCCGCTAAGTGTCGAGACAACACTACTAATGATTCAAAACTGATGTATTAATGACTTAATGTCTAAGAATAGACAAAACGAGAAGAAGGCCCAACGCGCTGGCCAGACGTTGGGTACCTACCAAACACAGGCTGTACCATAAATATCATTGTATGTGTGTGTGGTTTTGATTGACCATTTTTGTCCGGTCCCAAATTGTGGGGACAATTTTGAAGTGGCACAAGCTTGCCTGTTCACCGGTTAACCTGTTCACCTGACAGCTACTCACCCGCGTTTTGTGTCAGTCAGATGTGTGAGGATTTCCCTTCAGTCTCTGCAGATCTGCCAGTCTGGAAACAACACACGGTGCCGAAGAGGGGACTGGGAACTTTGTTTTGTGCGATCAGGTGTCGGTGAGGCCCCTGATTCCGGCCTGGAACTGATTGCCACCGGGTGTGGGGTCGTGCCCCAATGGCTGTCTCCGTCCTGTAGACGTGGAGAGGCTGACCACTCAGGATTCTCCGTCACGACGACGTGGAGGAGTTGGCCGCCAGGTCGGTGGCTCAACGTGTTGTTTTTTTCTGCTGTGTGTGTTCTGGGGAGGACTCCACGAACTGCATCCGTGAGTAGCACTGTGTACTGTGTGAAGACTGTGACTTGGGCTGGATGCAGCCAGGTTAAACGGACTGTCTGTTAGGACATTACTGAAGTCGCCAACGAAAATTATATTATATTATATATATATATATATATATATATTATATATATATATATATATATATATATATAAAATATATAAAATAATGATTAAAAGCAAATCTTAAAACGGGGACTACAAATTTGTTTCGAGGTCTTTTCTCTCTTCAGATCCCGTGCCAATCCCCTGCTACTGACCTCGATCGTATATATGTTTTTTGAATTGTGAGCTGTAGTCCAGTTGGGTTGTGTTGCACGTGTTGTGCAAGGGGGGCCCTGTTGGGGTTGTAAGTCTTTCTTTCTTTATTGAGTATGAGGGGTCCTATCAGGTTGCTATTTTATACTTGTTGATAAAAATTTCCTTTTGTGCCTGCAACGTCCTACGATTTCAACTCTTGTGTTCAATGTAGCCATACTAGGTTTTGCATAGAATCATCCACTTTTCTGTTGTGCACAAATTACATCTCTTTGTGCTATTATTGTATGCTGCTGCTTTTCTGATTATTTTCCATGTGATGTTAAAATCTGTATTTGTTTTCTTAAGATTCCATATATGTTTACTTAATTCTGTTTGGTGTTTGTATTTTTCATACTTGAAGGATTGCTTGTGATTGGCGTACCTGGCTTTAAATTTGTTTTCTGTGATCCCTATGTATGTCTCTTTGCTCTTTTCGTTGTCACAGTGGCTTGGTATACGATGTTATCAGAGAGACATTGTTTTCAGAGGGCATTGCTCTTTGATTGTGCAATTGCAAGTTTTCCGTTTGTCACCCTCGTTTTTGACGTTGGTTTCTTTTTGTTTGAAGCATCAATTATTTTTTTAAGATTTGGCATACAAGAGTAAGATAAATAGTCAAAAAAATAGTCAACTACTTGGATTAACACTAGATTTGAACAAAAACCAATACAGACCATACAAAAAACCCAATGATACACCATTATATGTAAATTCCATGAGTAACCACCCACCAACAATCATAAAAACGATACCACAAGGGATAAACAAGAGGTTATCCAACCTTTCCTGCAACGAAGAAACATTCAACGATGCAGCAACAGACTACCAAGAAGCACTGTTGAAAAGTGGACACAACTACAAGTTGAAATATGAACCTGAAAGTACCACTGGAAGCAGGAAGAAAAACAGAAAGGGGAAAAATAACCTGGTATAACCCACCATATGATGGTAGAGTGAAAACCAACATTGGCAAAGAATTCTTCGAAATACTAACAGAATCGTTCCAGAAAGACCATAAACTTTTCAAAATATTCAATAGGAACACTATCAAAACTATCTTACTCTTGTATGCCAAATCTTAAAAAAAATAATTGATGCTTCAAACAAAAAGAAAACCAACGTCAAAAACGAGGGTGACAAACGGAAAAAATTGCAATTGCACAATCAAAGAGCAATGCCTCTGAACAACCAATGTCTCTCTGATAACATCGTATACCAAGCCACTGTGACAACGAAAAAAAGGCAAAGAGACATACATAGGGATCACAGAAAACAAATTTAAAGCCAGGTACGCCAATCACACGCAATCCTTCAAGTATGAAAAATACAAACACCAAACAGAATTAAGTAAACATATATGGGATCTTAAGAAAACAAATACAGATTTTAAACATCACATGGAAAATAATCAGAAAAGCAGCAGCATACAATAATAGCACAAAGAGATGTAATTTGTGCACAATCAGACAGGATGATTCAGCAAACCTAGTATGGTAAATTGAACACAAGAGTTGAAATCTAGACAGTTGCGGCCCAAAAGGAAATTTTTATCAACATTGAGAAATAACCTGATGACCCCTTAGACCATTAATATATATCTCTACACCCCAACAGGGCCCCCCTTGCACATAGTGCAAACAACCCAACTGACACAGCTCACATTCAAAACACATTATACGAATCTGATAAGTAGCAGGGTGTTGAGGAAATTTGAGATAAACCAATCTGAAGAGGGAAGACCTCGAACTAATTTGTAGTCCCATTTTTAAGATTTGCTTTTAATCATTACTTAGCTGTTCTCCGGATGGCTGAGCACTTTTCATAAAAAAGCCGTAAAAAATATTACTACTTTTCACAATATATATATATATTATATTATATTTATATATATTTATATGATATTGTTGTTATTTGAAAATATTAACATCACAGCTTTTTTGGGATAGCATTTTTCTTTAAAACCGAAAAGGCAGAGGAGTCAAATTACCACTTCCGCGGTCACTGAGGAGAAACAATCGGGTTTCGAAATATCGGTATCTGACCAGGAGTTATATGTGTGGGTTTTTCCCCCATTGGAGATCGTCTCCCTCTTGGAGACTAAGCTTGCTGAAGGCTCATTCTGAGAAGCATTTATTTTTATTTTTCCCCATTCACCCAACAAGCACATACTGTTAGTTAGGCAGAATCATCTGCCACTGCAGATATGAGTGCTTATCTCACCCTATTTCTTCAATCTAAACAAGAGCAAGCTTTGTTTTAATTGAATATTTCTTGCAGTCATTTAACACCAAGCTTCTTGTAAGTTGCTGGAATAGTGCGGTACTTTATCTTGGATTTATTAGTTTAATGGTATTTAGTCCCTGCTGATTCATTCCAGGAACTAGCCCTCACACTTGTATCTTAAGGTTATCTTTTTATATTTTCTACTTTTCACAAGAAAATGTAGCTTATTTTGCTCTTCATGATTTTCTTTTGCTTCTTAGGTGGCACCTTTGGTTGGTTTTTTGAAAACTCAACAACATACTACGGTATTGCACACCAGCTTTTTCTGGGATAGCATTCTTCTTAAAACCGAAAAGGCAGAGGAGTCAAATTACCACTTTCCGCGGTCACTGAGGAGAAACAATCAGGTTTCGAAATATCGGTATCTGACCAGGAGTTATATGTTAGTGGGTTTTTCCCCATTGGAGATCGTCTCCCTCTTGGAGACTATAAGCTTGCTGAAGGCTCATTCTGAGAAGCATTTATTTTAATTTTTCCCCATTTCACCCACACAAGCACATACTGTTAGGCAGAATAATCTGCCACTGCAGATATGAATGCTTATCTCACCCTATTTCTTCAATCTAAGACATAAGAGCAAGCTTTGTTTAAAACTTGAATATGTATATATATATAGTATATATAATATATATATATATATATATATTGAATTATAAACAAAGCTTGCTCTTATGTCTTAGATTGAAGAAATAGGGGGAGATACGCATTCATACCTGCAGTGGCAGATGATTCTGCCTAACTAACAGTATGTGCTTGAGTGGGTGGATGGGGAAAAAATAAAATAAATGCTTCTCAAAATGAGCCTTCAGCAAGCTTATATTCTCCAAGGGGGAGAGACATCCTCCGATAGGGAGGGAAACTCGCTAACATATAACTCCTGGTCATATACCGATATTTCGAAACTTGGTGGTTTCTCCTCAGTGACCGCGGAAAGTGGTAATTTGACTCCTCTGCCTTTTCAGTTTTAAGAAGAATGCAATCCCAGAAAAGGCTGGTGTGCAATACTGTAGTATGTTGTTTGAGTTTTCAAAAACCAACCAAAGGTGCCATCTAAGAAGCAAAAGAAAATCATGAAAGAGCAAACAAGCTACATTTTCTTGTGAAAAGTAGAAAATATAAAAAAGATATCCTCTAAGACACAAGTGCTGAGGGCCAGTTCTTGGAATGAATCCGCAAGGGACTAAAATACAACAAACTAATAAATTCCAAGGATAAGTACCGAGCACCGTTCCAGCAACTTACAGAGCAGCTTGGTGTTGCAATGACTGCAAGAAATATTGAATTATAAACAAAGCTTGCTCTTATGTCTTAGATTGAAAACTCAAACAAACATACTACAGTATTGCACACCAGCCTTTTCTGGGATTGCATTCTTCTTAAAACTGAAAAGGCAGAGGAGTCAAATTACCACTTTCCGCGGTCACTGAGGAGAAACCACCAAGTTTCGAAATATCGGTATATGACCAGGAGTTATATGTTAGTGAGTTTCCCTCCCTATCGGAGGATGTCTCTCCCCCTTGGAGAATATAAGCTTGCTGAAGGCTCATTTTGAGAAGCATTTATTTTATCTTTCCCCATCCACCCACTCAAGCACATACTGTTAGTTAGGCAGAATCATCTGCCACTGCAGGTATGAATGCGTATCTCCCCTATTTCTTCAATCTAAGACATAAGAGCAAGCTTTGTTTATAATTCAATATTTCTTGCAGTCATTGCAACACCAAGCTGCTCTGTAAGTTGCGGAACGGTGCTCGGTACTTATCCTTGGAATTTATTAGTTTGTTGTATATATATATATATATATTTTATATATATATATATATATATAATATATATATATATATATATATAATAATATATTATATATATATTTATTATTGTGTGTGTGTTGTGTGTGTGTGTGTATTTAATATGTCAGTTTAGAGAGCGACGGTTACAGTTCTTTGTGGTGTACGCCCTTACTGAATGTGGCGTGTATTGATATTTTTGTGTCTGCTTATTTATATTATGGTAATGTGTTGTGTTTGTAGTGTTTTGATGGTTCGGGTAACATAAAAAAGGAACTTAACTTGTGTGGTGTTGCCTGGCTGTCTATGTTCGTGTGTGTGTGTGTGTGTGTGTGTGTGTGTGTGTGTGTGTGTGTGTGTAGAAAAAAAGTAGTTACACGCATCCAAACTTTTTCTAGTGAGAGTCAGTAAAACACGCACTACCACGTTATCCTTAACAGTGGTTAGTATACGTGTGTGTGTGTGTGAGAAAAAAAGTAGTTACACGCATCCAAACTTTTTCTGGTGAGAGTCAGACAGTAACACATGCACTACCACGCTATCCGTAACAGTGGTAAGTATACATGTGTGTGTGTGTGTGTGTGTGTGTGTGTGTGTGTGTGTGTGTGTGTGTGTGTGTGTGTGTGTGTGTGTGTGTGTGTGTGCATATGACTCAGACTAAGACTCTAATTGTCACGAAGACCCTTAAGGATCTATAGACGGCAGGGTATTGTGAGAGATCACAATTAATGGATAGAACATCATTTATCTGGGCCCATTTAGGGAGCCATTATTGTCTTTTCAAATCTATGTAACCATGAACGTATTTTGAAATATGAATTAGTAGGTTATCATTGCCTAGCATTTCACGTTCACATAGTTTTTACAAGTTTGAGTTTAGCATATCTTTTGATAGCTGTTCTTTTACCTTTAGTCATAGCAGTTTGTATATAGAGCTGCTGTCCAGACAATGGGTTTCATCCTCGACCTCACCACATGCTGAGCATTTTCTGTCTTCATTCGGAATGTTCGTATACCTACCCACCTACCCCTTTCCACTTGTAGGTCATGAGCACTGACGCAAAATCTGCTGTGATCACATCTCAGTTTGAAAATGTATGGTTCCAGTCGGTAGTTTTCTCCAATTTTACTTTAAAAGTATTATCTCGAAGTGCTTCTTTTTGCTGTTTCCAAAATTCTATGTAGTTAGATTCAAATTTCCTTTTGACTGCATGTTTTTCTTCTCCCGATATTACGGGTTGATTGATTTTTCAAGATATGACCACCTTCCAATTTCTGTGGAACAGTTCAGAAACATTCCACCCATGAACTGTTACAAATTTCCACATTTTAAAGCATTCTCTCTCTCTCTCTCTCTCTCTCTCTCTCTCTCTCTCTCTCTTCCCTCTCTCTTCTCTTCTCTTCCTCTCTCTCTCCTGTGTGTGTGGTGTGTGTGCATGGTGCGCGCCGCTCGGTGTGTGTATGTGTTTTGTTGTGTGCGCGCGCGGGTGTGTGTTGTGTGTGTGTGTGTGTTTTGGTGTGTGGTGGTGTGTGTGTGTGGGTGTGTGTGTGTGTGTGTGTGTGGTGTGTGGGGGCGCACGCGTGAGCCTGCTTGCTTTTTTGTGTGTGTGTGTTTTGGTGTGTGTGTGGTGTGTGTGGTGTGTGTGTGTGTGTGTGGTGTGTGTGTGTGTGTGAGTTTAGATATGCATGGTAGCGTATCTGTGGGCTTGTGGAGATGCTCCTGCCGCCGATTTGCGAGTGTTTGTACATTATTTTTATGAAAGGGTGCCTGTTTTGGGGGGCGTACACAACAACCCCACACACAACACACACACACCACACACACACACACACACACCAACATAATATATGAACTCACATATATATAATAGACTATCCAAACCTTTTAATGCAATGAGAGAGTGTTAACAATGCAGCGTGGAATACCAGAGGCACAGTGGAATACCAGTGGAAACAAGGAGGAAACTACAAACAAGTGGATCCCAATTCAAACTACAATACAACCCGGACAACAACACAAAAATAAAAGCAAGAAAAAATGGAGAAGAAAAATCATATGGATAACCCCCATACGACGGGAAACTCAAAACAAACATAGGGAAAAAAACTAAAAATCCTAGAAAATTCATTTCCAAAGAGCACAAACTGTCCAAAATATTTAACAAAAACACTGTCAAACTATCGTACTCATGTATGCCCAACCTCAAAAACCTGATTGACGCATCCAATAAAATGAAAACCAACACAGCAAAGAAGGGTGAAGAAAGGAAATCTTGCAAATTGCACGAAAAAAGGAGCATGCCCACTAGACAATAAATGTCTCCACAACAACATTGTATACAGGCTACTGTAACATCAGAAAATGAAAAAGAAACATACATAGGGATCACTGAAAACCACTTCAAAACCAGATATGCAAAAACCAAAAAACAGTCATTTAATAAAGAAAAATATAAAAACCAAACAGAAACTGAGCAAATATACTGGAAACTTAAAGACGCAAAACAAACTACAATATATCCTGGAAAATCAAAAAAGAGCATCACCATACAGCAATGTTTCAAAAAGGTGCAACCCATGTTTAACTGAAAAATGGTTTAATACCCATGCAAACCACACTTAGCAACTTTAAACCCCCAAAACAGAAATAGTAAACAACTGCAGGCATAAATGGAAATCGTTGTTAGTGAACACATCCAAAACAAAAACCTGAAAGCCCAAAAAAAAACGTGCAGCCAACCCGCACGTGCTAACAACCGCAAACGTGAGCCCACACGCTATATTAACATCGGGGGTGGGCAAACAAAAATCATCTGATGACAGCGCAACGCTAGAAACAAATTTTTCGAGTTTTAACCTTTAGTTTTAAAACCCTTCCTTTTTAACATCATTGATTATATATATATATATATTATATATATTTTATATATAAAATTAGAGTCAAAAGACCACTCAGAAGTCTAAAAAAAAGCTCAACCAAATAGGGAGCGACAAAACAGCTTAGATTAAAAACCACCCTACAAAATTGTTTCGAGCAAGTGCTCTCCTCAGGGGATGTACAACATGGGGACGCCACCAGTGTTATATAGATTAGTGTGTGGGCGTGTGAGGTCTGCGCGTGGTTCTTTTTTGGGGCGCGTTCAGGGGGGACGTGCCAGGAATGGTGCATTGCAAAAGATTTCCATTTTTTGCCGCAATTATTAATCATTTCTAACTTTAGAGTTCAGGGATGCTAGATGGGGTTTACATAATATCAGCCACTTTTCTGTAGTACATAAGTTGGGATTGTTTTTAGAAATGTTGTTGTATGGTGCTGCTCTTTTAAAATTATAAAAAGAGCAGCACCATACAACAACATTCTAAAAAAAAATTAACTTTGGGCAGTCCACCAAAAATATACCTTTTTCTAACCCACAACTCTAAAATTAAAAAACCCATACAGCAACTGAAATATTTGTGCGTAATATGAGATGGAAGGCGGTTTTTCTTTTTGAAACCAGATGCTAAAAAGGAAGATAAAAAGCTTATGGTTTTAAGTCATGGAGATCGCCACCTGTAATAGAGGAATGAAACCTTTTTAAGAAAATATGAAAAAACTAATAGCTAATATTGAATTTAGAAAATCACACAATAACTTCCAAACAACATTGAATAATAACATCAAACAAATCCAAAATGACAAAAAAATGTTAATAAAGGCTGACAAGACCAGCAATTTCTATAAAATAGAACCTAATGAGTACTCTCAACTCCTCAACAAAAAACATTCAGAAAAATCATAAAAAGCTGATAAGAATACACATGACAACATCTGCAAAAAAGAAAAACACTTGTGCACCAGATGGATTAGGTGATAGGATAGAACAACAGCAATAAAAGAAGCTTTTATAACCCTCAAAGACCACAAACCTAACTTTCACAACAACCCTACTTGTAGACTAATAAACCCATCAAAACCTGAATTAGGCAAAGTTAGTAAAAAAAAATCCTGGAAAAAGCAATAGAGGACATAAAAACAAACACTGAATACAATCTCATGAAAAATAGTTATGAGTTATCCAATGGTTTAAGGAATTGAACAAACAGAAAAATACAGTGTTCATTACTTTTGACATAGTGGATTTCTATCCTTCTATCGATGAGGAATACTCACTAAAGCACTAAGATTCGCCAACAAATATACAAATATAACAGATTCTGAGATGAAATCATTCTCCACACTAAGAAAACCCTTCTCCATAGCAACAATGAAACTTGGACTAAAAAAACCAGCAGAAATTCCACGTTCGATGTCACGATGGGATCTTATGATGGAGCTGAAACTTGTGAATTAGTTGGAAACTTTTCATGTTGTCTCATATACAGAAAGTACTTGGTAAACGGGTTTGGGCTTATACAGAGATGACGGCCTCGCCGCATTAAACAATAAACCAAAAATCATTGAAAACAAGAAAAAAGAACTTTGTAAATCTTTCAAAGCCACAACCTAAAAATCACAGTAGAAGCCAACAAAAAAAAAAAAGTAAATTATTTAGACATAACATTAGACCTTAAGGACCACACATACAAACCATACAAAAAACCCAATGACACATCTGTCTACGTAGACATCAAAAGTAACCATCCACCCTCTGTTTTAAAAACCATACCCAATGGCATAAACAAAAGATTATCTAAACTGTCATGCAATGAGAAAGAATTTAACAGTGCAGCAGCCGAATACCAAGAGGCGCTGAATAAAGTGGCTACAACTACAAATTACAATATAACCCAAATAATAACATGAACAGCAATAAGAAAAACAGGAAAAGAAAAATTATATGGTATAACCCGCCATATGATGGAAGAATAAAAACCAATGTAGGAAAAGAATTCCTCAGAATCCTTAAAACATCATTCCCAAAAGAACATGTACTATCTAAAATATTCAATTAAAAACACTGTCAAGCTATCGTACTCGTGTATGCCCCAAAATTAAAAACATAATTGATTCTTCCAACAAAACCAAAAACAATACAACCAAAGAGGGTGACGAAAGGATATCTTGTAATTGCACAAAAAAAGGACCAGTGCCCTCTGAACAACAAATGTCTCTACAGCAACATTGTGTACCAAGCTATGGTAACAACAGACAGTGACAAAGAAACATACATAGGGATCACGGCAAACCATTTTAAAACCAGATATGCAAACCATAAACAGTCCTTGAAAAATGAAAAAAAATAAAAACCAAACAGAACTAAGTAAATATATTTGGAAGCTTAAAGATAAGAAAATAGATTACAACATATCATGGAAAATTATTAAAAAACAAGAGCAGCACCATACAACAACATTTCTAAAAAATGCAACTTATGTACTACAGAAAAGTGCTGATATTATGTAAACCCATCTAGCATCCCTGACTCTAAAGTAGAAATGATAATAATTGCAGGCACAAATGGAAATCTTTGTCAATGCACCATTCCCTGGCACGTCCCCCCTGAACGCGCCCCAAAAAAGAAAAAATCTACAGGCCACGTGCCACACGCGCAGAGCTCACACGCCCACACACTAATCTATATAACACTGGTGGCGTGCCCATGTTGTACATACCCTGAGGAAGACACTTGCTCGAAACAAATTTGTAGGGTGGTTTTTAATCCATTTTAAAATCCTATTTTAAACTGTTCTATATATATAAAATTGAAATTGTTTATATATATATATAAACCCTTGGTGGTGAGAACACCACAGAATTACGGACTGTGGTGTGTCTCTATTTGACGCCAAGAGCACAGATACAATCAGCCGTGTCTCCCTGATGAGTTCCGATCCAGCGACGAAAGGCCTAGGAATAGGCGATACATATAGATCTGCCGTCGAGAGGGTTTGGGGAGTGTTCCCTCATGCAGCTAGTGAAGGGTTTTCATATTTATAATATACATTTTTTTTTCCATCAAAATTTCAAATCTTTGCCAAGTCATACTATAATGAGGGAAGAATTGTTAAGCTACACATGTTTTCCCCCACTACTTAATTGTTCAGCATTATATATATAATATATATATATATATATATATATATATATATATATAAATATATATATATATATATATATATATTATATATATATATATATATATATATATATATGTTGTTGTTGGCATCCGTTAGTCTCGGGAGACGATGGATTTGCGCCCTTTTCAAATGTTTCCGTTGGTCATACAGCATCTGCTGTGGCTGTATAGACCCACACGGGAGTGGCAGTCTCTGCTGCATTTGATGCACTTGAAGGCCGAGTCAGCTGCTGGCAGCAGCTGCTTGTTCTTTCTCTGTGCACGCTTTGCGTCGGCAAGCTTCCGGAGCTTCTCTTCGCCAGCTTCCAGCCCAGTGTTCACAGTGTGGGCTCCAGCTGGATCTGTCCTGAGCGAGCTCTTCCCAGGTGTTGGTGTCGATGTCGAGAGCCTTCAGGTCGCGCTTGCAAACATCCTTGAAGCGGAGTTGTGGTCTTCCAGTTGTTCTCTTGCCAGAGGCAAGCTCTGCGTACAGAATGTCTTTGGGGATCCTGCCGTCGTCCATTCGACGCACATGACCAAGCCACCTGAGGCGACGCTGACGGAGAAGAGTGGTCATGCTGGGAATCTTTGCACGCTCAAGCACATCGTTGTTTGTCACGCGATCACTCCATGTGATCCCAAGTATGCGCCGGAGACAGCGCATGTGGAAGGCACTCAGCCTCTTCTCTGTGAGGCATACAGGGTCCAGGATTCGCTGGCGTACAGGAGAGTGCTTAGCACACAGGCTCGATACACAGCAATCTTGGTGTTCAATGTTAACATGCTGTTGTTCCACACTCTCTGAGATAGTCTGGCCAGGGTGGTAGAGGCCTTGCCAATCCTTCTGTTGATCTCTGTATCCAGAGAGAGGTTGTCGGTGATGGTGGAACCGAGGTACGTGAACTGGCTAACGGCCTCTAATTCATGGTTGTTGATGGTGATGCGGGGTTGTTCAGCATCCTGAGCCATCACATTCGTCTTCTTCAGGCTTATTGTCAGGCCAAACTCATCACAAGCCTTTGCAAAGCAGTCCATCAGACTCTGTAACTCTGCTTCGGTGTGGTGGCCAGAGCAGCGTCATCTGCAAACAGCATGTCTCTGATGGTCACTACCCGTACTTTGCTCTTTGCCTTCAGCCGAGCCAGGTTGAACAGTCGGCCATCTGATGGGGTGTGAAGGTAGACACCCTCAGTTGATGTCCCAAAGGCGTGCTTCAGCAGGACAGCGAAGAAGATGCCAAAGAGGGTGGGAGCGAAGACACAGCCCTGTTTGACTCCACTGCGTATGTTGAAGGCATCTGATGTCGAGCCGTCGTACTGCACTGTGCCTTTCATGTCGTCGTGGAAAGACTGGATCACACTCAAAGTCTTGGTGGGCAGCCTATCTTCGCTAGGACGTTAAAGAGTCCATCTCTGCTGACAAGATCAAATGCCTTGGTCAGGTCGATGAAGGCCAGAAAGAGGGGCTTGTGCTGCTCTCTACATTTCTCTTGCAGCTGTCTGATGGAGAAGACCATGTCGATGGTTGATCTCTCCGAGCGGAACCCGCACTGCGACTCTGGGTACACTCTGTCAGCGAGCTTCTGCAGCCTGTTCAGGACGACTCTTGCAAATACTTTGCCTACAATGCTCAGGGGAGATATTCCTCTGTAGTTATTGCAGTCACTTTTGTCTCCTTTGTTCTTGTATAATGTGACAATATTGGAATCTCTCATGTCTTGAGGTACTGCTCCTTCCCCCAGCACTGACAAAGGAGGTTGTGCAGATGTTCAAGCAGTGCACTGCCGCCACACTTGATGACTTCTGGTGGTATGCCATCCTTCCCTGGTGCTTTTCCTGAGGACAGGCTCATGATTGCTTTCTCTAGTTCTGCCAGAGTGGTTTCTCATCCAGTTCCGCCATGAGGGGGAGGCTTTCGATCGCATCAAGGGCCTCGTCGGTGACGTGGTTCTGTCTGGAGTACAATTCGGAATAATGTTCCACCCATCGCTCCATCTGCTTGTCCTTGTCCTGGATGGTCTCGCCCGTGGCAGACTTCAGTGGAGCTGTAGTCTTCTTGGTGGGGCCCATTGCTTTTTTGATGCCGTCGTACATGCCCTTGATGTTTCCAGTATCAGCCGATATCTGGATGCTTTGACATAGCTGGAGCCAGTAGTCGTTAGCGCACTGCCTTGCTAATCTCTGTACTTTGCTCTTTGCAGATCTGTACACCTGCAGAGTTCTCTGGCTGGGGGATCGCTTGTATTCCAGGTGGGCGTTGCGGCGTTCTTCTATGGCTGGAGTGAGTGTGGAGGAGTTGGCCTCAAACCAGTCGTTGTTCTTGGTCTGCTTTTTTCCAAAAATCTTCATGGCAGTGCTGTGTACTGTCTCTCTGATGTGGTCCCATCTCTCATGGGCTGAGCCACCAGGAGGGTCTGAGTCGAACACCTCGGAGAGGGCTTGGGTAAATTCCGCCGCCTTGTCAGGATGTGTGGTCTTGTTCACATCGATGCGAGGTTTGCCTTCAGGCCTAGAGCGATGTATCTTCTTAGGCTGGAGCTTGATCTTGCAGCACACCAGCGGTGATCGGTGTCGCAGTCGGCGCTGTGGAAGGTGCGAGTAAAAAGGACACACCTCAAGGCAGACCGCCTGATGATAATCAGGTCTAGCTGGTGCCAGTGCTTGGAGCGAGGGTGTCTCCATGACACTTTCTGCTGAGGCTTTGTCTGGAAGAAGGATTTGTGATGCTGAGGTCGTGGTATGAGCACATCTCCAGGAGTCGCTGCCCATTTTCATTCATCTTTCCCACCCCAAAACTTCCGGACAGGAGGGCCAGGAGTCATGGTCAGCGCCACTCTGGCATTATATATTATATATATATATATATATATATATATATATTATATTATATATATATATATATATATTATATATATATATACGTTGTTTTCTTGTGTATGATATTTATATATATATAATATATTATTTTTTAATATTATTATATATATTATAATAATATATATATATACCACTACTTAATTGTTCAGCATTATATATATATATATATATATTATAATAATATAATATATATATATATATATATATATATTTTTAATGTATATATATATATTCAATTAAAAACAAAGCTTGCTTCTTATGTTTAGATTGAAGAAATAGGGGGAGAAAAGTGGGTGGATGGGGAAAAATATATAAATGCTTCTCAAATGAGCCTTCAGCAAGCTTATAAACTCCAATTAGGGAGGGAAACTCACCCAAAACATAACTCCTGGTCATATACCGATATTTTGAAACCTGGTTGTTTCTCCCCAGTGACCACGGAAAATGGTAATTTGACTCGTCTGCCTTTTCGGTTTTAAGAAGAATGCTATATATATATATATATATATATATATATTATATTATATATACGACTTCCATAAAAACGCGAAAAAATTTTAAAGGCTATTTTCGGGTGAAAAAGGGGTGAATATACAATATTGAACCATTGTGGCAAGTTGTTTGGGTCCAAGACTCACGTGCAGTGGAAACAATTTTGTGAGCAACACATCATTCCCGGGATTGGAGGGTCAACAAAAATGGCAAATGGTTGCTGCATGTGAGGCCGTGCACACCCTGCAGAGCAAAGTTAACCAGCGACAAGTACGCAGGCATGCAGCCTTTATAAAGCCGCGCTACAAGGTTCAGGTAACGACTTGCCGTCTGAGCGCTTACAAAGATGCCAAGACTCGAGCAGAGGAACGCAATCGTTTCCCTAGGCCATCTGGAGGCTGGTGTGGAAAGCCAGGCAGGTCGCCAACATCTTTAACGTTCCCCATCTCAACCATCATCGTCTGCAGCACCGCATGCGAGTCACTGGTACCACTGATGATCGTCCCTGGCCAGGCTGTCCTTGGGTCCCACACAAAGAGAGGATCGCCATCTTGTTCGAACCCCTCTGCGGGACAGGCGGCAAACAGCCGCTAACACTGCTCGACAGGTGCCCGGGGAAACTCCAGCAAACGAATCAGCCTCAACACTATGCGGCGGCATCTTCAGGAGAACGGGCTGGCATGTAGGCGTCCTCACGAGGGCCAGTACTGACACAAGACACCGGCAGGACAGGCTGCAGTGGGCACAGCCCGAATCAACTAGCGCAGGCAGCAGTGGGGACGCATACTGTTCTCAGATGAGAGCCATTTTTGTATTGACATGGCTGGGCGGTCGTGTCAGAATATTTGGGGTCGACCTGGTGAACGCTATGCTGACTCCTGTGTGGTAGAGCGGAATCCCTGGGGAGGCCCGAACGTTATGATTATGGGGTGCAATTGGCATTAACCACGCCATAGGACCAGTCATCTTTCAGAACATTGGTCCTGGTCGCGGACAGGGTGTCAATGCACAGCGCTACATCAACCAGGTGCTCAGACCCCATGTCAATCCTTTTTTTGCGCAACACCCAAACTGGACATTCCAACAGGACAATGCAAGACCACACACCGCCAGGGCCACCCAGCAATTTCTTCAGCATAACAACGTCAATGTGCTGCCCTGGCCAGCCCTCAGTCCCGATTTAAACCCAATAGAACATTTTTGGGATGAACTTGGCAGACGGTTGGACCTCCTGCGTCCACGACCAGCAACAGCGGCTCAACTTCACCAGGCCATCGTCCATGTGTGGGCTGGTGTGCCAAGGGGACGCATCAACCACCTGGTCCACTCAATGAGCCGCAGGTGTCAAGCAGTTGTCAACGCAAATGGTGGCCACACACGGTATTAGGACTTCAAGCTGGTTTGTCACGTGACCTTGGATTTTCCACACAAAAGACATATTGCCGATGACATTTTCACACATTACTGGTGTAATGAATCAAATCACGTTGAATTCTCGCTTCCACTCTGTACAATTGTGACCAATAAAATTCACCCCCAACCTTCAGCTTGTTTTGTTTTCGCGTTTTTTATGGAAGTCAGTATATATATATATATATATATATATATATATATATATATATTATATATATATATATATGCTGAACAATTAAGTAGTGGGGGGGAAACAAGTGTAGGCTAACAATTCTACACTCATTATAGTAATGACTTGGCAAAGATTTGATTTTTTTAAAAGAAGAAAACGGGGGGAATATTATTATAAATATGAGAAACCCTTCACTAGGTACCTGAGGGAACCATCGTACTCCCCTTCAAAGGCAGATCTATTTGTATTGCCTGCTCCCAGGCCTTTCGTCCGCTGGATCGGACTCATCAGGGAGTCACGGCTGATTGTGTCTGTGCTCCTGGTGTCAAATAGAGACACACCACAGTCCATAATTCTGCGGTGTTCTCGCCAACAAGGGTTCAAAAAAGAATCCACCAGCACCCCAAAGCAGCCAGTGAAGGGTAGTAAATGGAACACAACGAAAGTGTGGAGAGGAAAAAGGTTGCTGAAAAACTAAAAGCATTATGCAAACAGTATAAAATGTAGGGGACAATCTTTGAGCCTATGCTTGAGGATCCGTTCAGGATGCAAGGGAGATCAAAAGGTATGGAACCGTCTGAGTGGTCAGCTCTGCTGTTCAATAACACAAGCATTGTGAGTTTCTAAGAATTGTACAGAACAACCTTTACTTGGATCTCCTAAGAGATGCAATCTCCCACTGATTGACCAAACATTATGATGCTGAACAGTTAAGTAGTGGGAGAAAACAAGTTCAGGCTAACAATTCTTCAGTCATTATAGTAATGACTTGGCAAAGATTTGAATTTTTTTTTAAAAGAAGAAAATGGGGAGAATTTTATTATAAATATGAGAATATATATATATATATATATTATATATATATAATATATATATGAGAGAGAGAGAGAGAGAGAGAGAGAGAGAGAGAGAGAGAGAGAGAGAGAGAGAGAGAGAGAAGAGAGAGAGAGAGAGAGAGAGAGAATGGTTCTGAGAATCAGCGCAATCTTAAAAACAGTGCTCAACCACAGTGGGAGCGACATTTGTTATATTAAAAGCAAGTTAAAAATCAAGCTGCTATAAACATCTACAAATTTGTTTCAAGCTGTGCGGTCGTCAGGATGTGATGAGCTTGTATTGCCAGTGCCACGTATATATATATAGCTAGCTGGTTTGCTGTTTTTTTTTCCCGTGCTACATGTGTTTCTCAGGTGTTGGTTTTATTCAATGATAGGAACTTCCATCTGTGTCTGCAATTGTTAACCATTTCTGTTCTAACATTTAGAGTTGCCAACTGTGATTTACATAGTATAATGTATTTCTCTGTAAGGCATAGATTACATTTTTTTTAAATGTTCTTGTATGGTGCTGCTCTTTTTAAGATTTTCCAAGATATGTTGTAGTCTACATAGACTACATGCTCCTGCACGCACGCATATGCACGTGCATGTGTACATATATGTTCCTGTGTATATGGGATTACATACACGTGTGTGTGTGTGTGTGTGTGTGTGTGTGTGTGTGTGTGTGTGTGTGTGTGTGTGTGTGTGTGCCCGAGCGCATGCGTGCAGGCGCATTTGTGCGCGCGCGCGTGTGTGTGCAGATGTGCATGAGTATGCGTGTGCGTGATCTGTGGGTTTTTGTGAGCTTGCTCCTGCACGCACGCATGTGCACATGTATGTGTACATATCTGCTCCCGTGTATATGGGCTTACAAACATGTGTGTGTGTGCCCGAGCGCGCATGCGTGCGCAAGCATGTCTGTGTGTATGTGCGCAGGCGCACGCATGCGCACGCGTATGTATATATATATATATATATATATATATATATATATATATATATATATATATATATATATATATATGTGTGTGTGTGTGTGTGTGTGTGTGTGTGTGTGTGTGTGTGTGTGTGTGTGTGTGTGTGTGTGTGGTGTGTGTGTGTGTACGCGTGCGTGCATGCGGTGTATGTATGTACGCACATGTGTGTATATGTATGAGCGCGCGCAGGCATACGCATGCTTGTGCGCATAAGCGGGAGCGTGCGCGCGCGCGCGCATTTGTGTGTGTGTGTGTGTGTGTGTGTGTGTGTGTGTGTGTGTGTGTGTGTGTGTGTGTGTGCATGTGTGTGTGTGTGTGTACGCGTGCACCGCATGTATGTACGCACATGTGTGTATATGTATGAGCGCGCGCAGGCATACGCATGCTTGTGCGCATAAGCGGGAGCGTGCGCGCGTTTGTGTGTGTGTGTATGTGTGTGTGTGTGTGTGTGTGTGTGTGTGTGTGTGTGTGTGTGTGTGTGTGTGTGTGTGTGCATGTGTGTGAGCACGCGTGTATGTGTGTGGTGAATGCGCGCTTTTGATATGTGGGAAGGGAATTTCAGAAGATGACACAGTAACAACAACAACAACAACAACAACCCACACACACACACACACACACACACACACACACACACACACACACACACACACACACACACACACACACACACACACACACCACTTTACACACTTGCGTTGCCGCACCGATGCAAACACGCCAGCGCACTCACGCCTACAGTACACAGTGGAATCCCTGAGAGATTCAATGTCTCATCTGTAAACATGTGTTTGTGTATTTGTGTCTGTTATTTGAAAGGCTCAGTATGAGTCTGCCCCAATCTCTAGGAGTCTTCGTATTGTTGGCCTTGAGGTTATTTCAAATATTTGTTTGGTTGGTGATATTTCTTGCTCTTCGTTTGTCTGGATGAGCGGTCACTTCCACATTTGATATTCAGCTCTAAAAATGGTCTATGGTATAGTGGCTTTGCTCTTGTTTGTTGAGGTGATACTTTAGATTTCTTATCACACCAGATCGGCCAAGCTGTAATCCAGGTCCTATCGTTGCCTTGCCTGCTAGTGTGTCTGCTCTCTCATTCCCCTTAATGTCTTGAGCAGTACGTCCATATGAGTCTCTCTAATGGAAGGTTGCGCATTACATCAGGGTTTCCCATTCGGCCCTCCACCTTTGGAAATAAGTTCATGGAGTCAGTCAGTATCATCGCTTGTTGAATTTCTATTTGGTCTGCAGATGAATGCCAGTGGAGTGCTTTTGTCACTGCTTTTACCTCCATCATTTGACTTGAAGTTTTTAGACTGTATGTACCATTGTTTTCCTGGGTAGTTCGGCCATTTTGCTTCACTGTGTATCCCCAGCCTGACTTACCTTTGGCGATGGAACCGTCAGAGTATATAACAATATCTTCTTTTGTGACAAGGTTTTCTACCTGCATCTGAATTTCTGCGCTGGCTTTGCCTTCTGGCCACTCTCGACAGTGGCTTCTAAGCACTGGAGCGATGGCAACTTGGTAGAAGTCGTCTGGATACTTTTCCCAGTCCGTCTTGTTTAGTTCTAACTGGCACACAAGCTGTATATTTTCTTCCGCCTGTCCCATTCATGATTTTCCACGCCCTAGGCGAGCACCTTGTGTTTCTTTGCCTGCCGTTTGTAGAAGGGGGGAGGGGGGGGGGTTATCAAGCGCTCTGAAATATGCTTTCATGTGGTCTAGATTGTGTCTTGCCCGCATTGAAAGAAAATCAAACATGTATCGACTTGTTTCAACTGGTGTATCCTTCATGGTTCTCAAGTTCAGTCTGGTTGCTTCATTTTGAATTCCTTCTAATTTCAGAAACCTGCTCTTGGACAATGTTGTAAGCCCTAAACCATAATCACACGGAGTACTACTGCATGATACAGTCGGTAGAGATGGCGCTGTTGAATGCGTTTAGCCGCCATTGCTTTCATGGCAGACAGGCCCCTTTTGTATTTAAGAACAATATTCTCAACGTGTTTTTAAAGGTCAGCATTCTATCAAAATCTAAACTAAAAACGTAGATTGTCAGTTGATTCAGTCGGGTTTCCATTGAAGGAAACTGGTGAGGGTGGTTGTCCTGATGTCTTGTTGCTGAGAATACAGACCAATGTCTGGGCTTTCATAGGATTTATTGAAGATCCAGTTTCTTGACACCGCTTTTCCCATTTCCATCAGGTCTTTCTGGTCTCACACCCATTACCTCACGTGTGCTACAACACCATTTATAAACTCTACCCAGGACAGTTTGCCTTTCATGTTGTTGCTTATTACCACAGCTAGTCCTCGTCTCTGACTCTTCTGAAAGATGATAAAGCCTCCCGCTGTCCCCTCCCTTTTAGGGGCAGACCTTCCCCAATTCCAAGACTTTCATACAATACCAAAGGGATGAATGGCTGTTGGTTTAAACAGTCTCAAACTGTACGCAGTCTGGCCCTAGGGAGACACTAGGTTGACAGACTTCGTATGTGTGGGCATTCCCTGCATATAATTATGAGCATCCACTGCCCTTCCTTGATATGAAGCTCTGCCAGGGAGACCGCTTATGATTCCTCAACACTAAGAAAACCTTTAAATGTTGGAATTGCAGAATACCACCTGAATTTTTACTAAATTACATCTCATTTGCACACTTTGCTCGTGTACAAATGAGCTGTTCACCGTATTCTATAGTGTGTTCATGTATGCGACATTACTTTCCAGTATGTGTGTGTGTGTGTGTGTGTATGTGTGTGTGTGTGTGTGTGTGTGTGTGTGTGTGTGTGTGTGTGTGTGTGGGGTGCGTGCGTGCGTGCGTGCGTGCGTGCGTGCGTGCTTGCGTGCGGGCTTGTGTGTGTGTGTGTGTGTGTGTGTGTGTGTGTGTGTGTGTGTGTGTGTGTGTGTGTGTGTGTGTGTGTGTGTGTGTGTGTGTGTGTGTGAAGTCAAGTCAAAATTATCTTTATTGACGGTTACAGAATACGCTTTCCAGCTTTTGTTTTACATCCTGCCCTCATAAACAAGAAGAAACTAATTCAACGTAAAACCACAAGCTCAAAAACCATTTTTAAAAGCACACAATTTCTATCATGCAAATGCATAACTGTCATATGAAATATGAAACAATAATCAAACTATTGTTGGAACTTCAAGTTCAAGCACAAAGAGAGAGAGAGAGAGAGAGAGAGAGAGAGAGAGAGAGAGAGAGAGAGAGAGAAAGAGAGGGAGAGAGAGAGAGAGAGAGAGAGAGAGAGAGAGAGAGAGAGAGACAGACAGAGAGACAGACAGACAGACAGACAGACAGACAGGCAGGCAGGCAGGCAGGCAGGCAGGCAGGCAGGCATGCAGGCAGGCAGACAGACAGACAGACAGACAGAGATGGGGATAAGGGGATCGTATAGATGGAAATGACTTCAACTGATGCGCAGAGTTTCCACCAGATGCATTTTTAGTGCTCTTTTAAATGTAGGTTTTGTGGGACCTGATTTTATGGAGGAAGGCAAATTATTCCCTGCGGTCCCTCCAGAATACAGAAAACGTGATTATAAAGATTACATCGAGGTCTGGGAAGAGACAGTTTATGAGTATGTGTGTACCTATTGAAGACAAAGTTTTCAAACATTGTCTTTGGGGCTGATTCATTCATTACATTGTACATGCACAAGCATTTGTTGAAGTAGAGTCTGTCTTTAAATGGAAGAATATTTAAAGTTTTTGTAATCACTCATTGTCAAGGTACTGGATTTCAGCTGAATTAACTTAATGGCCCTTTTATGCAAACGACTTACTAGTTTCAGATTAGTTTCACTGGCATTATGCCATAACGTGGATGCATAATTGATAAGAGAAAGAATGTGCGCATGAAAGAATATCTTTCTGGAGTGAAGACTTAGAAACTTTTTTTTATCTCTGAAAGTTGATATATTCTCTTTGAAATACGTTTTCCAAGATCCGCAATGTGGTAAGACCAAGATAAATGGTTGTCAATGATAACACCTAAAACTTTATGCGATGTAACCTCTTCAATCTTTGTCCTTGGGCAAGTAATGGCGTAAATGAGGATATCATTTTCTGTCGTTTCTGGCGTGTTGTGATATACATGCATTTAGTTTTACTAGCATTGAGGGACATATGATTCATTTCTGTCCATGTAATTAGCTTGTTAATATTTTTCTGCAGGTTATTTACCAGTTCAGCAGGGTTACTACTGTGAGATTGTAATGAGGTATCATCAGCAAACATTTCACAACAACATTCTATAAACAATGGTAAGTCTTAAATAAATGTTAGCGAACCGCCCAGAGAACGTGGACAAACGAGTTACAAGACAAAACACGACGCGTTTCGACCTCTTAGGTCTTCGTCTGGTGATAATTAAACGAATAAAACAACGAAAATTCACTTAGCTTTGGTCGCTTCAGATCGCTCAGGCTTCAGCGCAAGGAAGAAGGCGTTGAATGAGAACGAGGCTATTGGAAGGGAAGTAGTGAGCGAGTCAAAGTCGTAATGATGATAATATTACTGATAGGAATACTATTAATGGTCAAAATATGTGGGGGGGGGGGGGGGGGGGGGGGGGGAAGAAAAAAAAAAGAAAAAAGATCAATCTTGGTGTCAATAAGTATGTGTATGGGAGAAAGGAGAGTGGGTTAGAGGATTCTTAAGCAGCAGGGTTGCCGTGGCAACAGTCCCAGAGGGATGGTGATGTCAGTGCTAGGGGTAGTATGAATACTAGCAATAGTATTACTGAATGATATTGCTAATAACGATAGTGAAGGTTAAGGTAACGAAAGCATGATACAGAAATATATTTAGAAAATACATTTTTATAATAATCAAATAAATAAATAAAGAAACATTAAAATAATAATAATAATAATAATAATAATAATAATAATAATAATAATAATAATAAATTAAAAAAAAAATTAATCATAATAAATGCATAAATAAGAAAGCTATAAGTCATGTGTGAGGTGAATAGTGGGAGATAAGGTAGTATGTGTGTGTGTAGTGGGAGGATATTGTGGGCTGAGATTGATATATATATGATGCGTCATGATGTTTTGTTTGGGACATGAATGTAAGTCGTTTATATAAATAGAAAAGAATAGGGGCCCCAATACTGACCTCTGAGGGACACCAAATTCTAAATGGAGTAGCTTTGACCTTTTGGAGTTAATTTCAAGAGGCTGTTGACGATCAGTGAAAACGAGGTAAAGAATTTTATGGCTGTATTCGATGCTTTGTAACACATACGCTTTTGCAAAATCTACAAAAGAATTCCAGTAAGGTCATTATTGTTAATATTCGTATGATCACCCTTTTTTATAAAGGTATACTTTCGCTTGTTTTAAATCTTAAGGGAAAGTGGCTTTTATCAAAACACAAATTATAAACGTAAGTGAGTGTATCAGCAATAGTCAATGAAGCGATTTTTAGTATCTTGCCATCAATTCCATCTGAGTCCCTTGTCCCTGTCTGTTTTAAGTGTGTTAAATAATCAAATGCTTCATGTAATGACAATGGTGGTATGTCAAATACACGAAGAACTTTTTTACATCGACAGTATTTTTCTAACATACATAGATCGTTGTACTTTGTTTTATCATCTACAATTACATCCTTAGTTATATTTGCAAAATGAAAGTTGAAGTCTTCTGGCGATATTTCTTTTATTGGATTTTGAATTCTTGAGTTATTGTTAGTCAAGAAATTGATAGCTTTCCAAATTAAGTTTGCATTTTGAGAAGACGAAACTAAATTTTGAAAATATTGTTTCTTTGCTTTTCTCTTTATGGAATTTACTTTTTTTCTGAAAGACACTTTATCCGTTGACTTGAGTATATGATCTTTTTTGTATATGTCATTGTCTATCTCCTTTGTTAACCATGGGGGGTTAATAATATGTTTCACTCTTTTTCTTACAAAGGGTGCATGTTTATCATATACTAAATTGAATGTACTTATCCAAAAGGTCACAGCATCGTCAGGGCTCCTAATCTGATAAATGTAACCTAATTCAGAGTGAAGGAAATCATTAAGGAAGGCATTTTTATCAAAATGCTTGAAGCAGGTATAAAAAATTTCCTTATGTCCAGACTTAGGCATTTTGACACCTTTCTTCATCCATGTTAGACAAACTGAACAATGGTCACTACAGTCTGTACAGAACACATTTCCACTATGCTATCGTTTGTGTTGACGTAAATGTGATCAATAAGAGTTTCCGTTTGTTCAGTGATTCGAGTAGGACGATCGATTATTTGTTCCAACCCATACATTGCATAAGTATGATTCCATTTAGTCCCAGGCACAGTTAAGTCTATGTTGAAGTCTCCAAAAAGAATAATTCCTTTGATTCCAGTATTGCGGCATCCATCATTAAATTAAACCTATCGAACCAATCAGTGGTTTCTGCTGGGTTTCTGTATAGGAATCCTACCATTACTGGCTTACAGTGTTTAAGATTTAATTCTATCCAGACGGATTCTACGTTGTATTTTTCAAGATACTCTTTTCTTTTGAATGTTAATGATTTGGCAAGGTGCTTTTGGATCTAATCGGATTGCATCATAATTTGGCATGCACATATCAGAATCTGGAATCATATCGGTTAGCCAAGACTCTGCTATACAAAACCCATGAAAGCTATTACCATTGTTGTGAAGAATTACAGCGATTTTATCTGTCTTATTTCTGGCACTGTTTACATTCAAATAACCGATGCGAAGTCCCTCTTTTGAGGGCCATATATCTAAAGTAGATGACATGGTGACTATTAACGTGAACTGCGTATACTAACAAAAAAGGCGCATTACACGCAGTTCCTCCGGTCACAAATCAAAGGCAGTTAATGCATCAGATCATGTAGTTGCAAGTCCAGAAATTGCCGATGGAAAAGATATCACAAAATGAAAAAGAAAGAAAAATATAGCGGCAACAATATCAAATTATGATCAAACCATGAACAAAACAGAAAGCATGAAACCCTTTATCAGATATGGATAGGTTGTCCGTCAAAATGTTCTTGTTGTTGTTGTTTTTCTGCTCCCTGAAAGAAGGAGGAAACAAATCTTGTATATATTGAGAAATAAAATAAAATAAAATTACAAAAAAACCCTTAGAAAGCGGGCCTTGTTCAACCAACGCAACAACAATGATTTAGAATACACTGAAATACAAAAGAATACTTGTAAATAGAAGAAAAAGTATAGGCACGCACACGCCACTTATGACACGCTACGCAATAAAGTGTTAGTGCTGATCCAGCAACAAATCGAAAGAGGAGTCTGCAAAAGGTTCTATGAATGATGACTCCATTTAAGTCCAGCAACTGCAATATTCACACACACACACACGCACGCACGCACGCGCACATATACACGAGCACGCACGCACGCACGGACACACACACACACACACACCACACACACACACACACACACACACACACACACACACACACACACACACACACACACACACACACACACACACACACATAAACGCACACACACACACACACATACATAAACGCACGCGCGCGTACGCGCACGCACACTCACACACGTTGTGTTCTCAACACGGAAATGGGCGCTGGTAAACATGGCGAGAATTCATGTAGTGTGCCATCAATTTCAAAAAATGGTCGTATGGAATAGCGGGGACTGTTTGTGTAATGTTAACGGAATGTCGTGTCTAAAATCGGTTCATGCATCCTTCCACCTTGAACAGAGGGAACTGCATTTGTTCCAGAGTAGTGGGGACAGTATGATTGGGATTCACTGGACTGACTTGTTGGAACTTCGCTATGTGTGGAAGGGAAGGGTGGAGAGGTTGGGCCTGGAACGTTCTAACAGAGGTACTTTGTAGTCTCAGTCTTCTTCACTCCGTCACGTCGACGCAGCAGGAGACTTCGGTATTTATTCCTTGATTACCTTAACATTTCACACAAGTTTGTCCCTTGGTGTTTTTCATCTTTGTGCCAAATATAAACGTGATAGCTCTTCGGGCTAAAGCGCACTGTAGGTCTGAAAATTGTGACAGGGGACGTGCTGTGTGCAGGGGCGCGCAACGCCCAGGTGGGGCATACAGCGTCCTGGGATGCTCAGTGGCCAGGGTGACCCTGCAGTGACAATGAGGGGCACACAGCGCGCTGCGCCCGTCTTGGTAACGGGGACAGGCAGTTGTTGACCACTGTACTAATTCTGCGCAAGGCGTTAGGGGTACTGGCATTAGGGGCACTGGGTGTCAGGGGCAGTACATGGCTTATTGTCTCGTCTTGTCCCAAAGCTAGTGCATCTGTGAAGCAAGTTTGGAGGCTCTAACTTTAAAGATGTGGAAAATAGTGCAGGAGAAAGAAAATGGGTGCTCAAGGTTCAAGGTCAAGGTCAAGGTCAAGTAGATCGTTGATGTTTTACGAGCAGTATTAGCCTACCT
>CM031620.1:66280036-66284206 GCA_018398815.1 Conus ventricosus | reverse complement strand
TTTGTTTCGCACTTTAGAAATGATATGATAGATGACAGTGCAGGAAAGATTTAACTGAATAATGGCCTGGTGAGGCACTGTGTTTATGATCATGTTGTGACTTTGAAAAAAAAAATCATATTCATTTTGAGTGACGAAAAAACACATTATTTTCTTTTTCTTCTACATAGCTTCGAGCCACATCATTAGTATTTACGTAATCCGTTGCAGTTCATGTTTCTTTGCATCATAAACGTTCTTTTTCGGCACGGCAAATATTCATGTATACCCCCTTGACATAAGGGCTAGGCCATTGTCAATGAAAACGTATCTGAAGCGTCTGAAACGTCTCTCTCTCTCTCTCCTCTCTCTCTCTCTCTCTCTCCCCTAAAGCTCTTAAATCGGCTTCAGTCGCTCCCACATTCAAATCAAGCAGTCGTTCAGATCCATTCAAGTACAGACCTGTGTTCATCTTACACAGATATGTCTTTTATTTTGTCTATCATATCTAAATGCAGCCTCACCCTCTCTCTCTCTCTCTCTCTCTCTCCTCTCCTTCTCTCACTCTCTCTCTCTCATCTCTCTCTCTCTCTCTCTCGGGAGTTAAACTGCGGCTAGTTTGCAAGTAAGACGCTTCAAATCGTCTGCCAATTAGTGCCCCCCCCCCCCCCCCCCGCCCACCCCCCACCTCGTCCTGGTGGAGTATACAGCAAGTGTGCGGTCGCAAACCATGTCAAAATAGAGTTGGATAAAAATAATGTTGATTTCAAAACAGATAAAAAAAATGTTTGGAATGAAAAATCATATACATATTTATGTAGAGATACCCTTTGTAATGATGAAATGCGTGCAAAATCAAGTAGTGCAATGGATTTAATTGACACCGACATTGATGAAGCGTTAGATGTCTTTAACGACTGTATAAGAAACGTGCCAATTATGTGAAATTCACATTTCCCAAACAGAACAAAAGCACGTGGTGATTGGTTTGATTTGGAATGTACAGTGACTAAGAAAAACGGTAGACGTTTATTGGCAAGCTATCGTTCAAAAGATGCCATAGATACCAAAGAATGTGTAATTTCAAGACAGGAGTATGAAACTTTACTGAAAAAGAATAGAATGAGTTCAATATACTGCCATTAGATAAACTAGTAATGTCAATAAAACGGAATCAGGGGTGCCATTCATTGCAGCACTGAGAAACAGATGTCTGTCAGCTGATGAACCAGGCAGGAAACCGACAGGTGCTCACTAAGCGCAGGAGTGATGACAGTGTGTACAAGACTGGCTGAGAGGTCGGTAGAACTGACGACCAAACGACGTCCCGTTCTCATTCAGTAGCACCAGCAAACTCGTTTCTAATTTGTACAAAACCATCTTGGATGGAACGACCGACATCGGCCATCTGTTTTATTTACGAATGAGTCATGCTTCTGCACCAGTGACAGGTTAATGATAACATTCCAAGTGACTGTTTATTTAGAAATACATTTTCAATTGTAAACGGAGGTCTTTACGATTCCGATAAAGTTGTACAGAGAAAATGTGTATAAACAAATTCTTCATGAACAAGATTTCTCTACCACCTCTGCATAAGATAAAACAGTATAAACGTCTCTTTTACATTCCAAATAAACATGCACACCGTATGGTCCATCGAATAAGTACTTTCAAGCTCTCATATTCAGGCAATCACATTTTTCTCTCCTGCACTGAATCACAGTACGAGTACATCCCAGAATTAGACAGAAGAGTTCAAGGCGGATACATTTCTTATCATTGTGCAGCAAGAAAATATATGCTTTTCATAATGTTTTGAAAGAGTGAAGAGAAGTAGATTGGAGGATATGATATGGAACAGAATTCCAAATTTGTCGTGCGGAAAATGAAAAGAAAATATTGCCAAAGAACGTGATCTTACCCTGGGGTGTATGAAGAATTTTGCTGTTAGAAGGAGACCAAAAATTTCCAGATGGGATATACTGAGACAGGAGTGAAGCCATATATTTGGACGAAGGACCTGAGGAAATGCTCAAGAGCTTAAGACGCATCTGGTTTGACCCTACTGGTGGAGGAAGAGGACATGGGGTAGATGCGGACCAGCCAGGTTGTGTCTTGTTCTGCTTGAACAATCATCCAGTACGATCACCAGCAGGACAATGCATGTCCCTATAATGCCAGATCTAAACGACAGTCGCTTCACGCACACGACATCTGTATCATGCTCCTTCCCAACCCAAAATCTTTAGAATACTATTGGACATATCTTGAGAGCAACAGCCCGTCCAAATTCGGTCTGAGACAGCTTGGCTAACTGCTTCAAGGGATCCAGCAGGCTTTGAACAGAATTTCACTGTTGGCCGACCGACCCATGCCACAGTGCTGTGTGCCTGCTGTCAAAGCCCATTACTGTGTCAAGGGGCATCATTCCGTCCAAGAATTATATGGACTTGTATGAAATGAAAGCAAATGCTCATATATTCGTTCAGTGGATTTGCTGATCATATCAGCCTATCTGTCTGACCTTCTAAACTTATACTGCCCAGCTAGAACCCTTCGCTCGTCTTCTGACTCGTTGCTCCTGGTTCCTCCCAGATTCAAATGCAAAAGAAGGGGGGATCGTTCCTTCTCCTTCCTGGCTCCTAAAACTTGGAATTCTCTTCCACACGACATCAGGCACTGTGACTCTTTTCCAGTCTTTAAAACGAAACTAAAAACTCATCTTTTTACAGTCTATTTCGGCTGATAATTCAAAAGTCCCGGTCATACACAGATGTCAGTTTGTGTGGGTGTGTGTGTGCGAGTTGTGCGTGAGTGGTTGTACGTGTCTGCTTTCCCGTGTGTGCTGTGCGTATCTGCTTCCCCGTGCCTGAGTATGCGGTTTGTGCGTGTGTGTGTGTGTGTGTGTGTGTGTGTGTGTGTGGTGCGTGTGTGTGTGCGTGTGTGTGTGTGTGTGTTGTGTGCGTGCGCGCGTGTGCGCGTGCGTGCGTGCGTGTTTTCGTTAGTCCTTGTATTGTAAAGCGCTTAGAGCTAATTTAGGATTTGCGCTATAGAAATATTCATTATTATTATTATTATTATTATCTTGTTTTGTGAGTTCAACTCGCTTAAAAGTGTAATACATGTATCAGAAACCCATTTCTACATTTCATTTGTGGATCAAACATAATTGGAAGCAAAAGTACCTGCATGTGTGTCCATGTTGGTGGTTGGTGTGTGTGTGTGTGTGTGTGTGTGTGTGTGTGTGTGTGTGTGTGTTTCTCTCTCTCTCTCTCTCTCTCTCTCTCTCTCTCTCTCTCTCTCTCTCTCTCTCTCTCTCTCTCTCTCTCTCTCTCTCTGCGTTGTGTTGTGTTGTGTTGCGTTGCGTTGCATTCGTGCGCGCGCGCGTGGGGTGGGTGGTGTGTGTGTGTGTGTGTGTGTGTGTGTGTGTGTGTGTGTGTGTGTGTGTGTGTGTGTGTGTGTGCGTGCGTGCGTGCGTGCGTGCGCGCACGTGTGTGTGTGTGTGTGTGTGTGTGTGTGTGTGTGTGTGGTGTGTACACGTGCGAAATATGCTCTGAAAAAACACGCATTGGTAACCAAGAACGCCTGGGCAACACCTTTAATGTTTTTCAAAAGATCACAATCTGAAATATATCTTTGTTTGTTGAAAAAATAATTAACCATTGATTAAGCCCTCATAGTATGGTATGAATCAGAACTAAAGCCAAAATAATAATAATAATAATAATAATAATGGGGATTTATATAGCGCCTTCCACGGCACAAGGCGCTTTACAAAGGCAGAAAAAATGCAATTGCTAAATGTAAAGAAAATGCATTGAAAAAAACGGCTCAAAAATGAAAAAACAAAGGCTCTCTCTCATTCTCTCCCACGCGCACACACACTCTCACGCACAGACACACAATACACAACAGCCGCAACAAGCACAAACTACTAAGCAATCCACAAAATAACAAAAGTCAATCAACTATCTGGTAATGACTGTCTTCTTAGTATTGTTTGAAAAGGTAGGTTTTCAGGGAGGTTTTGAAGGAAGAAAAGGTTTGAGAATGTCTTAAGTCATAGGGGAGTTTATTCCAGAGTTTGGGAGCTGCGTATGAAAAGCTCGTTCGCCATGCTGTTTACGATGGGGGCGGTAACTGGGAAAGCGGAAGGTCCTAGTGTCGGTGGAGGAGCGGAGCGTACGT
>CM031620.1:66265036-66275036 GCA_018398815.1 Conus ventricosus | reverse complement strand
CTTTACCACGCCCCTGAGACCTCTGCCGTTACATCAGCCCTTTACCACGCCCCTGAGACCTCTGCCGTTAAATCAGCCATTTACCACGCTCCTGAGACCTCTGCCGTTAAATCAGCCCTTTACCACGCCCCTGAGACCTCTGCCGTTAAATCAGCCCTTTACCACGCCCCTCAGACCTCTGCCGTTAAATCAGCCCTTTACCACGCCCCTCAGACTTCTGCCGTTAAATCAGCCCTTTACCACGCCCCTGAGACCTCTGCCGTTAAATCAGCCATTTACCACGCTCCTGAGACCTCTGCCGTTAAATCAGCCCTTTACCACGCCCCTGAGACCTCTGCCGTTAAATCAGCCCTTTACCACGCCCCTCAGACCTCTGCCGTTAAATCAGCCCTTTACCACGCCCCTCAGACCTCTGCCGTTAAATCAGCCCTTTACCACGCCCCTCAGACCTCTGCCGTTAAATCAGCCCTTTACCACGCCCTTGAGACCTCTGCCGTTCAATCAGCCCTTTACCACGCCCCTGAGACCTCTGCCGTTACATCAGCCCTTTACCACGCCCCTGAGACCTCTGCCGTTACATCAGCCCTTTACCACGCCCCTGAGATCTCTGCCGTTAAATCAGCCCTTTACCACGCCCCTGAGACCTCTGCCGTTAAATCAGCCCTTTACCACGCCCCTGAGACCTCTGCCGTTACATCAGCCCTTTACCACGCCCCTGAGACCGTCTTCAATCTGACCTTAAAGGCATAGCCGCAGAGCGCAAAGAAATGGTCCGAAGTAAGGACCGTATTACAAATAAATTGAGCTCCAAGAAGAGAGAGAGAGAGAGAGAGAGAGAGAGAGTCCAAAACAAAAACAAAAACAAAAGAAAACAACAACACAGCCCTAATTTTTTTCCAACCGTTGATATCCACATATTGGTGACATCTCTTTTGGAGATCAAAGACGTTTCACACTTGGGGCCGGTGTCGCGTGAAATCTGGGAACGTGATATCTGGGAACGCGTTCCCAAAATGTACTGTGATATCTGGGAAGGCCCGTGATATCTGGGAACGTGGTCTTTCAGAGCTCAGCAGGGCAGAAAGAAGAGAAAAGAACTGATTTTCAAGGTAAGGTAGGAAACTATTTATTTAGGTGCAGTTGAGATCTTTGGCCTTGTCACTTTTTTTTTCATTAATCTCTTGGCATGATTTTCACAACGTTCACCGATTTCACGATTGGAAGTTCAGGAAATCTGGGAACGCGTTCCCAGATATCACGGTAAATCTGGGAACGCGTTCCCAGATATCACGGTTCCCAGATATTATACGACACCGGCACCCCGGCCACAAGGCGTGCGTCTGTGCTTCCTTCGTCTCCCCGTGTCTCCGATCAGCCTTGTTGTGGCATCCGTGGTCGGTTAGACTATAAAAAGCATGGCTTGTATCTTCCTCCTCCTTTCGCGGCCTCCTTGATCTCGAGGCAAAAATATTATTATTATTATTATTATTATTATTATTATTATTATTATTATATTATTACGATTACTATCAGTATTACTATCATCATCACCATCATTATTATTATTGTTATTATTGTTGTATTGTCATTGTCATTGTCATTCTTCTTCTTCATCTCTTCTTCTTCTTCTTCTTCTTCTTCTCTTCTCTTCTTCTCATCACCATTATTATTATTATTATTATTATTATTATTATTATTATTATTATTATTATATTATTATTATCATTTTTCATCTGAAGGCTGGGTATTGATCTTTACTTGCGGCAGCTCGTTTAGAGGATAATTTCCTCCTCGGCGTCAACATTTGTTCTAACTCCAGCCCATCCAACTCCTTTGGATGACACTTTAAAGTGAGGTCCCTGGTGTGAGCCCGTTCATTAAAAACAGACAGACAAACAAACAAACAAACTTTACACACACACACGCAACACACACACACACACACACACACACACACACACACACACACACACACACACACACACACACACACACACACATGCGTGCACTTCCACACACCTATGCTTCACACACATACTCTTACTCTCTCTCTCTCTCTCTCTCTCCTCTCTCCTCTCTCCCTCTCTCTCTCTCTCTCTCTCTCTCGTCTAATATCACACAATTTTGTGAAAAGACGTAAAAACGAAAGTACTAGTACTACTACTACTACTACTACTACTACTACACTACTACTACTACTACTACACCACACACACACACACACACACACACACACACACACACACACACACACACACACACACACACCATTTTGCAAGCACGTTAAATCCAGCTCCATCATTTGTAGAGGAGAGGGTTATTGTGTACCGTGTAACGATCCATTTTAACTCCCCTCCACTTTTTAACTCCCTGGGAGTTAGAATTATCATATGCCAATTTTAACTCCCCGGGAGTTAATACAAACCACACCAGAATGACACCCCCCCCCCCCCCCCCCCCCCCCCTGTTTTAGATTAACTCCCCCACCCCAAAACATTCAGTTTTATGTGTTAGTCATGATATGAGAAATAAACATTTAATATACACCCCCTCCCTCCCTCCCTCCCCCTCTCTCTGTCTGCCTGTCTGTCTCCCTCTTTCTCCCCCCCCCCCCCAACTTTCTTTCAGTATCTTGCTCACTCTCCTTGCTTGTTTGTCTGCCTTTTTGCTTGTCTGTCTGTCTGTTTGTCTCTCTTAATCTCTCTCCCTCTCTCTTTGCTTGCCTCTCTGTCTGCCTGTCTATTTGTTTAGCTATGTCAGTGTCTCTGTCTCTAGTGTCCCCCCCACTCCCCCTCTCTGTCTGTCTGTCTGTCTGTCTGTTACTCTTTCTTTTTTTTTTACTCCCCCCTTCTCTCTCTCTCTCTCTCTCTCTCTCTCCTTCTCTCTCCCTCTCTCTCTCTCTCTCTCTCCCTCTCCCTCTCTCTCTCTCTCTCTCTCTCTCTCTCTCTCTCTCTCTCCTCTCTCTCCCTCTCTCTCTCTCTCCTTCTCTCTCCCCCCCTCTCTCTCTGTGCATGCTTCTAGTCAGCTTTGTTTACTATTATTATTAATTTATCAAAGACAGGTTGGATGAATAGGCTTTTATGTTAGCCTAAGATCTTTATTCTTCTCAAGTAAAGTTTTCAAGTGTCATGTGTCAAGTGTCTCTCTGCAGTGTGTGTGTGTGTGTGTAAAGGGGGGGGGGGCAGTCCTGGCATAAGGCCAGAATGACTCCCCCCCCCCCCCCCTCTTCTATTTTTTAACTCCCCGGGAGTCAATCTGGATCAACATTTCTTGATGGAAAGTAACTCCCCGGGAGTTAGCTTAGGCACGCGCGTATTTAACTCTACCCCCACCCCCCACCCCCCACCCCCACCCCGGGGTTAAATTTTGCCTTTTTTGACGTGAAGTTATGACCATATACTTTATTTATGTTCATTAAGGGATATGTGATTGAGTTCACTTTAGTTAACCAACTGATCAACATTCTCTTGCAATTTCATGGATAGTTCATGTAGGTCAGAATGGTTCGAGTGAATAGACGTATCATCTGCAAAGAGTTCACATACGCCTTTGACGTGTAGGGAAAGGTTATTAATATTTGGTGGAAAAAAGAAAAGAGACCGAGAACTGAATCTTATGGTACAACCAAAATTTTGTGGTGCAAAAGCAGATAGCCTGTTGCCTACAAAACAGATTGTAGAAGTTTAAAATAAGAAACGATTTTAGGAAAGAAAGGACTTGACTGAACATTTTACAGACTTGACTGAACATTTTTACAGACTTCCAATTATGTTTCAGAAATAATCTGTGATCAGAAACATGAAATGCTTTCGCAAAGTCAATAAACAAATGCCAGTGAATTTCAAATAATCTGTTTGCTAACCATTGATCTGCAAGATTTGTTGGTGTTGTGTGGCAAGAGTAGTTGGCTCTAAACCCAGACTTTTTGGGATGGAGCAGGTCGAATTTCAAAATACTGGACGCGAGGTATTTATTGATATGTTTTTTCTAGTGGCTTGGAGACGGAGATAAAAGTTAAATGGGTCTGTAATTTGAAGGATTAGTTTTTGTCTCCGGATTTAAAAATGTGGTATTACTCTGGCTTGCTTGAGAATGTTAGGAAAATAATTTTTATCAATACAATAGGTCAATGTGTCCGTAATGAGAGGAGCACTAAGTTTAAGAATTTTTCCATCCATATTGTCAAGTCTACGTGTATCTGTCTGTTTCATATGCACACGATGAACATAAACATCATAAATCGTTACTGGAGGAATAATACATTCTGATATGATAGTTTCGGGCTAAGACAAATCTTTCAGCATTTTCAAGTCGTTCATATAAGATCTATTTTTCATAACTTCTTCGCTCTTCAACGCCCCCTCCCCTTTCTCCCTTCCTCCCTCCCTCCCTCCCTCCCCCCCCCCCCCCTCTCCTCTCCTCTCTCTCTCTCTCCTCTCTCTCTCTCTCACTCCTGTCTCGCACACTCACACAGACAGACAGACAGACAGACAGACAGACACACACACACACACACACACACACACACACACACACACACACACCACACACGCACACACACACATACACGCACACACACACACACACACACACACACACACACACACACACACACACACAACACACACACACACGAAACACACAAAACACACACAAAAACACCTCTCTCTCTCTCTCTCTCTCTCTCTCCTCTCTCTTCTCTCTCTCTCTCTCTCTCTCTCTCTCTTCTCTCTATCTCTCCTCTCTCTCTCTCTCAATACTGAGACATCCGCATCGTTGCCATGCCCGTAGCTTGGTTTCTTTAGGGAGGATGGAAAACCCATGATTTTTGAAAACTGCTAAAAAAAATTATAAAAAAAAGTGGACACAGAGCGCTCAAATTGAACTACGACGATGACTCGGTGAAATCTTTTGCAAGTTATACTACAAAGGCGTTGAACATTCGAAAGAAGAAGAATAAGTCAAACCGACGATATTAAAAGATAAACCGAATTTTATAGGAGACGGTAAGACATTCTAGTTCTGATTGTTAACGCATTGCGAATTCTTGAATATGCATTATTTTGGATGGTCGGTATTCAGGCTTGTGGTGACGAATGGTAGCATTGTTTTAATTCACGTTTGTTGTGATTTACTGTTTACGTTATTTGCTTTTTGCTTTGCATCCCCCATGTCATCAAGGCATAATAGCTAATGAGATTTAAAAAAAGTTCAGTGTTCAGCTGTGTGTGTGTGTGTGTGTGTGTGTGTGTGTGTGTGGTGTGTGTGTGTGTGTGTGTGTGTGTGTTGGCAAGCATTTGCCCCTCTTCCCTCATTCGTTCATTCACTGATCTTCGTCATGTATCTGTTCATTTTTATAGCCATAATTTAGAGAGAGAGAGAGAGAGAGAGAGAGAGAAGAGAGAGAGAGAGAGACAGAGAGAGACAGAGAGACAGACAGACAGACAGACAGACAGACAGACAGAGAGAGAGAGAGAGAGAAGAGAGAGAGAGAGAGAGAGAAGAGAGAGAGAGAAAGAGAGAGAGGGGAGGGGAGACAGACAGAGAGAAGTCACTTGATGAAGGAGAAAAAATACATCGGTCATGTCTGTTAAAAGCCTCCTCTGTTCCTCTGGTAACAGATTTTCGTGGACGTTTCAATGAGTGGGCGATCCAAGGACTTTTCGACAAGAAATTAAAACAAGGATGCTTGATGTTTATGCAACAATGGTCTGGAAAAAAGTTCTAGTTATGACCTGTATAGTTCCCTCAAAACTGCATTGCAACCGGGAAAATACCTTGACATAGTCCATTCGGAATATGTTTGTTCCACATTAATACATTTCAGACTGGAGTAATAATTAGAACGTAGGGCTAATAAATATAGATGCACATCAGGTGTTACTTATTCTCCTGCCTCGTCCACTTTGTGGTCACACACCTAAGGATGAAGTCCACTTCCTCTTCTGTTGCCTGGGATACATTAAATAAAGTAAGTAAAAGAACATTTATAGAGCGCTTTACCTCGCAAGAGCGCAAAGCGCATATTACAGAAAAAAACATGATAAAATACTAATTCTAATTCAAAGCACTCGCGCGCGCGCGCGCGCCATCCCCCCCCCCCCCCCCCCCCACACCACACAACACATACACACACATGCGCGCGCAAGCGCTCGCACACACGCACACACCACACAGACACACACACAAACACACACACACACACACACACACACACACACACACACACACACACACACACACACACACACACACACACACACACACCGAAAAACTCACACACGCAGACAGACACACGAGCGCGTCAACACCAGCAAACACGCGCACAGTGATAAGTGGATATCGTTAATCAGGCCGAGGGAAAAGATGTGTCTTTAATAAAGACAAAAATACCACTGTGAATTTAGCTAGGATTTTTTCAGGACAACAAGTGATCTACCTTTGAACAACAAGTTCTGGAGCAACTGCTGACGTTGCTGAGCTCTTTCTCAATGGATTCAAACTCTAAGAATCAAAGTTTAGGATGCGTTAAGAACCTCGGCACGTCACCGTGGTTAGCACGGCACATAACACATAGGGCTGTTCTACAGGACATCAAAGACACACACTTCCTCTCACTGTGAGTGTGTGTTAGTGTTTCTGTGTGCGCGCGCATAAGAGAGAGAGAGAGAGAGGAGAGAGAGAGAGAGAGAGAGAGAGAGAGAGAGAGAGAGAGAGAGAGAGGAGAATATTCATCGTTATGATTTTTTTCAGGTTTATTTCATTGATGATAATGATGATGGTGATGACGATAAATGGACAGAGGTGGCGGTGGTAGTTATAATGATGGAAAAAGTTTGAATATCCATTTTCATGTACTTCCACACCATCTGTAAGGATACAGACAGCTTGAAGCATAAACATCAATCATTGCATCTCTCTCTCTCTCCTCTCTCTCTCTCTCTTCCTCTCTTCTCTCTCTCCTCTCTCTCTCTCTCTCGCTTCGCTCAAACCGTTCCCTGTCTGTCAGCCTGTCTGTCTGTCTGTTGTCTGTCTACCTGTCTCTCTCAGCTTTACCCGTCTCAAAATATCTCCCAGAGTTCTTCATTTCTCCCACGCCCTCTACGCCTATTTCTCACTCTTCTTCCTCTTCCTAATTCATTCTTCCCTAAAAAACGATCGATTCTACCCACGTCCGAGGTTAAAGAGAAATAGGTTCTATGGTTCTACGTTTTCTGCTTTGTGTTTTTCCCCCTCTTTCCTTTTCAGTTCATGATCAGATTGCTCTCTGTGCGTCTTTGTGTGCTCTCTCTTTCTGTCTCTATCTCTGTCTGTCTTTGTCTCAGGCTCTCTGTCTGTCTCCCTGTCTGTCTGCCTATCTGTCTCTCCCTCTCTGTGTCTGTTTTCCTTTATCTTTCACTCTCCCACTACACAGACGCGCGCGCGCGCGCGCGCTCGCTCGCACGCTCGCACGCACGCACGCACGCACGCATGCACAAACACACACTCACTCACTCGCTCACTCCCCCTCCCCCCCCCCCCACACACACACATGAACACACACACACACACACACACACACACACACACACACACACACACACACACACACACCACACACACGCACACACTCACGCACAGACACACACACACACACACACACACACACACACACACACACACACACTCGCGCACTCACGCACTCACGTACGCACGCACGCACGCACGCACGCACGCACGCACGCACGCACGCACGCACGCACGCACACACACACACACACACACACACACACACACACACACACACACACACACTACAATGCGATCAGTTTCAGAGTGCTATGCTCTCTGCCGCAAATCAGTCAATACCTATGAGAAAACCTGTCAAGTAAAGTTTTTTAAAAAGCACGCAGGTAATTCCTGGTGGCATGTGAAAGAGGGGAAAAGGAGAAAAATATCAAACTTTAAGAATATGTACGAAGCAAAAGGGGAAGAGCGCGCTAAAAGGCTTCGTGAGGAAAAAAAGGGCAAAAAGTTATTTTAATCATCACAGCACAAGCAAAACAGCAATATTGGTTGAACTGTTGTAAGAATGAAATATTAGGTCATAAAGATTTCAAAAAAGTGTAGGAAAGTTAAGAACAGTGAAAAATGGAGTAAACCTGCCAAAATATCCTGTCAACTCCCAAACTCTGATTTCCCTTCTAATTCAGAAAAGGCCGAAGCTTTTGTTGACATTTTCGCAAAAAATGGCAGCAAAGATAGTTTATCAACAGAACATAGACTGCACAGAGAGCAAGTGGAAGGAAAGTCCACCTACAGCGATCCAGACCAAGTAGTAAACCACCATCTGCAGTAGAAGAATGTCTTGCTAATCTGGGCACCAGAAAAAAAACAACAACATCAGTGGGTTTAGATGGCATCTCTAATAAAATGTTTCGTCATATCCCACCTAATGTAAAACGCTTTATCTTGGTATTCATTCAAAAATGCTGGGAGGATGGCAATTTGCCTTCATTGGGGAAGCATTCTATCAGCGTTTCTATACATAAACAAGGAAAACCTCGAAGTAACATCAACAGCTACTGCCCAATTGCCCTGACGTTGCATACATGCAAACTAATGGAAAGAATTGTCCTAAACAGATTACTTTATTTTTGTAACAAACATCAAATTATCCCTATAAAACAAGCTGGTTTTCAGAAAGGCAGATCAGCAACAGAACATCTAGTGAAACTCACAACACATGATAAACATTAATTCGCAAGACGAAAAAAACATCTTGGCAGCGTTCTTTGGCGTAAGGAAAGCGTACGAACAAGTACGACTTTTGTATGAACTGAAAACTATTGGAATAAATAGAAATATGTATAATTATGTCAAAGTTGTCCTTCAAAGTTGGATTATTCAAACAAGAATAGAGCATGCATATTCCACCACTAGAACACTGGAAATGGGTCTTCCACAAGGATCAGTGTTATCTCCAATCATATTTAATATCCTAATTGCAGAAATAACCAAAGGCTTATCCAAAGACATAGTTTTAGTACAGTTTGCTGATGACATATGTCTGTGGATGAAAATCATTTTGGAAAGAAAAGCTCCATTAAGATCCTTAAATTACATAAAGATCAAATATCAACATGAATTAAACAAATCAGTAGTTTCTTACATGAAAATGGATTGACAGTCTCGGCAGGAAAAAAATCTAACGCGTTTTAACCCGGTATATGATCCAGACAAACTTCCAAAATTTATCCTGAATGGGTAGGTCTTACAGAACGTCAAATCCGTTAAATTCTTAGGAGTATATCTAACATCAAAATTCTCATGTAACCAACATATTGAATATATTTTGAATAAAGCAAGAAAAAGTTTAAACTTTCTAAAGATCATAAGCAAACAAAAATGGGGACAAGATAAAGAGAGTTTAACACTCCTATCTTCAGCTCTTGTGCGCTTTAGATTGATTTATGCTCAAGAAGTCTTCTTCAGCGCTCCACAGCATCCACGTAATAAGTTACAAATCTGCGAAGTTACAAAGTATAGACTGCAAAGCACATAAACTTGCTCTTGGAGTTCCCACACATGCATGTAACATTGGGACTTATAAAATGAAATTGGAATCTTGCCTTTGAAAGAGTTTCGAAAAGTGTCCTCCTCTAAATTTGTTTTAAAGAACCTTTCACAAAAAAGTTTCTGTACAAATGAAGTATCTCTCAATTCAAAGACAGATTTTGCTAAAAGAGAAAAAGACATAAAATCAACTAAATCTATTCAGTCATACACATCTACTCTTCTAAAAAACAACAGCAATATTAATCAAAACAAAATAGCTGTCAACTTGTCCTTTCCACCCATTCCCAAATGGAAAGAAACCAAAGCAAATTATGAAACAAATTATTCTGAACTGAATAAAAGCGATCCACCATATCTTTTGAAACATGAAAATTCTCATTTGGAAAATCAGTACAAGGGCCATCTTCAATTTTTTTCAGATGGCTCAGTGTTAGATGACCAT
>CM031620.1:66255036-66260036 GCA_018398815.1 Conus ventricosus | reverse complement strand
GGTTGAAAATTTAACAAAAGAAAATCATTCACTCAAAACACAACTTAACAACATCCGTTTGGATATTAAAAGTCTTAAATCTAAAAAAAAAAAAACATTTGAAGTCAGCACACAAGTCAGCAGTGACCGGCCTGTCCCAGTAAGCGGAGATGGTACATCACAGCATGTGGAGCTCTCCATCCCTCAGCCACAGTCTGTGTACAACGGCCCTGGAAATCCGCATCTCCCTCTGGTCAAAGCTGACAGCACTGCTTCAGATCAGCCCTCAATTCAAAGGTGCAATACTACCAGCTGTGTGGACAGCTACCCGCCACCCCTTCCCTTGCTATCACTCCCTCCACCACCCCCACTGTCTCCACCCCATCTTGCCATGAGAGAGAGGTCATCGACATCGAGGGTTCTTCGCAGGAGTACCGGTACCACCAGTTGTGTGGATAGCCACCTGCCACTCCCTCCACCCCCTCCACCCCCGCCTGCCATGAGGTCTCTGACATCTGAGTCCCGTCCTGCTGACCCAGACAGCACGCACAGCGAGTCCTTCGCCCCCAGCAGCCTGCCCTCAGGTCCAGCAGACGTTCCTGGCGTCACTGAGGATGGTGAGGAGAGACTCCTGTCCACTCACCTCTCTTCAGACTATGCCATCCCTGTCAGTAACGTGTTTGCCCCTTTATCGGACATGGTAAACAATGACATTGATGGTCAACTTCGTCATCGTAATGACCCTTGCAAGAAATCTTCCTCACCTCCCGAGAAAACGGATTCCAAAACGCCTCCAATAGGTAGGTAGCCTCGCGGCTTTCTTGTGCTCCATCAATTATTATGTCAGTATTGCTCAAGGGGTGTAAATCACGGCGTGTTACGGTTACATATATATATATATATATTGGTATGAGAAAAGTCTCAGTCATCAAAATCAAATTCTATATCTTTAAAACTTACATCTGCATCAAGTAGGCTTTTAAAGTTATTAAGTGTGTCAGTGAGTTTAATGTTAGTCGGAAGAGAATTCGATCTGCTAACTACTCTGATAGCAAACGAATTTCTCCTTAGATTAGTGTTAAAAAAACGAACAAACAATTTGCCTTCATTGCCTCTTGTGATGTCCGACTTACTTGGAATACAGAGTTAAAATCAATATCGTCCACTTGGTGAAATATTTTATATACTTGGATCAGGTCCCATTTTACCCTTCTGGCTTTTAGAGATGGTAACTCAAGATATCTTAGCCTATCTGCATAAGTCATGTCTCTGCATTCTGGTAATAACTTAGTCGCTCTTCTCTGAACCTTTTCTACCGACGCCGATTGTCTATTAAGCAGTAGGTACCAGATAAACTTCTGTACTCCACATGAGCGCTTTGTACAATTTCAGAAATATGTCTTTATCAATAAATGAGAAAGATCGTCTAATCAGCCCAATCATTTGGTTGGCTTCACTGATCGCTTTTTGTATGTGTGGGTCAAAACTAAGATCGCAGTCAAAGGTAACGCCAAGGTCTTTTTCCTCTGAGCATTTTTTAATCGTTTCATTTGAATCTCCTAATTTTATTGTGTAGTCAGGTTTTGGATTTTTTACCTATATGCATATAACCTTGCACTTTTGGACATTGAAATATAAGTTCCACTTATGTGACCACTCCTACACGTTGTCAAGGTCCTTTTGTATATCCGGATATTGACAGAGTCACCGTAGCTCTTCGTATCGTTGGCAAAAATTTTACATGTACTCGATATCACGTCCGGTAAGTCATTAAGAAATACAGTAAAAAGGACTGGGCCCAAAATGCTTCCCTGTGGGATGCCACTTAAAACTGGTTTGTCTGAAGGGTACGCCGACCCTACCCTCACCCTCTGTCTTCGGTCAGTCAGAAAGTCCTCGATCCAGTCTAGGAGGGGGCCGTCAATTCCATTATGTTTCAACATGATCAATAGTCTTTTATGCGGTACCGAGTCAAAAGCTTTACGGAAATCTAAATACACTATATCTATTGATTTTTTGTCATCAGCAAGTGCAGTTAAATCATCCATGACTTGGATCAACTGGGTCATGCAAGATCTTTTATTTCGAAAGCCATGTTGACAGTCAGCAAAATGTTTGAAATCATTAACATATGTTACAGTAACATCCCTTACAATTGACTCCTTTGCATTTTTTTACTTTGCATGTAACACAAGTTAGGCTGACTGCCCTATAGTTACCCGGGTCCTGTTTCGAGCCCTTTTTAAAAACAGCAACAACATCAGCAGTTTTCCAGTCATCCGGGATACTTCCCGTCTCTAAGGATTTATTAAACAGTATGCTGAAGGAATTGAGAGTTCCTTACTTAATTCTTTTAGGACTTTGGCCGGAATTCTATCAGGTCCCTGAGCCTTAGAGGGGTCAAGTTTTTTCAGTTTAGCCTCCACCACTGCTGGGGTGACTCTTATTTCTGAAAGAGTTATGCCTTCTAAATTTTGAGACTTAGTCATATTAGGTAGATTGTCTACTTTCTCTCGGGTGAATACACTTGAAAAGAAATCATTGAGCGTTTCCGCTTTCTCGGAGTCAGTGACTGCCATTTCACCTAAATCCCTTTTTAAAGCATTAATACTAGTGCCTATCTTCAATTTTTCTTGCACGTATTTCCAGAAGTTTTGGGGGTTACTCTTTGCTTGGCCAGCTATTTTTTTCTCGTAACTTTTCTTTGCCTTTTTAATCATCCTCTTCGTGAGGTTTCTCTCAATAATGTATCTCTGGTAGTCTATTCCAGATTTAGTTTCAAGATATCTTAAAAGCATTGTACTTTTTCTTGATTTGCCTCAAGTTCTTTCTATCCATCCATTTTGGTTTGGCTTTGGTAGTTGCTGACTTTTTAGTTTTAACCTTTGGTATATGTCTGTCCATTCCTGACTGAATCCTGTCACTTACATGGGTCCAGCACGTATTAACATCCATTTCATCAAGAGTGCGCCAGCCTACTTCACTTCCTTCATGTCTGAAATCATTGTAATTGCCTTTTCGTAAATTATATTTAAAACAGTCTTCTTGGTGAAGCTTAGCTTTAGCTACATATATTTGGAAGATAAGGACCTAGTACCTCGTGGTCGCTCAGACCAAGCGGTGCTTTATGGTCTATGTCAAATGAGACTGTCCTCATTAACCAGTATACGATCAGGCATGGTGGACTGCTGTCCATCTCTATGTCTTGTGGGTTGTGAAATTTTCTGGATGAGAAAAGCATCTTGAAAGTTTTCAATCACTTTATCATCCTTCTCGTTTGTCCATTCGCCATTCCATTTTACAGATGAGAAGTTAAAGTCGCCCATAATACAGACTTTATGGGACTTTTTATTCATCATATTTCAGGAGTTGAAATAAATAATTCATGTTTATTTTCTTCTGAACTCTGCCCACTACTGTAGATACAGCCTAACAAAACATTCTCCTCATTTGGACTCATGAATCCACACCAAACACTTTCCTCAAAATCAGTTTTATTTAAAACATCACATGGTTTTGCATTTAACTTGAATGTGTTCCACATACAGTGCACACCCTCTGCTTGGTTTGTCATTCATAAATTGATCAAAACCTGCTACAGCATACTCACTGGCTGACGGAACAGTGGAACAGTTCTTTGGTAGCAGGTATTGAAGGCTTAATTTCATCGATACGCAATAACAATTCTTCCTTTTTGTAGTCAGCCAAAATGTCAACATCTGAATATAACACTGTACAAAAATGTTCAGAAAATGAAAAAAGAAGTCTGAGGAAAATTGTCCAATGCCATTCACACCACCTTCATTCAAATGATCCTTCCGTCCTTCTCCATTCACACTCAGGTCACCTGGCTGATCATGATGGAGTCATTCTGCCTGACCCCCTGCAGCAACAGGCTGGTCCGGAGGGTCCCTCCGCTTGATGATTCTGCCATCCCGAATAATCAGGTTTGTCTCTCCCTTTGCCAATCTTTCTTTCAGTTCTTGTCGCAGTTTGTGGTTTGTTTCTCTCTCCTTGGGGTATAGTCATTATTGAAGTAGTAACGATTTCTTTTGTCTGGAATAGCCTCATTTACCTTGCTAGTTTGGGGCTTTTTTAAAATTATTTCCCTCTTTTTCCCTCAGATTTTATTTTGACTCTGAGAAGCCGTGGTCTGTTTCCCCCCTCCTTCCCTAATCTGACCGCTCACCTATCTCCCCATCAGTCAATTCAGTGATCTGTCGTATCAGTGCTTTGGCCTGGTCAAGGTCGTCAGTCTGTTTTTCAAGGGCTGTAGTTTTTTTTGTTTTACTTTCTTTCACATTTGTGATTATGAGATTGAGTTTACGTTTTTCTTTTTCCTGTGCCTCCCCCAGAGTTTCTGCCAGCTTTCTGTTCACCACTTCCTCTACTTCCTCTAGGTTTTGTCCAGAGATTTCGTTTTCCAACTTTTCAAGCCTGTCACTGATTGAACGCATAAGTGGAACCATTGAAATCAAAGCATCTAACTTGGCATCAGCTCTAGCCCTAGCTGGGCCTTCAAACATTGCCCTCTTCACAAGTTTAGCACAACCACGCGAGGCTGCGGCGGCCGGCCACGATGACAAAGGCCTCGTCACCCAGGCCGGAACAGCTCTTGTGTGCCCAATTTTTGCACTGGTAACATTCAATAGGATCCCCCTTCTCGTCGCTTTCACAAGCATTGTTACAGTAAATGCACTGGTACGGTAAGACTGCCTGAACTGTTTTTCCTTTCGGTTTCGTATCGTATGGGGGGTTTACTCGCCGAACCACTCTTTCCCGCTCCACCCCCTCTTCCAGTGCCACGCTTAGCCCTTTGTGACATCAGTAGCAGCAGTGTTTTCCAATAATGGAAACGGTTCACTCACCGTTAGTCCGTTAGTTAACCAGTGTTTAAAGGGAAGGTGCAAGGTGCAAAGTAACAACGAATCACAAAACGTAGGTCGGTCAGTGCAAGGTGTCAGCCGCCATGACAGTTCATGGTAGCCGTGAGTAAGAATTCTCAAAACTCTGAGAGAAAA
>CM031620.1:66232536-66247536 GCA_018398815.1 Conus ventricosus | reverse complement strand
CCCCAATAGCGTGGAGGCGAATGGTACGATGCCAGGGCCTTCTCCTCGAAGTCCTCCATGAAGAGGTTGGCTACAATGGGGCTGACTGGAGAGCCCATGGCCGCTCCTGCGGTCTGCTGGTAGAAGTTACCTTGGAATGTGAAGTAGGTGGTGTTGAGACAGCAAGCCAGGAGTTCACAGATGCTGTTCACGGAAAGTGTAGTACGCTGGGGCAGAGTGTCGTAAGCCTGGAGTCTTGCTTTGATGATGTGGATGCATTCTTCGACGGGGACGCTGGTGAACAATGCCGAAACATCATTTGATACCAGGCACTCATCAGGAGAAAGGGTGTAGTCTGCCATTTTCTGGACCAAGTCCGCACTGTTGATGATTTGGTGTTCTGTTGTCAAAGGAGACAGGATGTCTGCCACAAATCTCGCCGTCTCATACATGAGGGAACCTCTGGAAGCAACTATGGGATGGAGAGGAACGTCTTTCTTGTGCACCTTAGGAAGGCCGTAAAACTTGGGGACATCAGTGGATGATGGGTACAGTTTTCTGTAAAAGTCAAGGGACAGTCCGCCCGTCTCCTTGAGACGTTTGAGCAGTGTCACACTGTCACTTTTGCCCGCACGCATTCATGACAGCATTTACTCCATACGCATACGCAATCTTTCCAATCAACCAAAAGGCGCACTACCGAATGTTTTTCTTCTCCCCCTCTCCTTCAGGGAAAAACACTTTACTAAATCACATCAAACAATTTATAAACGGATTTTATACATGTAGCTCTCTTTCCACTGAGAGGCAACTAACTCACGCAAGACTTCATAAAGTCACGGCCTTCACACAACATTGGCCCACAAAATCCAGACCAGGAAATAAATAATTCCAGTACTCACTGATGCCACGCCTGCATCAAACACAAGACTTCATATGGTCGTGCTTTCCTGTCTCTCACAGACATCGTATCACCCCTTTAAATTCTCCCGTCACTGGAGATAGGATTTCCAACTTCTCTTCCTCGCCTTCTCCTGTCCCTGGAGAAGTGACGAGTTCCGACTCCTCTCCCTCGACTTCTCCTGACCCTGGAGAGATTACGAGTTCCGGCTCCTCTCCCTGGAGTCCTTAATTGCTGGGGCTGCCTACCGGTGTGTTCCCCACACCATGGCCATCTTCAACCACCTCACGGGTTGAAAGGTGAAGGGTGAAGAGTAAAAGGTGAAGGGCTGAGGGTGAAGGGCTGAAACACGAATAAGGTTCGTGTAAGTAACCTGCTTCTTAATTCAACATATGAATTATTTCTTTCTCTTTTCTTTAAGTTTCCCCCCTGTAGCTTTCCCCAACTATCTATGGCTCACCTGGTAATGACTGGTCAGCAGAGAGGACCAACGTCCTGACAGGTTCGAGTCTCTAGGCCATCTGCTGGGCTAAAACTGATTCTTTCCTCCTTCCTCCTAGTGAGTGCATACTCAGTGTTCAAAACACATGACCAGCACCTTACCAGCCCTTGTTAAACTATCACTCAGTGGTCACTTTCACCCAATGACCACCCTTCTTTCTTTACTGAGTCATACTCACAATTATTTGGGGACGCCCGCTACACTAGTCAAGCCACATGAATATCCTTCCTTTTTAGTAGTGGCATGGGGAAATGATTCATATTACTAACTACATGTGATGGAGCGTCACATGTCTTGATGTGAGGCTACGTCACATGACAAGCAGCTCCTTGAGCTTGGTGGCATACCTGTTGGTGGGGTCTTTCTTGAGAGGCTGGTAGGTTTTTCTGTCATCCAACAGTTGACTGGCCTTGTCATGGTACATGGACTTGGGGAGGATGACGTGAACCGACCCTTGTCAGCCGGGAGTATCAAAATCGTGTCGTCTTTCCTAATTCGGGCCAACGCACGCCTCTCCTCAACAGGAATGTTGGGTTTCGGCGGTTGAGCTTGTTTCAGGAAGTTGACACATTCCGACCTCAGATGGGACGCCTCTTCTGTATGCGGGCCTATCTGTCTGCAGGCGGTTTCGATACTCGTGATGTAGTCCACGATGGGGAGTTTGTCCGGGGTCAAAGCAAAATTGAGTCCCTTTTCCAGCACTCGCTGTTCAGAGTCAGAAAGTTCACGTTCCGATAAGTTCACAACCCATCTCTTCTTTACCATGCGCGTCTCTTCTTCAGTCACAGGTACAATTGGAATGTGATCGTTCTTGTCACGCTTCGATCTCGCCATCAGTTTCTCAAACTTGCTTCTCTGGCGCATGCGCACTTTGTTCCATTCCAAGTTTTGAGTTGACTCGAGCCAGTCCTTCACTTCCGCTAGTATCTCAGTCGGTACGTTTGCACTCAACCTGTCCGAACAGAGATGGATATGTTGTTCTAATCCCTCGATCCTCGGATTGATCTGCTTTACGCGCTCGTTCATCAGGGCCCGTTCCGTACGAAATGGGATGTTGCTTGCAGCTTTTCCTCTGACCGATGACTTGATTTTTAGGCTGGTCGGTACGACACCGTGATGTTTGCAGTGTAGCGTGAAATGCAGATGGTTTCGGAATCTCGCTAAGGCTCGGTGCGCTCCTTCCAGTTCACGAAAAAACTTGATGACCGTCCGGTCGAAATCGCGTTCGAGACGTTGTGGAAGTTTTAACTGCTGAGGGGTAGACATAACGACTACCGGATTTACACAGGTCACTCAGCTAGGAATAGCACTTACTTGGAGCTTTCGACAGACCTCCGTCTGTCTTCTTCAGCGGTGGTGTGGCTACTGGGTGAACATTTCAATGTTATTTGACAACCTTGCCTCGCTTATTTCTGTATATGGTGTAGACATTTGGTTCCCTTTTTGTTAGACGTTTGGTTTCCTTTTTTGTGACAATATAGATGACAACTTTGACTTTAAACGATTTTCAGTCACTGTTTTTAAACAAATGATACAATAAATGCACTCATTTGCGATTTGTCAAACAGGCCCTGCTTGGAGAGATGGATTAAAACCCCTCAATCGGAAAATAATATGCCAACAAATCAGGTTTTGGTTTCATTTAGAAAATCGAATGAAGATCTTTTGTCAAACTTTTATGCAATAAATGAGTAGAAAAGTAACCACCCAGTAAACTCTTTTCTTAGATTTTTATGCAATGAAATGATTAGAAAAGTAACTAACTAGCCTACTTGATGCCATTTGACAAAAGTTATCAAGAAATCTTGGAAAGACATATGGGAAACTCAGTCAACATTCAACGTTTATAAACTGTGCTATGTCGTCCCATATGTCTAGTTAAACTCTCCAGGGGGACTGTTCCATGACTGTTCCATGACGGTGCCAGATTAACTCCCCTGGAGGGGGGCTGTTCTAGGACAGGTCCAGTTTAACTCTCCAGAGGGGGTGTTCTGGGCTGGTGCCAGATTAACTCACCAGGAGGGGAGGGGGGGGGGGGGGGGGGGGTAGGGGGCTGTTTTGTGCCAGGGCCAGTTTAACTCTCCAGGGAGGCCTGTACCAGGCTGGAGCCAGTTTAACTCCCCAGGAGAGGGGGGAGGGGGCTGTTCTAGGCCAAGTCCAATTTAACTCTCTAGGGGGACAGTTTCGGGCCGGTGCCAGATTAACTCTCCAGGAAGGGGCTGTTCTGGGCCTTGTCTAGTTTACCTCAACAGAGGGAGGGGGGGGGAGGGGGGCTGTTCCATGATGGTGCCAGTTTAACTCCCTTGGAGGGGCTGTTCTGAGACAGGTCCAGTTTAACTCTCCAGAGGGGCCGTTTTGGGCTGGTGCCAGATTAACTCCCCAGGAGAAGGGGGGGGGGGGGGGGGGGGGCTATTTGTGCCAGGGCCAGTTTTACTCTCCAGGGAGGCCTGTACCAGGCTGGAGCCAGATTAACTCCCCAGGAGAGGGGGGGGGGGAGAGCTGCTCTAGGCCAGGTCCAGTTTATCTCTCTAGGGAGGCTGTTTTGGGCCAGTGCCAGATTAACTCCCCCGGAGGAGGAGTGGGCTGTTCTGTGCCTTGTCTAGTTTAACTCGCCAGGGGCTGTTCCATGACGGTGCCAGATTAACTCCCGTGGAGGGGGCTGTTCTGGGACAGGTCCAGTTTGACTCTCCAGAGGGGATGTTCTGGGCGGGTGCCACAGTAACTCCCCAGGAAAAGGGGTGGGGCTGTTTTGTGCCAGGGTCAGTTTAACTATCCAGGGAGGCCTGTACCAGGCTGGAGCCAGATTAACTCCCCAGCAGAGGGGTGGGGTGTTGGGGGGCTGCTCTAGGCCAGGTCCAGTTTAACTCTCTAAGGGGGGATGTTTTGGGCTGGTGTCAGATTAACTCCCCAGGAGGGGGAGGGGCTGTTCTGGGCCTTGTCTAGTTTTAACTCTCCAGGGGGACTGTTCCATGACGGTGCCAGATTAACTCCCCTGGAGGGGGCTGTTCTGGGACAGGTGCAGTTTAACTCTCCAGAGGAGCTGTTCTGGGCTGGTGCCGGATTAACTCCCCAGGAGAGGAGGGGGGGGGGGGGCTTTTTTTGTGCCAGAGCCAGTTTAAGTCTCCAGGGGGCCTTACCAGGCTGGAGCCAGATTAACTCCCCAGGAGAGGGGGGCTGTTCTGGGACAGGTGCAGTTTATTTCTCTAGAGGGGCTGTTCTGGGCTGGTGCCAGATTAACTCCCCAAGAGAGAGAGAGAGAGAGAGAGAGAGGGGGGCGCTGCCAGGAGGACTGTTCCATGACGGTGCCAGATTAACTCCCGTGGAGGGGGCTGTTCTGGGACAGGTCCAGTTTGACTCTCCCGAGGGGCTGTTCTGGGCGGGTGCCACAGTAACTCCCCAGGAAAGGGGGGTGGGGCTGTTTTGTGCCAGGGTCAGTTGAACTATCCAGGGAGGCCTGTACCAGGCTGGAGCCAGATTAACTCCCCAGCAGAGGGGTGGGGGAGGGGTGGGGGGCTGCTCTAGGCCAGGTCCAGTTTAACTCTCTAAGGGGGGGATGTTTTGGGCTGGTGTCAGATTAACTCCCCAGGAGGGGAGGGGGCTGTTCTGGGCCTTGTCTAGCTTTAATTCTCCAGGGGGACTGTTCCATGACGGTGCCAGATTAACTCCCCTGGAGGGGGCTGTTCTGGGACAGGTGCAGTTTAACTCTCCAGAGGAGCTGTTCTGGGCTGGTGCCAGATTAACTTCCCAGGAGAGGAGGGGGGCTGTTTTGTGCCAGAGCCAGTTTAAGTCTCCAGGGGGCCCTTGCCAGGCTGGAGCCAGATTAACTCCCCAGGAGAGGGGGGCTGTTCTGTGACAGGTGCAGTTTATTTCTCTAGAGGGGCTGTTCTGGGCTGGTGCCAGATTAACTCCCCAGGAAAGGGGGGGGGGGCTGCTTTGAGCCAGGACCAGTTACCCATAAGGAAGCCTGTACCAGGCTGGAGCCAAATTAACTCCCCAAGAGAGGGGGGGGGGGGCTGCTCCAGGGGACTGTTCCATGACGGTGCCAGATTAACTCCCCTGGAGGGGGCTGTTCTGGGACAGGTCCAGTTCAACTCTCTTAGGGGGGGGGGGGGGGGCTGTTTTGGGCCAGTGCCAGATTAACGCCCCTGGAGAGGTGGGCGTAGGGGGCTGTTTTGTGCCAGGCCAGTTTAACTCTCCAGGGGGGTCTTACCAGGCTGGAGGCAGATTAACTTCCCAGGAGAGGGGGGGGGGGCTGCTCTAGGCCAGGTCTAGTTTAACTCTCCAGAAGGTCTGTTTTGGGTCAGTGCCAGATTAACTCCCCTGGGGTCTGTTTTGAGCCAGGGCCGGTTTACCCATAAAGGAGGCCTATACTAGGCTGGAGCCAGATTAACTCCTCAGGAGAGGGGGGAGGATGCTCTAGGCCAGTCCAGTTCAACTCTCTAGGGGGCTGTTTTGGGCCAGTACTAGATTAACTCCCCAGAGGGGGAGGTTGCTGTTCTGGGCCTTGTCTAGGTTAACTCTCCGCAGGGGGGGGGGGGGGGGGGGGGGGGGGGGGGGGGGGGGGGGGGGGGGGGGGGGGTGCTGTTCCATAACGGTGCCAGATTAACTCCCCTGGAGGGGGGGGGGGGGGAGCTGTTCTAGGACAGGTCCAGTTTAACTCTCCAGAGGGGCTGTTCTGGGCTGGTGCCAGAGTAACTCCCCAGGAAGGGGAAGGGGAGAGGGGGGGGGGGGGCCTGTTTTGTGCCAGGGCACGTTTAACTCTCTAGGGAGGCCTGTACCAGGCTGGAACCAGATTAACTCCCCACGAGGCGGGGGGGGGGGGGGGGGGTGTTCTAGGCCAGGTCTAATTTAACTCTCTAGGGGGGCTGTTTTGGGCCGGTGCCAGATTAACTCCCTGGAGGGGGAGGGGGCTGTTCTGGGCCTTGTCTAGTTTAACTCTCCAGGGATGGGGGAGGGGGGCTGTTCCATGGCGGTGCCAGATTAACTCCCCTGGAGGGGCTGTTCTTGGACAGGTGCAGTTTAACTCTCTAGAGGGGCTGCTCTGGACTGGTGCCAGAGTAACTCCCCAGGAGGGGGAAGGGGAGAGGGGGGGGGTGGCTGTTTTGTGCCAGGGCACGTTTAACTCTCTAGGGAGGCCTGTACCAGGCTGGAACCAGATTAACTCCCCACGAGACGGGGGGGGGGGGGGGGGGGGTTGTTCTAAGGGGGAGGGCTGTTTTGTGCCAGGGCCAGTTAAACTTTCCGGGGGGGGGGGGAGGGGGGGGAGCTGTACCAGGCTGGAGCCAGATTAACTTCCCAGGAGAGGGAGGGGGGGGGGGGGGGCGGCGGCTGCTCTAGGCCAGGTCCAGTTGAACTCTCTAGGGGGCTGTTTTGGGCGAGTGCCAGATTAACTCCCCAGGAGGGGGAGGGGGCTGTTCTGGGACTTGTCTAGTTTAACTCTCCAGGGCGACTGATCCATGACGGTGCCAGATTAACTCCCCTGGAGTGGGGGGGGGGGGGGGCTGTTCTAGGACAAGCGCGGTTTAACTGTCCAGAGAGGTTGTTCTGGGCTGGTGCCAGATTAACCTCCCAGAAGAGGGGGGGGGGGGGCTGTTTTGTGCCTGGGCCACTTTAACTCTCCAGGGAGGCCTGTACCAGGCTGGAGCCAGATTAACTCCCAGGAGAGGGGGGGGGGGCTGTTCTAGGTCAGGTCCAGTTTAACTCTCTAGGGGGGGGGGGGGGCTGTTTTGGGCCGGTGCCAGATTAACTCCCCAGGAGGGGAGGGGGCTGTTCTGGGACTTGTCTAGTTTAACTCTCCAGGGTGGCTGTTCCATAACGGTGCCAGTTTAACTGCCCTGGAAGGAGGCTGTTCTAGGACAGGTGTAGTTTAACTCTCCAGAGGGCTGTTCTTGGCTGGTGCCAGATTAACTCCCAGGAGAGGAGGGAGGACGGGGAGGGGCTGTTTTGTACCAGGGCCAGTTTAACTCTCCAGGATGGGGAGGGGGCTGTTCTGGGCCAGTTTAGTTCAACTCTCCAGTGGGTGGCTGTTCCAGTCCAGTGCCAGATTAATTCCCCAGATGTCTTAAGGGGCTGGTTTGGGCCAGGTCCAGTTTAACTCCTCAAGGGGAGGGGCTGTTTTAGGCCAATGCGAAATTAACTCGCTGGGGGCTGTTCTAATCCTGTTGGGGGGCTGATCTGGCGCAAACCCAGATTAACTCCCGGCAGTTAATCTGGGACAGTGCGAGACTGACTCCTGGGGCTAAACTAGGAAGGGGGGCAGTTTCACCACGTTACATGGGAACAAAAGTGGCCATTTTTCAGAAGAAAAAAAATGATCACCTGAAATTAAGTGTATGCTGATCATACAGAGAGCAGATGGGCAAAGGATAATGATTGTCAGGCGATCAAATGAATTGACACAATCCGATATAATTGTTTATTATACGTATAACGTATTTGTAAAGTATATTATTGATTGATTAGTCGTTAGATAATAATGGTGTGTATGTTATCCATTTGTTAGAAAAATTTTTGCCTGGTTTAATTGTAAACAGGCATTATATCGAGGGCTTCCTGCCAGAATGGACCATCTCAATTTTTTTCACATTTTCACTTTTTACATGAAACTAACTTATTAAACAGCTAGGAATATAATGCCCATGTCCGTTTTGTGATATCTCAATTTATTAATTAGTTATTGATAAAACTGTGATGGACCACTGAAAAAATGCTTAAATGAAAGCATGCCAGAATGGGACATTTACGCCTGACCCACTACAATCCTCTGTCACTTGCATGATACGGGGCTGTAGGCCCTGCTGAAATGAGATATCTGATAAATTCTCATTTCAGCACTGCCAAGAGGGAAACCCCTGGCCTCTCATCTGTTGGACTGTCTTGAGACACTCCCTGGTGTTCCACTCAGGCAGGGCGGCAGCAGAATATAAACAATCCCTTGCCTGGGGTCGGCTTGGGTTAATAGAAAGTGTCACATGCTGGCTTGGCAGCTTTGCTGTAAACTTCGCATGAAACCGAGTCCTGTCTGGTTGCTTCATTACTGTTCACACTTCTGAAAGAGATGAGGAGACTGGAGCTTGCTCATTGCTCATGTAAGTATTATTATTTTATGTCTCAGGTGTGCATGTGCGTGCGCTTGTGTGTTTCATGCTTTTGTATGCGTGTGCCAATGGGGTGTTTGCATGTGCGCGCATACTTTTTTGTGTGCATACATGTATCTATTTCTATTTAACTACAAGTGTGCACATGTGCATGCATGTGCGTGTTTGCGTGTGTGGTGCATGCGTGTGTGTAATGCAATGCAATGCATTCAGGCACTTATGTTTTTATTCACACGTTCTTTTACTGGCAGGAATAGTTTAAATACATGTGTGTGCACGCATGTACGTACATGCGTAGGAATGTGAGTGTTGGATGCATGAATGCGTATGTGCATGCATGTGTGTGTTTGTGTGGGTGTGTTTAAACTGTGTGTTTGTAAGTATGTATAATCATGTGCTAACATTGGGGTTTGTGTTTAAGTTTAATAGGCCAAAAAAAAAATGTTTTGTTTAGGGTAACATGACCAAAAAATTAGGGCGTCGGTTCTTTTTTTTTTTTTTCTTTTTTTTTTTTTTGGGGGGGGGGGGGGGGGGGGGCGTTGTGAAATGTCCCTTTTATTTCTAGAAAAAAAAAATGAAAAAAAGTTTTAGGGTTCGAACGCCGAAACGAGAGGGTCGGTCGGGTTACCCTAACAGACATTTTTTTTTTTTTTTTGGGGGGGGGCATAAGGTTGTGTGCGCATAATCTGTGCGCGTGATGTTTGCAAGTGGAAGAGCTCTAACATTGTGTCTCTGTGGCGTGTGTGTTTGTGTGAGTGTCTATGTGGAGATGAGCGAGAGGCATTATTACCAGCCGATTAAACACTAGCTACCTGCTTTGTTTTCAGATTAGCCTGAATCCTTGTTTCCTCATGACAAAGCGCTTTTCCACATTAAGACTTGAACGGATCTTTTCATTTTGCCGGCTTATAAGTTTATAATCAGACTATCTAGGATTTCTTTAAAATGCAGATAAAAGAGCAAAGATTAAGATCACAGTATAAAAAATTATACACTTTTAAGTTTTTAAATTAATTTGATAGCATTACACTCAGTATAGTCCAGTATTTTGGCCCAAGGTGCATTATTCAAGGTTAGGAGCAATGAAAACTGTAAAAATATAATTATGTTCTTGTGCAGGGGCTGTCCGAATATATCACCATTATTATTTAACTTTATGCATTTTAATGTTATGTCAATATGTCTCAGGTGAGATTATTTTGCTGTGTATACACTATGTGTCATCTGGCTAGCAGATTTAGTGTGAGCACTCTTTCTTTTTCAGAACTATGGATTGTTCTGAGGAGTGGTTGATGAGACGCCTTCCTCGGCTTGGCAGCATCTCTGACGCTGACATGGACAATCAATGCGCTGACTCTGAATTCAACACTAGTGACAATCTTCCTCTCAGCAGACACCATGGACTGTCCAACGAGTTGACTTCAACGCCAGCGATTACCTTCCGTTAAGCCAGTATCAACACCAGCTTTCTAATGACTCTAGTGGTAGTGACCCTACATACCAACCAGAGGACACGCTTCTGTTTAAGGAAAAGACCCAAAGAAAGCGCAGCAAGAAGGAAAGAGACCTTCGTCAGGCTATTGCCAAGAGTAAAGCACAGGGAGACCAAGAGGCCAGTGACCAGGCTGTGCACAAGCAACGTTTGGTGAACCTCCTGTCTGCCAACGGACGCAGCAAGTGGAGGAGCATCAGATGGCAATTGCTTTTTTGAATCCTGTGCTCTCTCCTCAACATCACAGCACCAGACCTGCGTAAATGTCTCTGTGACTATCTTGAAGACAACCTCGGTATGTTTTATGATTTCATGCCCTTTGCTGAAGATTGCAACGAAAGGTACATGGAATATATGCAAAACATTCTGGAACTTCGCCATCCTGGCAGATGGAGCAACCGTGCTGGCGACATGCTTCCTTTGGCTCTTGCGTCATGGACTGGCAGAAATGTCAAGCTTTTTACAAGCACCCCAAGTCAGCCAGTCCTTGATGTCCATCCTTGAATGCTCCCTCTGGTGAACCACGAGATGCAAACACAATTGTTCTGGCCTTACTGAACTATCAAAGTGGACCTCACTACAACAGTTGCACAGCTGAGATCAACACAGAGGCCCCACATTCAGCCACATTATCACCACCCAGGAGATCAACACAGAGGCCCCACATTCAGCCACATTATTACCACCCCAGGAGATAACACAGAGGCCCCCACATTCAGCCACATTATTACCACCCCAGGAGATCAACACAGAGGCCCCACATTCAGCCACATTATTACCACCCCAGGAGATCAACACAGAGGCCCCACATTCTGCCACATTATTACCACCCCGGGGAGATCAACACAGAGGCCCCCATTCAGCCACATTATCACCACCCCAGGAGATAAACCCAGAGGCTACATTATCACCGCCCCATGAGATGCACAGAGACCCCACAACCGACAAATCAATGTCACTTCCACCGTCTCATCTCCATGTTGAAACTTCTCCGCCTGTAGAATCAGTTACACCTTCATACCACCATTCACCAACTGCGCAGTCCAATGTTTCACCTTCACTCCAGCAAAGACCGCAACAAGACAAAAGAGCGTTGCCTGAAACACCCAGGAAATCAGGGAATTTCAAAACCCCACCAAAAAGCAGCTCACGAGAAAAAGAAAAGACAACCTGAAACCTGGAAGAAAAATGTCAGGAAAGTTCTTCGACTGCAAGGAAAATGCCATTTGTCAGACAAAGGAACCCATGTCCCAGCAAAGAAGTTGAAAATAGTAGACTGTTCAAATGCAGTATTAGGTGTGATAGATTGAATAAAAGAAGAGCAGAAATTTGCAATCATTCTATGCACTAAATTCACAAGAGAAACAAAAGCAATTTGTCTGCACACACATCACTACCAAGAACACCAAGACCATGCATGACGACGTGACATCTGCAGCCGTTCCGAAAACAAGACACGTGTCCAGACAGTATCATTTCACAGTGGGTGGACAGAGTGAACGCGTCTGCAAGAAATTTTTCACATCGACACTGAGTATCAGCAACAATTCCTTGAACATGCACTCAGAAACAGCGAAAATGGTGTGTTTGTCGGTCGAGAAAATCGTGACCAGAAAACGCCCACACAACAAGACACCAGACAGAGCAGTGGAAAGAGTCAAAATCACATCACTCATTTCCCGCTGTTCCTTCACACTACACCGAAAGGACACTCAGCGTGATTATCTTTCTTCAGATCTCAACTAACAAAAATGCATCAACTTTACACAGAAGAATGTAAGAAAGAGGGAATCTCCCCAGTTTCATCCAGGCAATATAGAAAAATCTTCAACGAAAATTTCAATATTTCATTCCATGTACCGAAAAAGGACCAGTGCTCCACATGCGCAGCATTTCATAACAAGAAGGCAGGGGGGACAGCAACAGAAGGCAGGGGGGACAGCAACAGAAGCGGATGAACAGGCCTATGAGCAACACCAGAAGGGAAGGAAAAAGCCAGGGAGGAGAAGGAAGCTGACAAGCAGGCCGCTGCAAAAGACCCGTCAAAACATGTCGTCACGGTGGACCTCCAGGCAGTCCTGCAGGCTCCCTGTGGATTAGTCAGCCAGCTGTACTACAAGAGAAAGCTCTGCGTGTACAACTTCACCATCTATTCTCTTGCGGATGGAAAAGAATACCTGCTTCATTTGGGACGAGTCGGAAGGCAGGCGGGGATCCTGTGAGATTGCCAGCTGCCTGGTCCTATACCTGCAGTCCTTGCCGAGCACTATCAAGGAAGTGGTCATCTATTCTGACTGCTGCGGAGGACAGAACCGCAACCAGAACCTCACCGCTGCCCTGATACACGCAGTGAACTCCATCCCAAACATTGAGATCATTCAGCAGAAGTATCTGGAGACTGGCCATACCCAGATGGAATGCGACTCGATGCACGCAGCCATATCTCTAGCCAAGAAGTGCACATCCATACATGTGCCAAGTGAATGGGACATTGTCCTGCGAATGGCAAGAAGAGGAAAAGAATACACTGTCATTCCTCTGAAGCATGGTTCATTTCTTGATTTCAAGAAGCTGTCAGCATCCTTCGTCAGGAATACCAAAACCGATATCGAGGGTCAGAAGTCAACTGGCTACACTTCCGCAATATCAAGTTGCACAAAGGACAGGAGGATCTGGTGTTCTTCAAAACAGATTTTAGAGATGAAGACTTCCGTTTCTCTTCGCCTGACTGGGTCATCCAAAAGAAGCAGACCAACACCGCTGAAGACAGTACCCCCGTGCTACAGTTGCAAACTGCCCATCTCCAAAGCAAAACATCAGGACCTCATGTCGCTGTGCGCCTCGGGAATCATTCCCTCCCATCACCATGCGTTCTTCCAAGGCCTGCCAGTGTCAGCAGCAGCCAAAGACAAGCTGTCTGAGCCGATGTCCAGGACTCTGGCACAGGGAGTGACACAGAATAAGACTGTCTGAGTCAAGATGCTGCCGCTGTGCTGCTATGTGCGTGTTTGGAGATAGCTTGCAGTTGCGTGAAAAAGAAACAGAAAACAAAAACAAGAACAAAAATGTGTAACTTTAATAATTTTCCACTTTGTTTCGTTTGTTTAGTTTGTTTGTTTCTGTTTAGTTTTGTTGTTGTTTTTTTTGTTTTTTTTCAAGTAGGAAAAGAAAACTGTGAGAAAAACAACAAACTGCAGAACAAAACGTGCGAATATAAAAACAACATATTGCAGCAAGAAAGATGCTGCCTTGTAGTTCCTGCTCTTTTAGACAGCTTACAGGAAAAAAGGAGAAAAAAACTTATACAGAAACAAACGTGTGATTTTTGTTGTTGTTGTTGTTGTTTTTCTTCTAGTGAGTAAAAATAATGTGACATTCATTCAATGGGCAGTGAAAGCAGAGAGACATGAAGACAAAAAATGTCTGGTGACTGAAAAACATTGTGAAGAGATCCCATGAAACAGACATCTCAAGATAACAACAAATCTTCGGAAATAAACAAAATGTGTGTGTGTTATTTTTTTGCAAACAACTTACATTATTTCCCAAACTTAAACCTGCTGTTTTTTGTTTGTTTGGTTTATTTTCTCAAGTGAGATTAGAACTGTGACTTATTGAATCTCTTATCCAGTGAAAGGAATAGCTATTTTAAAAACAAAAACTCTCTGAATGGTGACTGGTGGATATTGTGAATAGGATAACTGATGAAACAGCCACCTCAAGATACAACTCAGGCGACAAAGCCGGTATGTGAACATTTTCCTCTGCATGCAGTTTGTATTATTATTATTCTCCTAGTTTGTACCTATGGGTGGCACCAGCTAAGAGGATTAATGTGGGTGGGATTCGATTCCTTTATGTAAGCACATATACCCATGCATGTGCCCACAAGGATATCAATTCACACTGATTGAGTGGGACAGAAGAAGAAAGAGTGGGGAAAAAAAACAGAAAGAAGATGGTCACTCAGTGTTTTTATTTGTCCGCGAATGGTATGGGTATGTATGTATGTGTGCATGCATGCGCGTTTGCATGCATGTGTGTGTGAGTCTGACTGTGGGGTGTGCCCATTGTATGTATGCACGCTCGGGTAAATATTCAGACTATAAGGCTATTTTTTTCTAACATCCAATGTGAACTCCATTGGAATTGTATGCTTTCGTTCACAAATAATATGGCACCGACCGAATAAGAGAGGGGGAAGAGAAAGGAAAGAAAGAGAAGGGGGGGAGGCTCACGAGCCTAGGAGAGAGAGAAGGTGGGGGGAGAGGGGCATAAGACATTTCCCTACGAGAAATAGAGTGGCGGGAGGGAAGAGTAGAGAGGAGAGAACGAGAATGAGAGGGAGACAAGACGAGACACTGACCAAAATGCAGAGAGAGAGGGGAGAGAGAGAGAGAGAGAGAGAGAGAGAGGAGAGAGAGAGAGAGGAGAGAGAGAGAGAGAGAGAGAGAGAGAGAGAAAGAGAGAGAGCGAGAGAGGGGATATATATATAGCCTATTATTTTAATAATTTTAATACTTTTTTTTGCTTTGTAAGCAACTTTTTTATTACCACGATGTTTAAAACAAATCCAGCTATTCATTTTTTAATCCTGAAATGAATCCTTTTTATGATTTCATACAGTACATTCTCACAAAGTATGGACAGACCAGATGAGATATCTTGTAATGGCTCTACACTGACTCTCAATGTTCTGTTCAACTTATTGCACCCCATCCCGCTGACCTGGGACAAACCCAACTAACTCAGACCGGCAGGTTGTTGATAACAGAGATAAGCAGGAACCCTCCTGCCGGCATGGTACACTGACAGCTGGGTCTAACAGCTCTCGGCTTTCTGAACCCTTCCTTTCCCCTCACTGCCTGCCTGCATGGGCATATATCTCGTTACACTCATGCTGGTCGGTAGTTGACTCAGGCTTGGAAGACAGTGAGAGCAAGCCAGCATGGGTTAGGGGACACTTATGTTGATTGATGAGATATTGTGATAAACACAGACACTTTGTTGATAAAACTTCCCCTTAGTA
>CM031620.1:66220036-66227536 GCA_018398815.1 Conus ventricosus | reverse complement strand
GCTGTTATTTGTTGGATCCGGCGCGACAAGGATTGATGGATTTCCCTCAGCGTTGTGCGAGTAGAGCTCGGAACAGTATTCTGTCCATCGTTGTAGTATCTTTTCATCATCGTTGAGACATTTACCGTTTTTGTCATGGATCGTTGTTGTCTTGGCTTGTTTCTTTCCCGTTAGGTCCTTGACAATTTTGTAGGCTGCTTTGCTGTTGTTGTTTTTCAGATTATTATCAATCTCTTGGCATTGGTTGTCAATCCAAGTTTCCATTGCTGCCTTCATCTCAGTTTTAACCTTCTTGTTAGCATCATTGTACTCTCTTTTTCCTTCTGGGTTGTTCTTTTTGTTTTTCAATTCCCGAAGTTTGTCACAAAGTTCCAGAATTTCGTCGGTGACCCATGGATTCTTCTTCGGCCGATGTTTGCCAAGCACTTCTGCTGCTGTTTCTGTGACAGCTTTGTTGAAGGAGTCGGTGAAGGATTCTATGTTGATGTCTTCGTTTGCCAGGACAAGTAAAGGTGCAAATTTTCCTCCAATATTTGCTTGAAATGCTTCCTTTATGTTAGGGTCTTTTAGCTTCTCCAGATTAAACTTTAGCCTGATGTTTCCTTTCTTTTTGTTGTTTTTGAGGCGGAGTGCGAATGTCATGAGGACCATTTCGTGGTCGCTTCCAATGTCTGCTCCGGGGAAGCTTCTGGTTCTGGCAATGTTGACACTCGATTGAAAGCGTTGTTTTACCATGATGTAATCGATTTGATTGTGATATAATCCTCCAGGACTATGCCATGTTATTCTCCTGGACATCTTGTGTGGACCGAAGGTGTTCGTTATCTTCAGGTTGTTTGACTTTGCAAATTCCAGGAGTCTCAGTCCTCTCTCATTTGTTAGGGTGTTACAATAGGGTCCACATGTGTCTTTCCAGTCTTTGCACGAGTCTTTTCCGATCTTAGCATTCCAGTCACCTTGTACCACTATGATATCTTTTTTGGGTATTTCGTCGAGCGCTTCCTGTACCTGGCCATAGAATTCTTCGACTTCTTCGTCGCTTTTAGCCGAATGTGGGGCATAACCCTGTAGGATGGTGATGTTGAATGGTTTTGCCCTCAGACGTAAGGTCATGATTCGACTTGAGACCGGTCTGCAAACCATTACACTATTGATTGTGTTCTTGTTGACTAGAAACCCTACCCCGTGTTCGTGATAATCTTCCCTGCCACTGTAGTAGAATTTGTGGCCTTCTGGGGTGTTTATCTCTCCGAAATTTTTCCAGCGTACTTCGCACAACCCTAGGATATTCCAACGATATCTCTTCATTTCATGTTCCAGTTGTTCCAGTCTTCCAGCGCCATTAAGTGTATTGACATTCCATGTGCCGATTACGATGTTACCCCTGGTACGGATGCTTTTTGGTCCACCAGTAGCATGTTTTCCACTTCCGCCCTGATGACCGTCGACGGAAGAGGCGGTCCTTGTTGTCCCGGGCGACGACCGAGCCGGTATGGAGTCATCTTTGGCCGTCATTCTCATGGGTGTGTCTTGGGCAGTGACGCATGGCGGAGCCCATCCCTCTCCATGCCAGACCACAGCCGATATCCTCCTCACGGTGGCTCGCCTTGGTCTTGAACATGTAGCCGTTGGGTTCATCTTGGAACTTTATCCGCCTTGGCCGGTCGCCTACTACTTGAGGTTACGCCCAGTAATGCCATGTTAACATTACCCCCTCACATGGTTTGGCATGCCTGCTGAAGCAAGGTCCCGGGGTATGGCGCTTGGAGCCACATGTGAGAGTTTAGGAGGTGAGAGGAGATCCAATGAGCCCGTCCATCCCACATGCAATATGCAGGATGCAGCAGCCAAGCATCAAAGGGTACGTCCCCTCTCAGAACCCCATTACATCGCTGAAGAACAGGCGGGGTTCAGGCCAGGACGGAGTACCATAGAGCAGATATTCAATCTAAGAATACTGTGTGAGAAGTACAACCAACACCAACAACATCTGTACCACGTATTCATAGACTTCAAGAAGGCCTTCGACCGAGTGTGGCACGAAGCATTATGGGCAACAATGAAACTCTTCAACATCAATGCCAACCTCATCAGAATTATTGAAAGCCTCTACAATAAAGCCACCAGTGCCGTTTTCTTCGGTAACAACATAGGCGAGTGGTTCCGAACTACCGTTGGAGTGAGACAGGGCTGTCTACTCTCCCCCACACTTTTCAATGTCTTCCTTGAAAGAATTATGACCGATGCGCTAGAAGACCATGAAGGAACCGTAAATATTGGAGGGAGAACCATCACCAACCTCCGTTTTGCCGACGACATAGATGGACTAGCTGGAAACGAACAAGAGCTAGTGCACCTGATCAACAGACTCAACAACACCTCTGCTGATTATGGTATGGAAATAAGTGCGGAAAAGACAAAGGTCATGACTAACAACCCAATCGGCTTTACCCAAGACATAACCATCAACAGCAGAAAGCTTGAGCCAGTCAACACATTCAAGTACTTGGGGGCAACAATCTCAGATGAAGGATGAAGACCTGAAATCATCTCAAGAGTCGCTCAGACCACAGCCACGCTATCTAAGCTAACGCCTCTTTGGAGAAACAAAAACATCTCCATCAGCTCAAAGATTAGACTGATGCGATCCTTAGTTATGGCGATATTCTTATATGCTTGTGAGTCATGGACGTTGAAATCAGACCTTGAGAAAAAGATCCAAACAATGGAAATGAGGTGCTTCAGACGACTCCTTGGCATCTCATACAGAGATCACATCCGCAATGTGGAAGTTAAAAAGCGCATTGAGAATGAAATTGGTCCATATGTCGATCTCCTAACCTCAGTAAAAAGACGCAAATTGAAATAGTATGGACACATCATACGATCGACAGGCCTTGCCAAGACAATCATGCAGGGCACAGTACCAGGACAAAGGCGAAGAGGTCGACAAAGGAAAAGATGGGAGGATAACATCACGGAGTGGACAGGCCTGCGGCTGAGAAATACATTACGGAGGGCAGAGAACAGAGAGGAATGGAGAAGGATGGTTGTCACTGCTTCAGGGGTGCCCCCACAGACCGACGTCTAAGGGATCAAGTCAAGTCAAATCTTTCCTTTCTAACCTCTACCTCCCTCCCCCCTGGTTTCATTGCCGTACCATTCTTCCGCTGCTTTCATGTTTTCTTTTCTTGTGTCTACGTCCGTCTTTCGTTCCATTCACCCTTATCTTCTCAACACTTCCAACTTTCATTCGCCTGGATATTCACTTCTCTCTTATACTCATCATGACGCTCCACCTTTCTCCACCTCTTTTCCTTCCAGGTCTTTAACTCTGACATTTCAGCGCCCCCTCTATTCCTCCTCACTCTGCATTCTCAATGCTTATAATTTCTTTTTTAACCGTTTGATCCCTCCCTCTTAAATGTTCACGTAACACCTCTCTCTCTAAACCTGGAGTTATCTCGCTCACTCCAGCTCCCCCCCCCCCCCCCCCCCCTGCTTTTCCCAACACCCTCACCTTTTCGCGCTCTTCCCTTTTGTGCCTCACCCCTTTCAATTCTAATTCTCCCCACATCCCATCTTCTTACCCACTGTCGGTGTATCTTTTCAAAACAACGAAAACTATGAACACTTTTCATTTTAATCTATGTTCTCTGAGGTTCGTGAATTGACCTGCTTATGATTATCACACACACACACACACACACACACCACACACACACACACACACACACCACACACACACACACAGTTAATACTGCAAAAATAATACCCTTTATGATTTTCAGCTTGCTCTTACCTATCGTATATTACATATTAATGCTTACGTGTCCCCTTTGTTTTCTGATTTAATCCTGCAATCTTTTGTTCTAAGTGTTCATTTCTTCTTCCCTCACTTCAGTTCTGTGCCTGCCTCACTCCGAATTCTATAATCTTTGCATCCTTACACCTGTTATGCTTTCACATGTTCTCTTTCCCGATGTGTCTTTCCCTACGACTTTCTTCCACATCTCCTTTTCCTCCGCCCACTTTCTCTCACTTCTCCATCTTTCCTTCTATCGACCCTTTTTCTTCTCTACCGTTCCAGGTTTCTGTCAAATCTATATTCCATTCTCACTTATATTCATCATACCGTTCGACTTTCCTGCTCCTACGGACCTCCCTCTCTTTTCCTTCCAGGCCTTTAACTTTTTGACATTTCTGCCCTGTTCATCCTCACCCTCTCATTGCTTTCAGCCTCTATTTAACTGTTCACGCTTTCTTACCCCAATGTCTTAATGCTCACCTATCCCCTCTCTATTTAAACCTAGAGTTTTCTCTTTCTCCAGCCTCCCCCCTCCTTTACCAACCCCCTCACCTTTTTGCGCTCTTCCCGTCCTTCACAGCTTCCTTTCCATTCTTTCCCTTCTGTGTCTCACCCCTTTCCATTCTGATCCTCTCCACACCCCATCTCCCTTTTCACATCAGCATTGTTTTGAGTAATAGAATCAAACATGTTTTCATTTACAATCTTCAGTGTATGTTCTATGAGGTTCGTGAGCTGATCAGTTGCTTTCTCTCTCTCTCTCTCTCTCTCTCTCTCTCTCTCTCTCTCTCTCTCTCTCTCTCTCCTCTCTCTCTCTCTCTCTCTCTCTCTCTCACACACACACACACACACACACACACACACACACACACACACACACACACACAGACACACACACACGCACGCACGCACGCATGCATGCACGCACACACGCACGTACGCACGCACAAATTTAATTGCAGTATACAAAAATCATCATCCTTTTTCCATTGACACAGACATTCATTAATGTGTATTTGTTGTTTACTTTATCTAAATATCGTTTGTACTAGTTTACAAATAAGTTAAAATTCTGGTCATCAGTTAAAAGACGGCCCTTTTAAGGTATTTCAGTAGAACTGTCAATCTATTATAACTTTCATTGACCAATTAACACAAAAACCTGCAGAAGAAAACTACAACGTATTGGCCTTTCAATCCCTAGACACACATAAGTCACCTAAACTCGCTGGCTATTACTTTCCCCCAAAAGCTCAACAGACATCTGCTCATCTCAGTGTGGCCAGTCAGTGATGCGTCCGTAACTGACACAAGATGTGTGTGTGTGTGTGTGTGTGTGTGTGTGTGTGTGTGTGTGTGTGTGTGTGTGTGTGTGTGTGTTGTGTGAAAGGGCAGGGTTATCCATGCATCCATTTCCTTTACGTAGACACACCTGGAGAAGTGACAATTTCTAATGGACAGACTGACGTCCAGGAAGGGGTGCCACAGTTGATACAGAACTTGTCTGCAGAGCACTGGGCGTTCAGCCACTGTAGAAATCGGCTGATCTCAGTGTGGCCAGTCAGTGATGAGTCCGTAAAATGACATCACAGTGCGCCTATGGTATTGGAAATTCAGCGACATTCTGCTCAAAGACCTGTCACATGCGGCTGTTGAACTGATACTGTCAACAACTTAGAAAGAGAAAATCTCGCTTCCCTCCTCTCCCCACTCCCCAAAGGAAATGGAGGATACTTTACAAGGCTAAGAGTAAAGAATCGTCAATTATATACAGCCAAAGCAAATACTGTTGGGTAAGGGACCAGCTCAAGGAAACCCACCAATAACACTAATGCACCTTGATGTTCAGTTAGGAAAATACGCAGGCAACCACTCTCAAGAGCCAGAAATGGTGAAATATTCAAAACTGAACTCGGGATAAATGCATATAAAAGAGCACAGGGAGTACCCACAACATCCTTGCTTAAATTCGTAACAGATGGTTCAAAACTCCTCTTGCCTTTTTTTTCCTCTTTGCTGTCCCAACTTCCGTGCCACCTCAGTGGAGTGCACCCAAGCCGCTAATTCCGACACCCCGTCCACAGCCACAGCCCGGTCGGTCCCGCCGCAGCCCGGCACCGGCAGTCCACAGGGAGCAGTCAATGTCAAGTCGTCAAGAAGCAACTCACCGGAGGAGATACTGCACTGCTGCCGAATCACTTCGGTGGTGTTCAGTGGCATCTGTTCTGATCCGCAGGATACGCAGGACACCACCTACTAATCACCCGATTGACGACCATGATTGCTTAGTCGCGGAGCCGGCATGAGTGGGCTCTCCCTCCGGAGGGTGCCACCACGTCCATCCAACGACAACCCACATGGACTCGCCGATACCAGTGACTCCGACGGAACCAAACCAAGGCCACAGATGTGGAGAGGACATCGAAACTAAGGTCACCATGAGAGCAGGGCTTCATAATTTGATACTTTTTTATGCTGATCGATGAGAATGAGGATGATGAAGATGATGCTACGGATCTTCATTTCGGTGTGAGACTACATGACAGGGCTGTACTCTACGCTTCCTTTCATTATATATCCATGCGTCAACCACGCCTGAGAGACACAGACATCTGCAGTGTTGGTCAGGAATTTTTAGCAACACTCTCAGAGACACATCCATTAAGTGGATGACACTCGACTGTGTGGTATCAGTCTTCCCAAATGAGCCCGAAGCAAACTCAACTCTGGATAGGAGTCGGTCGGGGCAGAAAAATCCCACATGATCTGATGGGAATCGAACCCGCAACCTCCCGGCCGGCAGTGCGCGACGCTAACCACTTCGCCACGGCGGCTGGTACTCTTCTTGCTTCTTTATGTCTTAGAAATAGACGCAGAAAAAGAGGCGCGAGAACATGTTCATCAACGAGAAGGAATTATCGACGACAAAGCAAACGTGCTCACAAGACAGCTCAGACTCTGTCTTTGAAAAGAACAATTAATATCTAAACATCCAGTCAAGTTTCTTATTAATACAGACTATAAATCTTTACTTGCGAAATGAGGCGACTTCAGGCAGAAATCTAAACAATCTAAATCAACACCCATCTTACGCTAAACTGGATGAAGATCATTGATTGCTCGTTCATTGTGGATGAAGATCATTGATTGCTCGTTCATTTGTGTTGTCCAGAGTGTTGCACACCTTGCCTGAAGAAGACATAAGAGGTCGAAACGCGTCGTGTTTTGTCTTGTGATTCGTTTGTCTACGTTTTTCGGCTGAGCCTTATTACTGATTTTTCAAATTTGTTACAGTTCTTTAGTAAAAGTTATTGGTAAAGTTTTAGATACATTGATAACAGAAGATGAATGTGGATCTGTAAAGGGCAACAAAACACCGTTCTTTGAACTATGGACGACGTTATGAAATACCTCGATATTGAAAATCTTGCGGGAATCTTGTTCGGAATAGATTTCATTTAAACTTTTAATATAGTTTTATAGACATATTAAAGATTGCATAAAATACTGTGGTTTTGGTCCTGAATTTCAAAATTTAATAAATATTTGGCTCAATAGTCATTTTGAATGGACATCTGCTCCTTTCAGTTCAGACAGATATATGCATCAATAATGTCCTCAATTGCCTTTAATGCACATGTTGGCATCAGGAATGCTCACCAAAGAATCTGAGAAAGTACAAACGTCAAAAC
>CM031620.1:66186970-66196474 GCA_018398815.1 Conus ventricosus | reverse complement strand
CACACCGAGAGACAAATCAATCTTCCCTTTATCTCTCCTCACACCGAAACAAACAATCTTCACACATGTACCCTTTTTACACTGAAAAAAATGCTTTCACACATTACTCTCTTTCACGAAGATAAAATAATCTTTTTCCGCTTCTATAACCATCCTTCACACCGTTATCCCAAAATTTCCCCGGACCAGGAAATCAAACCCCGTGATCATGGGGCCCTCCCCTGCCTCAATAAAAGTTTCCCTCTTTCTCAATTTTCCCTTCTCTCTGAACAATACTTGCCCCCCGAATTCTCCTGACCTGAATACAGCTCGACTTCTCTTCCGCACTTTTCTGTCTCTTGAAAGTGACGAGCTTCAACTCCTCCCCTGGATTTGGACTGGCGGGGGCGAACTCCGGGTTTCCCACACCAGGCCACTTAAACCACTCGGGGGTGAAAGAAAGGTGAAGGCAAAGGAAAGGGGTAAGGGGCTGGAAAAGACGGGGTCACAAAGGGGCCCACCCCCCCTGACAGGTTCAGTCTCTGGGCCATCTCGGGTTAAAAACTGCCCTTTTTCCCCCCTTCCCCAGTGATGCATACTCATTTTCAAAACACAGACCACACCTTACCTACCAGCCCTTTTAAACTATCAATGGTCCTTCCCCAATACCACATTTTGTTCCTTGAATGAGTCAACCCAAAATTTTTTTTTGGGGACCCCGCACACAGTCAAGCCACATAAATATTTTTCCCTTTATTTTGGGGCAGGGGGAAATGTTTTCATACAACAAAAGTAGAGCGTCACATCCTTTGATGTGAGGCTACGTCACATGACACAGCTAATGTCTTTGGATAAGGGGTTTCATCTCCGACTGCTCTTTTTATTAAACTATTAAACAGGCGGCTGGGGGCGTTTCAAAGTGGGGGTTCAGTGAAGGGAACCCTTCAGTCTGGGAAGGGGAGAGGAGTAAAGGATGAGGGTGGGGGATGTTACTCTGAATGCAAAATCCTTGTGCTCATTTTTTCCTGAAGATACTGATCTCATGAACTTTTGAAGGAAGTACCGTTTCCTTCTCGTGCATAGGGGGATACTATCTCCGGAAAGGCGAATTTTGCTTTGATAAGAATGTACTTGTGCATCGGGGGCAAGTCGTTTATCATTTATAAATAAAAATATATAAATTTTGTAATTTTTGAAACACAACAAAAAAAAAAAAATGCAGTATTTTCAAATAATCATTCACATTTCACTGTCCTTGCTCATCTAAAAAGGGAAACATTCTCTAGGCCCCAATCTGGACCTGGAAAGGGTAAAGATGGGTGTAAACATTGGGGAAATTTGTTTTTGAAGGGAGAAACGCATTGATAAATTTGGGTCTCCTGAAATTTTAGTCATGTGCGGTGATCGTTTTTGCGTGGGTTTTCCCCCTTTCAAAGATTTTTATGATTCGTGGAAGGTAGGCTTGTAAGGAAAACAAATACCCGATTGCCCGGGGACCCGAGCAGTAAATTTCCTTTAAATGCTAAAGCAACTAAGCGGGGGGGTATCCTGCCTAACTTTGGAAGCCGTGCGTTGCAGGTGCAGGAACGGGAAAATTTTTAAGGGGTTGCCTTAAACAAGGGGGATTAAATGCTTTCTGGGAAAGACATTTTCTATCCATTGCATGTGATACGACAGGACCTCCATGGATGCGCCCCCATGGGTGTGTAACAGCCTATACGACTGCTGAAGCCACCGGCAAAAGATGCAACCACCAAGCCAGCTGCTGTGCACATCCTGCAGCCTCACTTGCCGTTTTGTTGACAGGTAAAAACATTACAACTCCGGACATAGCCAAACATGCATCCTTTGTTGACAGGTAAAAGCAGTACAACCCCAGACACAGCCAAACATGTATCCCTTTGCAACGACTGTGATGATTCCGTGGGAGAATATTGTTACTTCTACAACGGTACAGTGCACTAAGGTTCATGACTCAGCTGCGATTCTGTAACGGCCTAGTCGGCTCTTGCAGTGATGGCCATGCTGGTAAATGGTGCAGAAGCTGCAATAAAAAATCTGCTCTCCATCAGCTAGTTGCGAAAGACCAATATGACAATGGTAGAGGTACGATTTAATGGTGCAGTTTGAATTTCAATCATAAGTTGTATAATGTTGTATAAAGCCTTTATTTGTTTGCATGATTTACTTGGGAGGCTCTGTTATTTTGTTGGACAATCATTTTCGCACACATATTCAGAGTAAAGCATGGCATCCATGCATGTCCCTTGTGCAGTAAAAGGAATTCAATCATACTGGAATCAAATGTTCACTTACATAACACTTTAGGAAGAAGAAGAAGAAGAAGAAGGAGATGAAAATACACACTGACCAGTATCTCACTGTGACAGTCACAGCAAGGGAGCAGCAAACTGGGGGTGATTCAAACCTACACCTCATGGCCTGCACTGTGCTCCATTGACAGAAAACCTAGCAAGACTACACTTCGTGGGCACAGAACGATGCTTGAGAGTAAGAGGACCATTCCCGGCCCCTCCGTCAGTCAACGTATCTTCAGTAGCAGATACACCACCATCTATTACGTCATCGACGTAACTGAAGCACTCACTAGCAAAACAAAGAAAAAGCAATGAAATGCATGGCACTCTATTCTTAGCCCTGTAACCCCATCAGAAGCAAACATGTTGCTCCAAAAGACATGACCGAGAAGTTCAACCAACAGAGCAGTGATCTATAGGGTAGACTGCAGATTGCGACCAGCAACAATTCTATATGACCTAAACATCAGGAAGAGAATCAGAGCAACACAGGGAGTTCTCACCATTAGGAATAACCAAGACATCTAGACAACATCAATTCTTCTAGTCAAACATATCAGGTTTGGACTAATACAGCAGATAGCTCCAGAATAAGATGGGGTGGAGGAAGAGTGGAGGTTGAGTGGCAAATCAAAATTATTCATATTGATGTCAGGAAACCCAAAACATCAGTAGGCACGAATTAGTTGTTCTCTTCTCTTCCCTTGTTCAGTCATGTGCCGTGAGCTTTTGTCATGGCTGCGATGACCATGGCTTTAAACAGTACAGAAGCTAAACTGACAGCCTGCCCTCTATCAGCTTGTGGTGAGAGACTATATGAACAATTGCTGACCGCAAATGTTTTGTGTGTGAAGAGTTTGAATTCCAAATATGAGCAGAATTCCACATTTAAACTACAAAGTACAACAAACCTACATATCTGTAATTGCTGACAGTTTTCACTCGTAAGGCTCCGCTATTTTCTGTGAATGTAACTTTTGCACACGTATCAAATGGATAATGTGACACCTACACACATCCCTGGCGAAGGAAAATGAATCTGGGTCTGATAGTTAACGTCAGTGACGCATCATTAAGAAGCAGATCCTCCATATCTTCAGAAAGAAAACCCATACGGACAGGTGTCTCCATGTTTACAGACACCAGCGACAAAGCACCCAGTAGGGTGGATCTGGACCATCCTCCTAAGAGCCAGCTTCCTTTAAACACATCGCCCTTCCACCCCACATCCACCCCCATCACTGCTGCAGATGCATTGCCATCCCTAACATCAGTGGCGTAACTGAGGCATTAAGTATTTTCTATTTAATGGAGTCGCACTCCGTTGATCCCCAGTATTGTAACACCATTAGATGTAAACTATTTGCCTCAAAAGACAGCAATGACATTAGTCGGCAGGTTTTAATCAGAAACAAATCTAAATTGGCAAAACAGAGGTTGAAGGAAAAGAATCAAAGAGTGTCACAGAGTGTCAACACTGTGACACTCCAGGAGGAAACAAGATTTACATGCATCATCAATTCTCCTAAGTTAATTTGTTGGCTTTGGATTGATATGGCAAACTGTTCCTAGTTGTTGTAGTGTGGGTGTCGAGGGAAGGAGAGAGGGGAGGGATGAAGGAGACGTTGGAGGAGGTGGGAAGACAAAATTAATCGATGTTACTGCCACCAAGCCAATACTTAACAAAGACAGGGGAGGTGGGGGAGGGAGGGGGATCACACTTTAACTGGACATTCATTCTTCCCTTGCTCAGTCATGTGCCATGAGTTGTGCCCATGGGTGACATGCACTGACTACCGTCAGCCAAGTCAGTCATGTGCCATGAGTTGTGCCCATGGTGACATGCACTGACTACCGTCAGCCTAGTCAGTCATGTGCCATGAGTTGTGCCCATGGTGACATGCACTGACTACCGTCAGCCTAGTCAGTCATGTGCCATGAGTTGTGGCCATGGTGACATGCACTGACTACCGTTAGCCTCGTCAGTCATGTGCCATGAGTTGTGCCCATGGTGACATGCACTGACTACCGTCAGCCTAGTCAGGCAACGCTGATGAAGGAAACTCGAAAGTACCTGAAAGCTTCGTGTGAGCTGCTGTTCTGTCCTTTCGAATGTATTGTTCAATATGCTGTCTCACCTCCTATATTAAGATTGGATGTTTTGAACTATGTGCGTGCATAACGTATCATAAAATTATCTTGTCTGGTTCATTTCTATTCTGTACCACACCCACTTTCCACTTGAATTGTATCCACAGATTTCGCTTCCTTTTGTTCTGAACACATAAAGCAAATATACCTTAAGAAAAACAAGACCCCTGAAAGAGCTAAGCACCATCCTGATGTCGTTTAATACACTGAATGCGGTCAGTAGGAAGAACCGTTGCAAGAAATGGCACAGCTAATATCCTCACTACGCCCCAAAAGACAGCCACCGTTAGCGGCGACGAGGGGAACAGTCGATGATCGTCCATGTGACAAATGGCCACAGTCGTTCGCGCCATCCCCAGGCAAGAGAAGCTGGATACCAGACAGCTGAGGGCTCCTTTGGTAATGGGTAAACGAGAACAGACCCGCCAAATATGTCCGCCAAAAGAGTCAGGCCGATCCCGACAACACTGGTTCCACGGGAAATTCCAGGGGTAATCGTCTCACACTGGTATGGATATCTGAATGTTAAGAGAAGAAGAAGAAGCAGAAGAAGCAGAAGAAGAAGAAGAAGAAGAAGAAGAGAAGGAGAAGAAGGAGAAGAAAGAGAGAAAAAGAAAGAAAGAAAGAAACAAACAAACAAACAAAGAAACAAAGAAAAAGAAAGAAAGAAAGAAGAACCACCACCACCACCACCACCACCACCACCACAACAACAACAACAACAACAACAACAACAACAACAACAACCACAACAAGAAAAAGAACAAAAGAACACTTCACAAGAACAAGAAAAAAGAGCAGAAGAAGAACTCATAACAGATTGACAGATTTGTTTGTTTGCATGTTGATATTGTTTTATTGATAACACTTACCTATGGTAGACCCCCTCCTCCTCCCCCCTCACTTTCCCCAATATATGCTTACTGTTGTTTTTTGCCATGTATTTTGTTCACTTGCTTATATCTCTCTACAATACGGAGACGGATATGAATACGGATGATTTATTCAAAAAGGCCATAGCCCCTTATGAAGGGGGCGGTGTATACATACAATGCATGAAATCGCACATAGAATGCAAAGAAAAGAACAATATTAGTCGTGATTACGTGAAATTGTACATTTAACATAAAGAAATGGAGAATGATATCAATCAGGTAAAGCTAACTGAACGGAATTGGAACGCCTTATATAAACAGATGGCAAACTGTTTCATAACATCTTTGCTATCCGAATTCACAAGCAAAATAAGTCTAAATGCAAATGGATGTGCATGATATTTTGAAGGTATAAACTGGGTTCTAAGTGTATTAAGGGCAGGACAGCAAAGCACAAAATGAACTTCGCTTTAATGAGCTTCTTTACACAATGGATAAACAAGTTTAGTCTTTGTACACTCTGTGTGATAACGATGTCGATGAACGTTTATATCAGACAATCCAAATCTAAATCTTGTCATTACTTACTTCAAATGACTGTCCATTTCCATAGGTAAATAGGTTGGGATACGATGTAACGGGTTAAAGTGTCTATACAAATCAAACCTTCTGCTAACAGTTACTTGCATGTGAGTATTCTAATCTTGCGACCTACAATTGATAAGCCTAGCACGCAGCATTAAAAAAAACAGTCTTGTTTTCCAACACACTGGTCAACCCAAGCCTATCCCAAACCTAATTCATATAATCTCACTTTAACTCTTGTCATTCTCCACCTTACACCAAATATCTAGCTCAAATAACACCTTATAGGCTTCTTAGGCAATCTTTCAGCTTCCATCTCAGGTGCCTTTAACCAGTAACCCACACACTTATCACAAAATTAAAATATATCAGATGTCTATCTATTTTGCCATAGATTGAATCGTTTGGTGTCCATGCAGACACACCGAGAAATCCAGGGTAAATAAATGGACTTTTTCACAGTGATGCGAAGCATTTTCTAAGCCCCATACTTCAGCACCCTACTGTACAATAGGCTGGACCTGAGAATCAAACAGTTTGATAAATACATGAAAAGACGTATTTCTTAACCTAGATTATCTCTGCATAATGCTTAACCAAGTTTGGCTCTGCTTGCAAGATTTTTACAATCGCAGAAAAATTCAGCCGAGTTGAAAAATAAATTCCGAGGTATTTATATACGTTAACTACTGACATCCAGATTCCATTGTAAGTCCACTTTTCTTGCACACCTAAATATCCTCTCAGAGTATCTCTCTAAGAGATTCAGATTCAGATGATTTATTCATATAACAGTCCAAGGCCCCTAATGAAGGGTGTGTGAACAAAACAAGAAAATTCGAGGGTTATTTCAAGAAGTGAAAATTTCTCTATATTTACCTTGTACAAAAATTTTTTTAACAACTTCTGCAGAAGTTGATGAACAATATAGGCTCATTTTGATCACGGATAGCTGTCTGTAATATTTGGGCTTAATAAACTTTTCTCTGATGCTCATGAGAGCTGGACAGGACAGGACAAGGTGTAATTCGGTTTCAGTTGATCTTTTTACATAAAGGACACAGCAAATCACAACTATTACATGTTCGATATCTAAATAATGTGTGGCCAATACAGATATTCCTAATCTGAATTTTGCTGTTATGTGTTTTAGGTGCCTACTATATCTAAGGTTAAGTACGTTTTCAGGTCATGAACATCGCAAAAGTTCCTGTAGAAATCAAATCTGTCACTGTTATTAATGTGATCAGTCCATTTCTGCCATCTGCAGTCAACCAGCCGTTGACGGAAAAGACATGAACACTTTTTTAATATTACTAACCCTTTGATTCAGCCGAAACAATTCAAATCCATGTTCAACTAGACAAAGGCGCACTTTGGACACCCAGTTACTTTTGCCTTTAGTATCTAAGTCATATAACATAGTGTACGCCTTACGAGGAATTCTAAAGTCGTCCTATAGTACCAGTTTCAGCCAGTAGTGGATCCGTCTGACAGCAGAAATAATGTAAATGGGAAATCGATTAGTTTCACCGTAAATTAGATCATTTGGAGTCAGCCTATCTACATGAAGAAACCTTTTCAGAGCACAAACATTTGAACAGATTCACAATAGACAGCCGCTTGTTCTAGTCCCCATAGCTCATAGCCTTACTGTACAACTGGCTGAACCTGAGAATCAAATAGCTTTATAAATAACATGAATGAAGAATCATCAAGAACGTATAACGTTTTCATGATACAACGCACATAATTTTTCGCCTTACTTGAAAGGTCTTTGCACGCACCAAAAAAACTCAAGCGTGCTGAGAATAATATTCCTAAGTATTAATAAGCATTGACAACTGGCATAGGAGCACCATCGTATACCCATCTTTCCCTTACACTTAAATAACCACCTTTACGAAATATTATGATATTGCTTTTTCCATATTGACTTTCAACTGTTGTGATCTATCGGCTCGGTGCAAGCTATTCAATTGTTTTTGCAACCCTATAACAGTTCCAGGCATCAAAACAATATCATCGGCCAACAGAAAGATAAACAATTCAAAAGCGTCGAGCCACAATAAAGCATCATGTTTACCGCTGTTGATTACTCAAGAGCTAACTCATTACTAAACAAAAAAATAAGATAGAGCTGCAAGCATCTCCCTGCTTGACCTCTCTAGAACAATTAATATAGTCAGTAAGTTTCGCTCCACAACGAATTTAATCTGGTTCTTACTTTATCATACATACTTCTAATATGTCTGTAGAGTTTACCTTTAATACCATTTTTTGTCAAAATGGGCCAGAGGCGATTTCTTTTAATGGAGTCAAACACTTTTTCGAAATCTATAAAAGCAACGTATAACTTCCTATTGTAAGAAAACTGATTTTGCACAAGTGCAAGCAAAGTAAGCATTGTGGAAGTTTTAACTGCTGAGGAAAAGACATAACGACTACCAGATTTGTAACTGTGAAGAGAATTATGTCGGGGAAACTGAGAAAAACCTTCAAAAACGCATGATTGAACACAAAAGAGAATCATCACCAGTAGGCACACACCTACACGCCCAGCAACATCAGTTTGAAAATGACAACATCAGCGTTCTCGACCGTGACAACAGATAGCTTCAGCGTGGGGTGAAGGAGGCTATCCACATTGCCGCCAACAACCCCACACCCAACCGGACCGGGGCAGACACATCTTGCCACCTGTGTACAACTCCCTCATCGTTCAGTCACAGGACCAGGGTTCGACCCGAGGTCATGTGCACTGAACCCAGTTCATCCAGAAGCAACACCACCGCTGACGAAGACGGACGACGTCTGTCGAAAGCTCTAAGTAAGTGCTTGTTTCCCAGCTGAGTGAGCTGTTTAAATCTGGTAGTCGCAAAGTCAACATGTGGTCAACAGTTGAGTAGCCCTTCTTAAAGCCTGCTTGATAATCGCCTGTAATATTATTTTTCTCTACTCATTCTTGCAGTCAATCATAAATAATTGTCCCAAAGATTTCACTATTGATATCAATAACAGAAATCCCTCAATAATTGTTGGGGTTATTAATTAACATCACCCTTTTAAGAGAGAGAGAGAGAGAGAGAGAGAGAGAGAGAGAGAGAGAGAGAGAGAGAGAGAGAGAGAGAGAGAGAGAGAGAGAGAGAGAAGGAGGGAGGGAAAGAGATAGACAGACAGAATACAGAGAATTGACGTGAAGCAAGAATTAATGTGAATGAGCAGAACTAACTGCAATTGACAGTTACGTGGAGAGTGAGTGGATGGGTTAGGTTATGCAGGTAAAGGTTTCAGCTGATATGTGCAAGTGTCCTCTTTTCAGTGACATCTTGTAAAAGCCAATCCTCACAACTGAATTATTTCACAATTTGCAGGAACAGCTTGACATCAAATACACATGGGAAGGCCCACTTGTCAGATGAATTAACAAATCAAAGAGAGAGAGAGGAGGGGGAGGGGGGAGGCAGACAGACAGGTGGGCAGACAGACAGACAGATAGAGCCAGAGGCAGAGGTATGAGAAACAATTACGGATGGATGGAGATGGACAAGAGAGAGAGAGAGAGAGAGAGAGAGAGAGAGAGAGAGAGAGAGAGA
>CM031620.1:66171970-66176970 GCA_018398815.1 Conus ventricosus | reverse complement strand
TCACTATTATTAATATGGAAATTCCAGTCTTGCCACCTGCACAAAATCAACCTTTCCTTAAAACTTTTCAGAAACTCGTTAATTCCTTCCACGCCTTGATTTAGCCATACAAATCCATACCCAAACATGTACAATTTACTGCGAATATTTGAGGCCCAGTTTTTCTACCCTCGCAAATCCAAATCACAAAGCATTCTGTAGGCCTTATAAGGTAATCTGCATTCATCCATTCTAGTCAGTTTTAACCAAAACCTGATGCACTTTATAGCTGAGTTTATGTAAATAAAATTGTAATTTATTAGTTCATTGTATTTTAGTCCCTTGCGGATTCATTCCAAGAACTGGCCCTCAGCACTTGTGTCTTAAGAGGTTATTTTTTATATTTTCTACTTTTCACAAGAAAATGTAGCTTGTTTTGCTCTTTCATGATTTTCTTTTGCTTTTTCTTTTGGTTGGTTTTTTGAAAACAACAAACATACTACGGTATTGCACACCAGCTTTTTCTGGGATAGTATTCTTCTTAAAACCGAAAAGGCAGAGGAGTCAAATTACCACTTTCCGCGGTCACTGAAGAGAAACAATCAGGTTTCGAAATATCGGTATCTGACCAGGAGTTATATGTTAGTGGGTTTCCTCCCCATTGGAGACTGTCTCCCTCTTGGAGACTATAAGCTTGCTGAAGGCTCATTTTGAGAAGCATTTATTTTATTTTTCCCCATTCACCCACTCAAGCAGTTAGGCAGAATTATCTACCACTGCAGATATGAATACTTGTTTCCCCTACTTCTTCAATCTAAGACATAAGAGCAAGCTTTGTTTATAATTGAATATATATATATTATATATTGTGTGTGTGTGTGTGTGTGTGTGGATAGACAGAGAGATAGATACATTTCAAAAGAAAAGAACAAGGACAACAAGCTGTTGTGGTTTTAGTTGAAATGTTTGGCTTTATTCGCCTTCATCAGCAATTGACCGCCACACTAAGTGCCAGCAAGTATGGTAGTGAGGGAAGAGACGTATACATACATACACACGTACATACATGTGTGTGTGTGTGTGTGTGTGTGTTGACTTTACCGTCATCGTATTTCTTTCTCTTTTTTTTTATAGTTACATTACTGTCGTATATTTCAGAGAGAGAGAGAGACAGTGCAGGGGGGGGGGGGGGGGGGGAGCAGTTTCTTCTATCTTCGTTTGGTATTGTTTTGCATTCTTTACATGGGATATTTTGTCTCTTAGTAGTAGTTTTGGTACATTGAAAAGTGTTGGTACTGCACTCTAAATTAGTCAACAGTTTTTGCAGGTGTGGTCCATGAATTTATGACTTCAAAATGTGCAGACAGCTTGGATTGTTTCCAACTCTGCTTTGAGCATCTTCTTCTTGTAATTCTTTGAGAAGAGAATGGTAATTCACCAAACGTTCCCCACCTTGCGATTCATGGTCTCACCCACCATTTCGATTTTTTTTTTAATTTTTCAATTGTACGCATGTGAAATTTCAAAATGGAGTGACTGGTGGCGGCGAACGAAGTAAAATTTAGAATAGAGTTTATTTCTTACCGCCAATGACATTGACAAACAAGCACATGACAAGACACGATGCATTTCAAACCACTTGGGTCTTCTTCAGGCGAAAATATAAATCACATTTAACATTTGGGACAGTACAAACAAAGAACGAAAAACGAAAAAAAGAACGAAAAATGACTCATCCGTTGTTGTCCATGTAGGGGAGAATGGCCGGTAGGCGGAAATGACATGGGGATTATGGGAAGGAAAAGGAGGGGGGGGGGGGGGGGGGTTGCGTAGGGGGAGGTGTGTGTGTGTGTTTATGATAGGGTTGTGTGTCTAGTTTATGGGATGGTGTGATATCTTTGTGATGGTTGTGGTAATGGTGGATTGATAATAAGGGGGAGAAAAAAAAGAAAAAAAGGGTTTGGGTGAATAAAATAAATGATTTCGTTGGGCGATGAAAGAGGTAGTGGTAGTTATGCGTGGGTAGTTGAGAAGGTGTGTGGGTAATGTTAGGGAGGGAAGGGGATGGAAGATAAATGGGTGATAAGGTATGATCGGGGGGGGGGGGGGTTGAAAGGGGGGGGGGTGAGGTGGAAAAAAAAGGGAGGGGGGGGAGAATGGGGGGAGGAGGGTAATGTGTTTGTGGGGGGGGGGGTGGGGGGGGGGGGCAAGAGAAGGAGAGCTCATATCTCATCATCATGGGGTGGGGGGTGGGGGTGGGAGGTTCTATAAATGGTGTTTTTTAAAAAAAGTGAACAATGCTGTGGGATGGTTTTTCATTGCAACAGGTGAAATAATGTGTTGGCATACAATGGGGAAAAAGGAAAAGAAGTGGTCAGTGGGGAAGGGGGAAAAATGTGTGTGTGTGTGTTGTGTGTGTGTGTGTGTGTGTTTTGTGTGTGTGTGTGTGTGTGTGTGTGTGTGTGTGTGTGTGTGTGTGTGTGTGTGTGTTGCAAGTTAGTGTGGTGTGTGTGTGTGTGTGATTTTGTGGAATATATAGTGGGTTGTTGTTGCAGTGGTGGACCGGTGTAATCATGTACTTGGGTTGGGAATGCAGGTGATGCGGGGGTGAAGGGAAAGAGCAGGGGGGGGGGGAAGTGGGTGGTGGGGAGGGGGGAGGAGGAGTAACGGGGTAGATCAGAGGGTAGGTAGTTGATTGGTATAGAACATGGGGGGGGGGGGGGGATTTAAGGGGAAGGATAAAACAAAATTAACATTAAATAGATGGAGGGTGGCTGTAACTACTGTATGAAGTGATGTGAAGGGGATGTGGGTGGTGGTGTATGTATGTGTGTGTGTGTATGTGTGTGTGTTTGTAGGGGATATTGCCAACTGATGTGGAGTGGTGGGTATGTGTGTTTGGTTATTGTTGGATATTGATGCCTTGGGGGTGTATTGTGCCCAGTTTGGCAATGAGATGGGGTTCTTGAGTTGTGCGTTCAAAGCTGTCACTCTGTGACTGCCAGAGTGCCATAACTTTGACATGGTCGATGTTGTGTTGGGTGTGGTGAAGTGTAGGGCGACGGGTTTGGGTCGGTGGTGGCGGATATCAGCCAGGTGTTCAGAGATGCGTTGTTTCAAGTGTGCGTGATGTTTCCCCTATGTAGATCTTGTCACACAGCTGGCAGTGGATGGCATATATAATGTTGCGGCTCTGACATGAGAATGTGCGTTTGACTGTGAAGGAGTCTTTGGGGCCCCGTAAGATGGTGTGTCTGGTTTGGTGAGGGGGCAGATTTTGCAGTTGGGTTTAGAGCAGGGGTTTTGTGGTTGTAGCTGTGGTTCTGTTCAAACTGGACCGCACGAGGAGGTCTTTGAGGTTTTGTCACGTTTGAATGTGATCATGGGTTTGGTATGGAAGGCGGGTTTGTGGTTATGTACAATGTGCCAACTGGATTTGAGGATCCTACAGATGGGGAGGGTGTGCGGGTGGTAGAGGAGGTAGGCTGTGGGTCTGTCTGTCTTGGTTGGATGCTGGGTTTCAGAGCAGATGTTCTGGATACAGCTATGGTGCGGCGGAGTGCTGCATTGATGGTGGAACTGGGGTATCCGCGGTTGGTGAAGAATTGTGACATTTTGGCTGCTTGTATAGTGAAGTCTTCCTCGCTGGAGCAGAGTCTGCGAAGACGGAGAAATTGTGAGTATGGGATGCTGTCTTTAGTGTATGGGTTGTGGGAGGTAAGTAGTCTAGGTATGCATGTGCGTCGGTGGGTTTGTAGAAAATAGAGGTTTTGAGTAGGCCTTCTTCAAGGGAGATGGTGATGTCTAGGAAGTTGACCGACTGCGAAATGGTGTAGGTAAGTCGGATAGATGGATGGAAGGTCTGGGCAAAGTTGAGGAAGTTGAGGAGGTCTTGTTTTGGCATAGATGTGGCTCCCAGTCCATCATCGATATACCTTTTGTACAGCTGAAGTGTAGGGCATGTGATGTACGCATGTGATCAAAATGATTCAAATAGCGCAAACTAAAATTTCTTCTTCAGAGCCCATGTTCACAGAGTACTGAGCGCCGGGGCCTGTCCAGCAGCTGTGCAGACGCTTGCCGGCTGGACTGGAAGAAGCCAGCGGGGGATGTTGTTAATATTTCCGTCAACAAACCGTCACTGCCGTGTCAAACAACCGCATTCCACTCACTGGAGGTTTTCAGCGTAGTGTGTCGCCAACTTCAGTGAGCGGTCTGTTGTTTACCAAAAGCGCACGTGCGCCACGCGCTCTCCTCCGGCGGCACGCGATCCTGCTGGAGCTTGTGTTGGATGGCATTAAAATTCAATCTTACTTCAGTGCTTGTTATAAGGCAAACTAATCGTAGACGGTTGTTGTATTTGATTGTTTCCGATTTATTACATATTACTTGTGTCAGTAATATACAAAAGTAATTGATAATGAACAAATAAGGGTATGTTTGGTGACATTTATTGAACAGTACTTTCTACTGCTTCTATTATGCACTGTACATCAACAAAACTACGGTTATCACCACAAAGAAGTTGATTGATGATTAAAACAAGAAATAAAACGAAAAAAGGGGAAAATGTTTCGTCTGTATTACAACTGTTTACATCATCAATAATTTTTAGTAGACTACTACCAGTAGTCTACCATTACAACTACAACATATTTTTTTCCTGCTTTTAGTTGTTTCCGATTTGTTACATGCTGCTCTACCATTCATGTACAAAAGAAAGGGATAATGAATTGAAAAGGGTATGTTTGGTGACATTTATTTATGTACTTATGTGTATGAAACTACTTTTACCACCACAAAGAAACCAACGTACAATCAAAATAATAAATGAAACGAACACACACACACACACACACACACACACACACACACACACACCACACACACACACACACACACACACACACACACACACACACACGCGTTTAGTAAGTATTAGAACTGTTTGAAACAACAGCAATAATTTCTCTTTTAATACTATTTGCAAAACCAACTACAAGTGCTGCTATTACATTTTC
>CM031620.1:66156970-66166970 GCA_018398815.1 Conus ventricosus | reverse complement strand
AGCAGCAACACGGATCGCCTGCCATGTCAGTCACTATGCAGGAAACTACCCCTAGTATCGTGCTGCACAGGTTATCGATGACGACAGGATTTTTTAACATACAGTGGACTACATTACAGTGAACTACATACAGTGGACTACATACAGTGGACTACATGCGGTGGACTGCTGTCATGTGACGTAGCCTCACATCAAGGCATGTGACGCTCCATCACATGTAGTTTAGTTATATGAATCATTTCCCCATGTCACAACTAAAAAGGAAGAATATTTATGTGGCTTGACTAGTGTAGCGGGCGTCCCCAAATAATTGTGAGATATACTCATTGATTAAACAACAGTGGTCATTGGGTGAAAGTGACCACTGAGAGATAGTTTAATAAGGGCTGGTAAGGTGCTGGTCATGTGTTTTGAACACTGAGTATGCACTCACTTGGAGGAGGGAGGAAAGAATCAGTTTTAGCCCAGCAGATGGCCTAGAGACTCGAACCTGTCAGGACGCTGGTCCTCACTGCTGCCCAGTCATTACCAGGTGAGCCATAGATAGTTGGGGAAAGCTATAGGGGAAAACCTAAAGAAAAGAGAAAGAAAGAATTCATATGTTGAATTAAGAAGCAGGTTATTTACACGAACCTTATTCGTGTTTCAGCCCTTCACCTTTCACCCTTCACCTTTCACCCCGTGAGGTGGTTAAAGATGGCCATGGTGTGGGGAACACATCGGTAGTTCAGCCCAGCAAATAAGGACTCCAGGGAGAGGAGGCGGAACTCATATCTCCAGTGACGGGAGAATTCAAGGGGGAGAGACAAGGAATCATGACAGTATGGAGCGAGTCTTATCTCTGATGCAGGCATGGCATCAATGATTGCAGGAATTATTTATTCTCCTGGTTTGGATCTTGGGCCAATGTTATGTGAAGGCCATGACTTTATAGAATCTTGAATGTATTGAATTATCTCTCGGAAAAGAGAGATACATATATAGAATCTATTCATTAATTGTTCTGATGTGATTTAGTAAAGTGTTTTTCCCTGAAGGAGAGGGGGAGAAGAAATAACATTCGGTAGTGCGCTTTTTGGTTGATTGGAAAGATTGCGTGTGCGTATGGAGTAAATGCTGTCATGAATGCGTGTGTGCAAAAATGACAGTGTGACAACTGCATACAGTGGACTACATACAGCGTCCTGCATACAGTGGACTACAAACAGTGGACTACATACAGTGGACTACATACAGTGAACTACATACAGTGGACTACATACAGTGGACTACATACAGTGGACTACATACAGTGGACTGCAAACAGTGGACAACATACAGCGTCCTACATACAGTGGACTACATACAGCGTCCTACATACAGTGGACTACATACAGCGTCCTACATACAGTGGACTACATACAGTGGACTACATACAGTGGACTACATACAGTGGACTACATACAGTGGACTACATACAGCGTCCTACATACAGTGGACTACATACAGTGGACTACATTGCAGTGGACTACATACAGTGGATACATACAGTGGACTACATACAGTGGACCACATACAGCGGACTACATACAGTGGACTACATCAGTGGACTACATACAGCATCCTAAATACTGTGGACTACATACAGCGTCCTAAATACAGTGGACTACAAACAGCGTTTTACATACAGTGGACTACATACAGCGTCCGACATACAGCGTCCTACATACAGTGGATACATACAGTGGAGCACATACAGCGTCCTACATACAGTGGACTACATACAGTGGACTGCATACAGTTCACTATATATAGTGGACTACATACAGCGTCATACATACAGTGGACTACAAACAGTGGACTACATACAGTGGACTACATACAGTGGACTGCAAAACAGTGGACTGCATACAGTGGACTACATACAGTGGAGCACATACAGCGTCCTACATACAGTGGACTACATACAGTGGACTGCATACAGTTCACTACATACAGTGGACTACATACAGCGTCCTACATACAGTGGACTACAAACAGTGGACTACATACAGTGGACTACATACAGTGGACTGCATACAGTGGACTGCATACAGTGGACTACATACAGTGGACTACATACAGTACTACACATAGTGGACTAAATACAGTGGACTACATACAGTACTACACATAGTGGACTACATACAGTGGACTACATGCAGTGGACTACATACAGTGGACTACATACAGCGTCCTACATACAGTGGACTACATACAGCGTCCTACATACAGTGGACTACATACAGTGGACTACAAACAGTGGACTACATACAGTGGACTACATACAGCGTCCTACATACAGTGGACTACATTCAGTGGACTGCATACAGTGGACTCCATACAGTGGACCACATACAGTGGACTACATACAGTGGACTGCATACAGCGTCCTACATACAGTGGACTACATGCAGTGGACTACAAACAGTGGACTACATACAGTGGACTACATACAGTGGACTACATACAGCGACCTACATATAGTGGACTACATACAGTGGATTACATACAGTGGACTGCATTTAGTGGACTACATATAGTGGACTGCATACAGTGGACTACATACAGTGGATTTCATACAGCTTCCTACATACAGTGGCCTACATACAGTGGACTACATACTGAGGACTACATACAGTGGACTACATACAGTGGACTACATACAGTGGACTACATGCAGTGGACTACATACAGCATCTCACATACAGTGGACTACATACGGTGGACTACATACAGTGGACTACATACAGCGTCCTACATACAGTGGACTACATACAGTGGACTACATACAGTGGACGACAAACAGTGGACTACATACAGTGGGCGACAAACAGTGGACTACATACAGTGGACTACATACAGTGGACTACAAACAGTGGACTACATACAGTGGACTACATACAGTGGACTACATACAATGGACTACATACAATGGACTACATACAGTGGAGTGCATACAGTGAACGACAAACAGTGGACTACATGCAGTGGACTACATACAGTTCTACACATAGTGGACTACATACAGTGGACTACATACAGTGGACTACATACAGTGGACTACATACAGTACTACACATAGTGGACTACATACAGTGGACTACATACAGTGGACTACATACAGTGGACTACACACAGTGGTACATACAGTTGACTACAACAGTGGACTGCATACAGCGTCCTACATACAGTGGACTACATACAGTGGACTACATACAGTGGATTTCATACAGCGTCCTACATACAGTAGGACTACAAACAGTGGACTACATACAGTGGACTACATACAGCGTCCTATCTTTTATTCAGTTGTATGCTTTATATGCATTTGTATAAATGTTGCTTTCCTCCTGCATTCAAACTACTCTCTCTCTCTCTCTCTCTCTCTCTCTCTCTCTCTCTCTCTCTGTATATATATAATATTAATTATATATATATATATATATATATATATATATACAGCCTTTGTCAAAGAAACGCGAAACGATCTCCAACGAAGCGACCCAAAAGGCTAGTTTGAAACGGACCATAGCTGACCTGGACGGCAGACAGTTCAATGTCACATTTCCCGTGTTTGGTGTCTGCGTACGTGCAAAGCATGCATAGTCGATAAAAACACTCCACGCATGAGTGTATCCGGAGAGAGAAAGTGACAGAAAGAGGGACGAAGAGACACAAAGTGAGAGAGAGAGAGACAGAGAAAGAGAGACACAGAGAGAGACAGAGAGAGGGGAGAGAGAGAGGGGGGAGAGAGACAGAGAGAGAGGGGAGAGAGAGAGAGGGGGAAAAGAGACAGAGAGAGGGGGGGAGAGAGAGGGGGGAAAGAGACAGAGAGAGGGGGAGAGAGAGAGGGGGGAAAGAGACAGAGAGAGGGGGAGAGAGAGGGGGGAAAGAGACAGAGAGAGGGGGAGAGAGAGAGGGGGAAAGAGACAGAGAGAGGGGGAGAGAGAGAGGGGGGAAAGAGACAGAGAGAGGGGAGAGAGAGGGGGGGGGGAAAGAGACAGAGAGAGGGGGAGAGAGAGAGAGGGTCTGAAGAGAGAAGGGACATGACAGAAATCAACTCTGTTTGGATTTCGAATTGGTCCTGAAAAGGACCGAGGTAACAGCAGAACGGGACATGGGATAGTGCATGCTGTCAATATCTGGTTTGACGCCCTGCGTTGTTGATGACCAATCGGCAGCGGTTCGGCATGGAGACCACTAAGCGCTGCAGGAAAGCTGGTGGAATTCTGTTCCACTGTCGGACAATTTCTTGTTGGAGTTCGACGGCGTTTCCTGGTCGGCGGGGTTGTTTGTTAATGCTGCGCTTCAAGTATGCCCAGACTTGTTCCATGGGATTTAAGTCTGGACTGCATGCTGGCCAAACCATTGTGGAAATTTGATTCCGTCGTAGAAATTGTTGCGTGGCTTGTGCAGCATGTGGCCGGGCATTGTCATGTTGAAACTCGTGAGCCTGGTTTCTTTGGAAGAAAGGGACGACAACTGGCTGCAGCACCTGATTGATGTAACGTGCTGCATTCACACCCTCCCCCGACCTCGCTGCAGCTGAAAAAAAACAGGGCCCTACAAGCTGTTGACCGTACAGGCCACCCCACATCATGACTGATGGTCCACCCCAAAAATTGTGTTCCTTGATGTGACGGGCATTAAAGCGCTGACCCGTGGTCTCCAGACCCGATCATTGTTATCAACCTTGTCAACGCAGACTCGGCATTCGTCACTGAACAGCACTTCATTCCATTCTGCTGCCCAGTTCGCGTGTTGATTGGCCCAGTTCTGCCGATGGAGTCTGTGTTGTGCAGTCAATCTCGAACCCCGATATGGACGGCGACAAAAAAGGTGGTTTCGACGCAGCAGACGAATTATTGTCGATGGCGACGTGTTGTTGTGCCTGGCAGTGGTGGAAGCGCTTTGGTAGGGGTCATTCCTAAATGAGCGCACCACCTGTCTCTGTGTCCGTGTGGTCGGCCTGCTCGTGGAGCGTCTGCTGTGGAGACAGTCACCAGATAGCGGTTCCTCAGTCGATAAATTGTCGAGTGGTGGACATTCAGTCTGGCTGCGATCACCTGGGCTGACGAGCCTGCGTACAACATACCAATGGCCCGTTCTCTGTCATTTTTCGTGAGACGCGGCATCTTGCTTTTTTACCTGTGTGTTGCACCTTTGATGCGCTCCTGTTTTTCAACCCATTTCAGTTTGGAGATGTGAGCAGTATTCTGAGCAGGAGCATCTTTTTCACGGGTTGTGTCTTGGCTACAGTGTAGAAGCTTGAACAACCGCAATAGCAGTTCCCACGTGCCTCACTAACCACACTGACCACAGCCGAATCTGATGAAAACGAAAGCACATAAAGAAACCAGTCTTCAGCATGCCTGACCCAGAGACCCAGACTCCACACTATAGTCTGTTTCCAGAAGCGACAGTAAAGGATTGTTTTTCGCGTTTCTTTTGACAAAGGCTATATATATATATATATATATATATATATATATATATATATATATATATATATATATATATATATATATATGTCTCAGTCTCTCTCTCTCTCTCTCTCTCTCTCTCTCTCTCTCTCTCTCTCTCTCTCTCGTTTCTTTGCATTAAGGAAGAAAAGTGGCAGAGTGGTTAAGACGTTCGCCTGCCAATCGAACGTGTGAGAAGTGCGTGGGTTCGAGCCCTGCCTTTCTCACCCTTTCTTTTCCCAGTTTGAATGACAATTCGAACTGAACGTCTAAGTCCTTCGGATGGGGACTATAAGCAAGTCAGACCGTGTGCCTTCCTGCCCCCCTGCACACGTTAAAGAACCCACGGCAGTTGAAAATCGAAAAGAGCAGGGGGGGGGGGGGGTCCCCGCTGCCCTGGCAAAATTAATGTAAACTGAAGATAGCCGCCTGGTATTTCTTACCAAGCCACAAAAATTGTCACTTACTGTTATCGTGTGCCATCGTGTACCAGTGGAAATGGAGGACACGTATAAACATCGCATGCATCCTGTGTGAGAAACTGGATGAATAAATGAGATAAATGAAAATGAGTGACTGATATTTGAATGGTACGGGAAACGACTGAATGAGCGCTAGTAGGCTGCTCTTCGGCCAGCTCTACCTGGGTAGGCAGCCCGTTGAGTGAGTGAGATAGTGTGTTTATTGTAAAGCGCTTAGAGCTTGGTTTGTGACCGAGGATAGGCGCTATATAAGTACCCAATATGATATAAAAATGTACGAGAGAGACCAGGACTCATGACAGAGAAATGGACAGTTGGTCAAAGGCAGGCATGTAGAGCATATAGGGAGATACTTCCAATTGCAAGTGATCTAATCCCATGGAGAGACGACATCCATTGCAATAGGGTAAAAACACAAATGGGCGATCATAACCACAAGAGTGCAAATTGTCTGATACATCAAACGGGTTTTGTTATGTTTCTTGTTCTATGTCCACGAAGATGTTTTACACAGGAGAGACCTAGTTTTGTGTGTGTGTGTGTGTGTGTGTGTGTGTGTGTGTGTGTGTGTGTGTGTGTGTGTGTGTGTGTGTGTGTGTGCATTCGCGCGTGCATGCGTGTGTGTGCACGCGCGCACACACTCATGCGAATCAAACAAAAGTAGACACAACTATGGGACGTTCGATATCCTGTGACAATGAGGGGTCAGCACTCTCTCTTGAAGGAAAGACTAACTCCAAACAAAACGAGAAAGGCAAACACTTGTTCCATCGTGCTGAGAAAGGCAAACACTTGTTCCATCGTGCTGTCTAGAGGCGACAGAGGTTCTCTTAGGGGCACAGAGAAGTGGAATAGCATGTTCTGCTGCCCATCTCGCTCCGCAGCCATCTTTGCTTTCAACCCAGCTCCCTCTGTCTTCCGCCTCAAGCTTCTCTCTGTCATGTCCTCCTTTTTCCCGAGGGAGATAGAAACAGTTGTCTCTTATGTTGAGTTGTCCATAACCATCCTGATTCTTGTTGCAACTGCAGTGACAGATGGAAAAGTGCCTCTCTTTAGAGTCGTCAGATCGAACTAATACAAACTGGAGTGGAGAAGATGGTAGCAGTTTGCTGTCCCCTTCGCACAACTGGGAAGAAAATACTGAACTAAGCGTACTAAAGGGGCTCTTGATGATGAGGTGTTCGTCAGCATAATGCTTGCAGTCATCGTCATGCTTGCAGTCAGCATAATGCTTGCAGTCATCGTCATGCTTGCAGTCAGCATAATGCTTGCAGTCAGCATGATGCTTTCAGCCAGTGTAATGCTTGCAGTCAGCATGATGCTTGCAGTCAGTGTAATGCTTGCAGTCAGTGTCATGCTTAATGCTTGCAGTCAGTTAAATGCTTAATGTTTGCAGTCAGTGTAATGCTTGCAATGCTTGCAGTCAGTGTACTGTTTGCAGTCAGGGTAATGCTCACAGTCGTTCAGATATATTTTTGTATGCCATTTTTTTAATTTCTCGTGTGATTATGGTGACTGAGTGATGTGCTGCAAGATATCAGTTTTTGCCTCATCAGCAGAATGATCCACTTCGCGTGCACACGTCAATTAAATGTGAGCTCAGTGCAGAATACAAATGGAAATCATTTCAGTTTTGAATTAAATTATCAGAGTTTGTTGGAGTGTTGCAGCGCTAGATTTGATGGATTTCATTGACATGATAGACGCATGCGTCTAATGTTCATTCTGTGCTATGAGTAAACGCACTGTCGCTGGCAAAGCACAAGAAAATATACCATCGTTGTCACTGACAAGTGATGCCTGCAATGGTTCGGTACTAACTACAATCTACTCAAAAACAAAACGAAAAAAAAACGTAAATCATCGCGCTAACTTTAAGCAAAACAGGAACTCCCAAAAGAGTTTAGCGTAGGTTTCAAGATTTCAAAATAAGTTGTGAACGAAATTATAACGAAAATGCTTATGGCGAAGTTTGTCAGTGTCAATCATTATAACGAAAATGCTTATGGAGAAGTTAGTCAGTGTCAATCATATACTAAAGAAACATACTGACTCATTGGACAACAAACTGTCTGAACTTGAATAGTTTTACAGGAGCATGTACAGACTGAAAGAGCACAATAAATCCTGAAGGAGTCAGTTGAAACAGGTAATGAAGAAAGAACCCACAGTCCTGGACAGTTAGCCTTCGGTTTTCTAAAGCGAACAGGAGTGGAGAAGTCAACGATTGTTTGAATCAAAGAGTGTGCTGGTGTTTATTGCAAGCTAGTGCTAATCACCGAGATACACATCGAAGTAAATCGCCGGTCTGGCAAAGTCACCGGTCACAGACCAAACCCCGCTTCTTCTTCTTCTTCTTCTTCTTCTTCTTCTTCTTCAGACAGAAAGAGTGAGCGCTAATGGACAGACAAAAAGTGAAGAACCGACAAGAGCTATCCGTGAAGGCTAGACAGGAGTGACCAGCTGTAGCCAAGCAAGCATCCATTCAGAGACGATAGCTGCTTTTAGAACGGCGGTAGAGATTAGACATGATAAAGTGCTGAGACTGGATATCAAGTGTCATCTGTGCACCTGTCTGCTTCTTGATGGCAACACGCCTTACACACACACACACACACACACACACACACACACGCGCGCGCACGCGCGCGCGCGCTGCAGAATTAATTTGATGGGGAAGGGGAAGAAAGAACTGTCATTGATAAGTGAACAAGGTTGTTTTAAGAGATGCCTTGTAGGAAGACAGAGGTTTGAATTACGCAAAAATGTTAGGAGTTTCTTCAAAAAAACGAACCCTGAAAAGAAAAGGAGCAATCGCTATAGGTTTTAGTTCGCAGTCGAGGGATTTTGAGCAGAGTGTTGTCGGTAGAAGAACGCAACTGCCTAGAAGGATCATAGAGATGACGGAGATCAGAAAGTTAGGAAGAAGCTAAGCCATTCAAAGATTTAAAGCAGGGTGAGGACAATTTGTAGTCTATTCGTTTTCGACTGGCAGCCACTGAAGAGACTGAGAAGATTCCGGGGACAGCCAGCAAAAAGAGAATTAGCATCAACAGAGAGAAGATGTCGCACATAACCAATGTGGTGAAGCATAAAATAACAGGCACGGCAGACTGTGGATTATGTTGCTGGAAGGAAAGTGCTGTGTCAAGGGTAACACCTAAATTCCGTGCAGATGAAGATGTCTGAATTAGGCAATTTTCCAACTAGATAGAGTTTGGGATACTGTCAGATAAAAGAATTCTTTTAGGTGCAAAGAAGATCATTTCAGTTTTTTCATTGTTGAGCTGAAGTTTGTAAACTCTCAACCAAGATTTTATGTCAATGATACGCGACTCTGTGAGTTGGATTGCAAAAGGCAGCTGAGAGATATCGCTGGATATGTAATTCTGATTGTCATCTGAAAAGCAGTAGTGAGACAGGCAATGATGTCGGAGATTGGGTGGGTTTAGAGTACGTAAAGGAGGAGGCTCAAGACCGATCCATGGGGAACTCCGTACTGGAGGAAAGCTGGTTGAGAGGAGAAACCATTAACAGAGACAAGCTGAGTTTGATCAGACAGATAAGACTGAAACCATGACAATGCTTTATCAGACGTACCGAAAATGTTGTGCAGACGAGACAGAAGAATTGAGTGGTCAATGGTGTCAAAAGCATCAGATAAGTCCAGAAGAGAGAGCAGAGATAACTGATTATCAAGGGCCAATAAGAAATCGTTCACAATTTTCAGGAGAGCAGTTTCTGTACTGTGGCCATAAAAGTAAACAGACTGTAGATGAGGTTGTTGCAGTGTAGGTGAATGCGAAGTTGAAGAAGGACAATCTGTTCAATGAGTTTAGAAAGAAAGGGTAAATTATAAACAGGCCTGTAGTTTTCAAGATTATCAGCATCAAGGGTGGGTCTCTTAAGTAAAGTTCTTATAACTGCAGTTTTACAGAAGGAAGACAGCCTGAGCTTAGGGATTCATCTACAACTGCGGTAATATATGGCACCAAATCATCTATGACATGAGACAACAGAGAGGATGGTAGTGGG
>CM031620.1:66139470-66154470 GCA_018398815.1 Conus ventricosus | reverse complement strand
GAACAAATCAATGCGGACACGTGGTAAAATGTAATTATTTGAATCATATCGCGTTGTTGCCATTTGGATAAACTCAGCAAGATATGTTGGCGCCATGTTTGCATGGACTTTAAACATTAGTACTGCCTTATTATAGGACAATTGGCTCTGCAGTGGTAACATCATTAGTTTTGCGAATTTGCCCGTGGTTGATAGAGACTTGTCGGGAAGAATCAGCTTAATTCCCCGTCTATGCATAGAGTTGATCTTTTTTATGTGATTTTCACCGGCACCACTCCAGACAGTGGACGCATAGTTGATGTGAGAAAGGCAATGGGCTTCAAAAAATAATTTCCGGATATGTGGTTCAACATAATAACTGAGTTTATTGAGTAAAAACAAATTGCGAGCCAACTGTTTGCAAACATGATTTATATGTGATTGCCATTTAAAGTTCTCATCAATGATCACGCCTAAGACACGGTGTTCGGTAACCCGCTCGATCAAGGTTTCACTCATTTTTAGGCTCAACATAAGATGCTGTCGTTGATGTTTCTGTCTCGATGCTAGGACCATACATTTTGTTTTGTGCGGATTAAGGACCATTCGGTTTTGGTTGCACCATTCTAAGACATCAGTGATACTTTGTTGCAACGATATTTGTACAGACATGATGTTTGTATCACTACAGTGAAGAGAACTATCGTCAGCGAACAGATCACAGCTGACATCATTGTGAGATATGTGCATCGGTAGGTCATTTATAAAAATACAGAAGAGAAGAGGTCCAAGGACAGAGCCTTGTGGAACGCCACAGCTCACTATTCCTTCAGAGGAATAAGTACCGTTTAAGTAAACACGCTGGGTCCTGCTTTCAAGATATGACTGAAAGAAGGTGACTACTGCCGGATTTTGAACATATGCAGTCATTTTTTTTAATAATATGTTGTGGTCTACAAGATCAAACGCTTTCTTAAAATCGAGGAAAACAGTTCCAGTGAGTTTTCTTTCGTTGATGGCTGATAGAGAGAGAGAGAGAGAGAGAGAGAGGAGAGAGAGAGAGAGAGAGAGAGAGGAGAGAGAGAGAGAGAGAGAGAGAGAAAGAGAGAGAGAGAGAGAGAGCTAGCTTATGATAAGTTGTGAGAGTTATTATAACAATACAGTCAACCACTCAGTGATTATCACAAACTGAAATACAGGCTGTTGTAAAATGCACGGACATAGCAATTTCCTCGTAGACATAATTATTAACAAGTTTAGTGGTATATTCATTATCATCCGAAACTTTAAAATGAAAAGTTGAAAAATAATGTAAATGCACAAAAAGCTACTTCGGTGCGTCCAAAACACGTTTCACACAACATTCGCTTATGTTTTTTCACAGTTGTCTCTCTCTTCACCATGTTCAAGGGCTTCTAAGCGCGCACGTCTGGAGGATAACTGGGGACGTACAGAGAATACAGCACTGAGTAATCGCAGCTCTCACGGCCAGAACGCTTTACAGTCTCCCCAAATCAACCGTTACTGCTCGAAATCCGGGAAACGGGTGGTGTTAAGCGAACCAATCTACCGCTGTCATTTCTGGGCCACCTGAGGGGGAAGTGAAAGCTGCCAAACGTGCGTCCGGTCCGAACTAATGATTTCTTCAGTGTCAGACATTACACAATGTCCCGTGTGTGTTCCCTTACTGGAAGAGTTGCAGCGAAATTAACTTCTGTTGTGTTCTGAAAGGGACTTGTTATTCTCATCTGCTTTTAGACGCATGCAATGGTTCCACGTTCTCCTCAAACACTTTTTAAATGTTTATTTTCACATTTGTTAAGCTCTCTTATGTGAGCGCTCGCATACCCTTCGTGTTCTTTGTGGAAGGCCAGGGAACACACACACACACACACACACACACACACACACACACACACACACACACACACACACACACCACATTAACACAGGGAGGGAGGGGTCTGGAACGAACACGTCGGTAAATATGAGTTACGTACTTTATGCAAATCTGATTTTATGAAATGGAGCTCTCAGGGAGACATGTATGGATTACTCTATAACTCTTCTTATCCACTGCACTTGTTGCCATTGGAAAACAAACAAACAAACAAACAAGCAAACAAACCAGCAAACAAACAAACTTTCTCTGAAGAATACTATAAGCCACTTTACAACCTCCAAATTGTCCATTTCCGACACTGAGACTCCATCAGGAAATAATCACATTAGGTGCCACTTATAGACACATAGACACAGGCATGGGCACAGACAGACAGACAGACAGACACACACACACACACACACACACACACACACACACACAAGCACACACACACACACACACACACACACCACACACACACACACACACACACACACACACACACATACACACACACACGCTGGCACGCACGCACGCATACATACACGCGCGCGCCCAAAAAAGCACACACAAGGAGAGAGAGAGAGAGAGAGAGAGAAGAGGGAGGAGAGAGAGAGAGAGAGAGAGAGGAGAGAGAGAGAGAGAGAATGACAATGAATACAGTGTCATCAGCAAATAAATTAGACAACACAACAAAATAAGACATCTGTTGACGGACAGTCACAACTAAAACCCACATCCGACAGAAGAGGCAGATCTAAGAGTCGACCGACAGGAAATAATACACAAAGCAAGTTGAAATTCGCCAGGGACACCTTCCGATCTGCATCAGGGAAACGCAGATTGGGGTCTGACGCCACCCCTCCTCAACAGCCCGACAAGCAGCGCCGCCAGACGGAGAAGGAGCTTGAAGATGAATCTCCCTGAAATGACGATGAGGAGGAGGAGTGTGCCGACTCTCCTTGATACTCCTTGATGATTGATTGGGGTTCGGCCACGCTTGACGTTTATGGACATTGAGCTTGGACAATGGTTTTGACGACTTTGGTTGTCCCAAAACATATTTGTTAAACGAACTTATTTTGATCATGGATAGATTAAGAATTTTGTCTTTAAACTCTAGAGGTTTAAGTAACAAACTTAAACGCAAAGCTTTGTTTTCACAAATTAAAAACCAGAAAATAGATATTGCATGCCTCCAGGAAACGCATACAACGGAAAAGATGCACCACTTTGGGAAAAAGAGTGGGGAGGAAAACTGCTATATCAGTCCAGGTCTAAGCACAGCCGGGGAGAAATAATCCTTAGTGTAAAGCATTTCAAAGGGGAGATTAAGCTGCTTAAACAGACTGAAAGAATGACGATCGCTTCAGTTAATATATGTTCAAATATATGTTCAAAATCGTTCACACTAGTAAATCTGTGCGCACCAAACGACAAAAGGGATTAAAATATTGTTTTTCAATAAAATGAACTCAGTTCTTACAAATTACCCAGATAACCTAATTATAACCGGTGATTTTAACACAGTAATGTCTAATGACATGGACATAATATCAGGGAACCCACATTGGCAGAAAGAGATAGACAAATTTAGAGAGGTAGTTGGTAAACTTGAATTGACAGACATATGGAGAGAGTTTCATAAAGAGGAAAAATCATACTCGTGGTGCAGAAGAAATCCCTTTATAGCCAGACGTCTTGATTACTTCTTTACAAACGCGGAAGTACTGAATCAGTGTGTTTCATGCGATATACTGTCGGTGCCCAACTCTGACCACAGAGCAGTTACTCTTGAAATAAATAATTCACCGTTTTTAAGGGGTCCAGGATTCTGGAAATTCAATAATTCATATTTGCAAGACAACGTCTTTATTGAGAAAATGAATAGAAAATTGGAAATTATGCCGGAAAGTACGGACATCTCAATTGCGGACCTATCCAGCCACTGGGAAAACTGCAAAATGAAGATTAAAGACATTTGTGTGGAATATGGAAAATTTAAAGCGAGTCAGACGAAAAATGAGATAATTCAACTGCAGGGAGAGTTACAACTGCTGGAAGAGGCAAGTGCCAGAGACCTACAAAATGCAAGGATCCACACACAAACTGAAACTATTAAACATTAGAAAAAGCAAGAGGAACACAGATTAGATCGAAATAAACTGGATTGAAAAGGGGGAGAAAAACACCAAATTTTTCTTAGGTCTAGAGAAAAGTCGGGCAAAAAATAATATAATGACTCAAATTAAAAAGGACAGTGGGGATAAAATTTCAAATCTAGCAGATATTCTTAATGAACAAGTTACATTTTACTCCGAAATTAATAGTAAGCCAACACACACAAAGGAAAACCTTAAAGAAGAACTTAATACACACCTTGCAAACGAACAATTTCCCAAATTAGACAATGAAGAAGCCAGACTGTGCGAAGGTGAGCTCTCGCAAAAAGAAGCAGGTGTAGCTCTAAAATCAATGAAAAATGGCAAGTCCACGGGAAGAGACGGCTTGACAGTTGAGTTTTATAAGTTCTTCCGGAATAAGTTAAAATGGTGGTTACCAAATCGTTTAATGATGCATATGACGGGGGGGGGGGGGGGGGGGGGGGGGGGGAGGGGGGGGGGGGGAATGAGCTATACACAAAAGCAAGGCATTTTAATATTACTACACAAAGGAGCAGAGCTAGCAAGGGATTCCCTTAGTAACTGGAGACCAATAACACTACTAAATATAGATTAGAAAATAATGGCAAAAGTGATTTCGATGAGACTGGTCAAAGTGATTGGCAAATTGATTAATGAAGACCAAGTTGGATATCTAAAGGGCAGAAACATAGCGAGCGTTATACGTACAATTGACGACGCCATCGAATATGTTAATGCAACGAATAAATCAGGATATTTGTTAGCTGTAGACTACCAAAAAAGCATTTGACACCATATCAAAGAATTCACGATGGAAACATTCGAAATATTTGGTTTTGGAGAGCAGTTTAGACACTGGGTTAAAATTTTAGTAACAGAAACTTTCAGTAACATTTACCACGGTGGGTGGATCTCGGCCTCCTTCCCACTCGAGTGCGGAATTCGACAAGGATGTCAATTCTCCCCACTAGCCTTCGTGCTAGCAGTGGAGCTACTTGCAATCAAAATCAGAAACAGTCAAATTAAAGGTATAAAACTACCTGAAGTTGATAGTAACATGAACAACAACAACAATAATGATGATAATAATAATAATAATATAATAATAATAATAATAATAATAATAATAATAATAATAATAAATAATAATAATAATAATAATAATAATAATAATAATAATATAATAATAATAATAATACAATCATGATTTGAAAATTAAACAACTTGCTGACGACACAACACTATTTCTGAAGGACAGTGAAGACATGATAGCCAAAGACATTATAGACACATTCACAGGTTTCTCGGGACTGAAATTGAATTGCCGTAAGACTAAAGCGATGAGATTAGGCAGTCAAAGACAAGAAACCGAAAATCTTGTATTAAAAACAGAAAACAAATTGAAGATACTAGGCATTATTTTCACAAGTGATAAAAGCGCTGTAAATGTTGAGGACAACTGGAAAAACAGAATCGAGAAAATAAAAAAAATATATAAAACTGTGGAGCCATAGAGACTTGGGAATTAATGGGAAATTAATCATTATTAAAACATTTCTGCTATCACAGTTGATTTTTGTCATGCAGAGTATTGGCTTACCAGAACATGTCATTACTGCAGTCAACAGAATGTTTTATAAATTTCTCTGGCAAAGAAAAGTTAGTAATAGAAAAGCTTTTGAAAAAACTAAAAGGAAAATTATGGAGAATGACAAATCAAATGGTGGGCTAAATATGGTTAACTTACAAAGGGCACAAGAAAGCTATTTATTATTTGGAATGGGCAAGAAGTTTATTGATGAGTATAGACAAGAAATGGGCTCGGATCCGAGATGGCACATAAGTAAGGTCTTGAGAGGCTTAGGATGCTTTGAAATACATTGTAAACTGAATGAAGTCGTGGGAATTGAAAAGATAAAAAGCTCCTTTTGGAAACGATAGTACAAACCTATCTTAAAAACAAAACATGTATGAGCCTAGCTGATGTAGAGAGAGTAAATATCAGCAGACAACTTTTATGGAACAACACTTTAATCAGATTCAAGGAGAAAGTGCTGTATTTTCCCCTGTGGAAAAAAGCAGGACTGGAACGAATGAGCGATATCATAAAAAGCAGCGAAAACAGACTCCTGACCAGAGAAGTTACAGACAGAATCGGAAGGAACCACGCAGTCACGTTTTTCGAATGCAACGCACTGATGAACGCTATGCCAAACATCTGGAAACGATGGACAGAAGATGGCCTGTTAACTGTTGCAAACACCCAAAACGAAAGGTAGTTATGCCAGACTTCATGACAAATGGACCCAAGCCTAAACATATTGCAGCCTTTTTAAAAAAGAAAGAGTCAGTAAACAATCCTGTTCAGTCATGTGCAGAGGCATTTTGGTTAAGAAAATTAAACGTTGTGCTAGATGAGAGTATATGGCTACTTGCGGTAAAAGCAACTAAGGAAACTAGACTGAGAGAACTGCAATGGAAAATCCTACATATATCTACCTAACGAATATATTGCTGCACAAAATGAAGGAAGCTGACAATAATAAATGCTCCTTCTGCAGGGACGAAATTGACTTTATAGAACATTTCTTCTACCTTTGTGCACCGGTGAGAGCGTTCTGGAAAGATGTAGAAAGGTATGTACAAACAAAGTTGGATCTGAAAACAAAGTTAACTTTAAATAGCATTCTCTTTGGTGTAACCACGGTGGAAACAGACTTGAAAAGTCTCGGTATATTAAATCATATCATTTTGATCGGGAAAATGTGCATTAGCATATATAAGAAAACTAAAGCTCAGACACCATTACTCATTCTGTTTGAATACAACGTACAGAACAGAAACGTTTTTTAGACAATGGTGGGAAGAGAGACAGGTTAGTTGGGAGACGAGAGGGGAGCGGGGATAGGGAGAAACATAGGAGAGACGGGACCGGGTCAGGAGGGAATGCGAGGGAGTAAAAGGATTTCCTCGAACGCAAGCCAAACCAAAACAAAGCCAAAGTGAAAACACAAAAAAGGCTGCCTATTACAAACATAGGACACCCAGTAAAAAAAAAAAAAAAATTTAAAAGTGGAAGGGGGGAGAGGTGGGGGGGGAGAGGTGGGGGGGAAGAAAGGAGAGAAAAAAAGGAAAAGAAAAAGAAAAAAAGAACGTAGCAAAAGGCACGAAAAAGATGGTGGTATCTTGAAGTATACTGCTGGTGTATTTACTTCTTTTTTTTTCGGCTTGAGGAAATATTGGTAGAGCCTACTAGTTACTAATATGTTCACATATTCATGTTTCTTGGTACATGTTCAATGTGATGGGTTAGACTTGGATTTTCATTTTATTGGATGTTGCTTCTTTGAATGCTCTATTTCACGTATCAATTAGCTTTCTGTTCGTTGAAAAAAAACACACAAAAAACGCACGCACGCATACATACACACGCGCGCCCCCAAAAACACACACAAGAATAGAGAGAGAGAGAGAGAGAGAGAGAGAGAGGAGAGAGAGAGAGAGAGAGAGAGAGAGAGAGAGAGAGAGAGAGAGAGAGAGAGAGAGAGAGAGAGAATGACAACGAATACAGTTTAATGTCATCAGCAAAACCTGCCATTTGACATGGGGAACAGTGCTTGAACAAAAAAAGAAAAATCAAAATCAACGAGAATCAGAAAGCAAATAGAAATTAGTAAACATCATAAATAGCAAGCAACCAACAGGCCTTGTCAATCAGTTGAGAGGACAATAGCGCTTAATAAGAAAGAACATTAATTCTACATCAGTATTGAAAAGCTTCCTTTTTCGAAGAATATTTGCTTCTGCGATAAATCTAGCAATACATTTCAAGTTGTTTTCACAATCACTCTGTAACAGAGTGACTAAGTCACGTTCTTCTGCTAATACTGATTTAAAAACATCGCATTTTCCCCGTACCTTTTCATACACATCACACTGAAAGAAAAAGTGAAATTCATCTTCTTTATTATTTTTTTTACAAATTGGGCAGATACAATTAGGCTCATTATCAGACATACCATACCATCTTTCTCTAGCCTTTAGATGAAGGGTCCTTGTTCGAAAGCGTGCCAATGAATCCCTATGCCATTTTCGCGTTACAACCGATAAATACTTTTCTGGCTGTAAGTCACAATTAAAGCGCAAGAACTAAGTATTTCTCACTATTTTCTAATTCAGGGTGCCAGATCTGTTGGTAGGAGGATATCAAACGCTCTTTGAATTTTAGGATAAAAAGTTTGTCGTTCTCAACACCCTGGTTATTCCATACAAAACCAAATCCAGTTTCGAAAAGGAGATTTTTTACTCCAGAAACCCAGTTATGTCTTCCATTTTCATGTTGGCTTAATAACATATGATATGCTTGTTTGTTAATTCTGCTTTGTGGAAGTTTTACAAGATGTAGCCAATACTTGACACATTTAGTTTTGAAAGTATTTGCAAGGGGTATCTACCCGTTTCTCCATGTCATTTTATTAGAAATGTGTAAAGGGATTAGAATTGAAATGAGGCAGGGAACAGTAAACAATAAACAGTAAACAAGTGGGGTAACTTTTTTTTTTTTTAATACATTTTTTATTTCTTTCCTCATTCTCTCTTCCATTCCACAGTTCCTTCTTTCTCTCTTCTCCATTCTTTCATCAACATGATCTTTCTCTTTGCTGTACATTTCCGGATGCAAATTAACACACATTTTTTGTTGTTAATGATATTTGTACATGTTTGACAATATTGTAGTAAATAATCCGTGAAACGTATTAGAAACGAGTTATCTTTTTTTCCGAATTGAATGGATTTGAGTGAGAGTTCAATGTATGCCGAGGAAAGGTTGTTTTCTTTTTGTTGGATATACACACATACACAAACAAACTAAATTCACTAAGCACAATCCTCTGAGTTCTTACCAACTACAAGCACATAAAGGCAACCAAACACACCGCTCACTCCACTCACACCCCTCCCTCCCCACCCACCCACCCTCCACTTTCTCTCTTCTTATGAATTCATAATACTTAAACAATATACATAATTATTTGCAATATATAATAATGAAATAATGTTTTCTCCGTGTGGTACCATGTGATAGCTGTTGTATATAGCGCATAATATATATACTTATGTTCACTGCAATGATGCTTCAAAATATAAATTTAAACAGACTTAAGCATTTCCCAGCTGGCTCCCATAAGAAAACCTAACACAGAGTAACTTTTATTCAAGACTGACACAGCCTTTTAAACTTGAATTAATTCAGACAAATACATAGACGAACAATCTAATAGTGGGGGAAAAAACAAGCGCAGGCCAACAACTAAACTGTCTTCATAGTAATGACTTGGCAAAGATTTGGACTTAAGGATGGGGGGGGGGGGGGGGGGGGTTGAAGATAGAGAAGCTGGGAACATGAAATTAAGAAAATATATTACAGATATGAAAACTCTTCACTAGCTGCATAAGGGAACCATCGTAATCCCTTTTGAAGGCAAATATATTTGTATTGCCTGCTCCGAGCCCTTTCGTCCGCTGGGTCGGAACTCATCAGGGAGACACGGCTGGTTGTGTCTGCGCTCCCGGCGTCAAATAGAGACACACCACAGTCTATAGTCTTGAATAAAAGTTACTCTGTGTTAGGTTTTCTTATGGGAGCAAAAGTTACCCCACTTGCTTACTGTGTAAAGGGATGTTTAGAAAACGTTTAGTCGCCAATGTGTGCACCTTTTCCATATGGTCATTTTCCAATAAATCCCATATTTCGCCTCCATATGTTATCATAGGTTCCTCTTGTGAATCAAAAAGTTTCCAAAATATAGTAGGTTCAATACATTTCAACTTCCTTAAAGATCTTAAAATCTCAATAACTCCTTTCCTTCCTTTTCTATACATGTCCATCCATGCCTTACTCATACTTAATTTAGTTGTGAAAATTAGATCTAAGTATTTGTAGTTATTTGCAACTTTAACTTCTAAATCAACATACCACCATTGTTCATGCCTAGCTAAATACCCTTCCTTTCTGAAAACCATTATCTTTGTCTTAACCATATTAACCGTTAATTTTTAGTCTATCCGCCTCTTCGTTTAATGCATTTAATTGATTCTGCAGGCCAACTGGCGTATCTGAAACAGGAATCACGTCATCTGCAAATAGCAACAGAAAAACTTCTGCCATACCTGGTATTAACTGGATCCCGTGCCTTCCCTTTCTATTAATTTCTGGAGCCAATTCATTTATAAAGGATGAAAACATTTGTGGGCTCAATAAACATCCTTGCTTTACACCTTGAGTGCATACAAAATAATCTGAATATAAACCCTTATCCCTAACACAGGCTAGTACTGAATTATAAACCCCCTTCAGTGACCTATATAATTTACATTGAACACCTGCTTTTCTTAGCACATCCCATAATATATTTCTATTCACAGAGTCGAATGCTTTCCGGAAACTGATGAAGGCTACATATAGTTTCTTATTTGTCAATAAATAAGATTGTACCATAACATGTTGTCGATGGTGCTTTAATCTTTTCTGAATCCTGCCTGTTCTTCTATGATTTTTTCCTTCCGTTCAGCCCATGCGGTCACTTTCCTGTTTAAAATGTGGGTGTAAACTTTACTTACTGCGCTAGTCAGGGCTACACCTCGTTAGTTATCAGGGTTGTATACATCTCCTTTTTTAAATATTGGGACTATTATAGATTTACACCATTCTTTTGGGAATACACCAGTATCATAAAGCCTATTAAACAACATCTCAAAATAGTCTATAATACTGTCACCAGCACAATTTATCATTTCACTAATTATCCTATCTGGTCCAGCACTTTTACCAATTCTTTAAGTTTTTTAAACTCTTTTTTTAATTTCCTCTTTGGTTATGTGTTCATCAAAAAATTCCTGTGCTTCTTCTTGATCCTCGTCTTCAAAATAAATACCATCATTTCTATCAATATTGTCCAGGTCGTTAAAGACCTTGAAAAAGTGATCATTATATATCACTGTTTTTCTATTGGTTTCTCTTACCGTTTTCCAGAATAGCTTTGGATCTTTGCTAGATTGTTTCAGTTTTTTTTAGTCTGATTTCATCGTGCACCCTCTATTTATCTCTTTTAATATCTGTGTATTTTTTCCTTCCTTTCACATATAATTCCATCTGATGCTTTCCATATTCTTCAGATCTTTCTCTTTGAAAACTCTTCAGTAACCGTTCCACTATTGTTCTTTGTGCTTTACATTCTTTATCAAACCACGCATTATCTTTTGTTCTCCTACGACCCAATGTTCTGATGAAACAGCCACCAGCGGCGTACAACGCATTTGTTAATATTTCTAATGAGCTATCTACATCTATACTTACTTCTGCATAGGCCTTATTGATAAGTGCTTTAAAGTTTTCAGAATTTATTTCATTTTTGAATGAATCTATAAAATTATCTGACCATATCATCTTTTGTTCTATTGTAATAATCGGTTTCTCTGGTTGTTCCATCACACATTTTTGATTGGGTAGCCATGTAAGCTCAACAGGCAAATGCCATGAAAACAAACAATTATTAACAAGCAAATCACAAAATGATGATAAACCTTCCGAAACAATAAAATAATCGATGACACTATTACCTTGTGGCGCCACAAAAGTGCATTTTCCGTCAAAATCATTCTTACATAATCCATTCATAATTTCTAAAGAAAAAAGAAAACATAGGTCTAACAAAGACTTTCTAAAATTGTTAACGACACAATCTTTTGACCGACGTTCAGGTGGGTCATCACAATCACTATCATCATCATGATCATGATCATGAAAACCAAACACCTAATTTTCCATTCTCTCCATTCTTGACTGCTTACGCCCAATTCTAGCATTCAAATCACCACAAATCATCATATACACATTTTCTTTCTCTATCTCAGAGAGAGAGAGAGAGAGAGAGAGAGAGAGAGAGAGAGAGACAGAGACAGAGACAGAGACAGAGAGACAGAGACAGAGAGAGAGAAATGGAGAGAGAGGGGGAGGGGGGTCCACTCTCTGAAAAGAAAACATGCAGACGGGTAGAAAGTACACATTTATCATCAGTTCACATCACCTGTTTAATGACATTCAGCGTCAGCGGAAGCTATTGAATGGCAATTATTACCATCTGCATGTCACTTTTCATACTCTCATTATCGTTTATACATGATCAGGAAAGGAAAAAAAATAATTAAAAGTCATGACAATTGTTGCCATTTCTGGTGAAGTATATGCATGGCGCCTGGAATGAGTGGTTTCCTCCCTCAGCTGCATTTGCTTGTTCAACAGTGGTTTCACTCTACTTTTGGGATTGGCATAGTACCTTTTAGTTTACGTGAAATAAAAAGAATAGTGATAATAACATTAAAACTCTATGCACGCTACATATGATTTCTCTACATTTATTCCTGTCTAGTGCACTTGAAGATGTGGTCAGTTTGGACCATATTCTGAGTGAAGACGTGTCAACGTGGTCAACAATGTGTGCTATGAGGTGGTTAGGTGCGAAAGTTGCCTGAGTAAAGTCATGGCTTGGGTAAAATTGTGGTCAGGTGAGCCATAGTATGAACATGGTTTCAGCGAAGATGTGGCAATGCAGGCAGCAGTGTGAGTGGAGATATGACCAGTGCAGGCCACAATATGCATAACATGGCCTGATTGAAGATCAGGTTAACGCATAGTATGTGTTAAATCATGATGTGTATGGAGCTACATTCCATGTGAAGACAATGTAGTCAGTAACGGCCTTTTGGGGGTAGGGTTTCAGATGTCAGAGGTGGTTTAACATCCTGAGAAAAAGGATAACCTGTTTTTCTCTTCCCAAAGCATTATTCTCACTTCAGACTTTGACAGAGTATGAAGAAGTATCAGAAGGTGTCTTTTTTCCAGTATATCAGTGGTGATGACTTAAAGAAGATAAGAAAAGAGTCGGTGGGCTGATAAAAGACAGGGTGACAAAAATGTTCAGGACTTGAGTGTTCAGAATCGAAAGGCATACGTCAGACGTGGAAACAATGACAAGCATTGACTGGGTCCTGTCTTGGTGTCATTAGCAGTTCTTCAAGTGTGGAAACAATACCAGGGATTGATTGAGTTCCGTTTTTGCGCCCAAAGCAGCTATTCAGATGTGGAAAAATTACAGGAATTGACTGGGTCCTGTCTTGGCGCCCATAACAGTTCAAATCTGGAAAGAATCACAAGGATTGACTGGGTCCTGTCTTGGCGCTCATAACAGTTCAAATCTGGAAAGAATCACAAGGATTGACTGGGTCCTGTCTTGGCGCCCTTAACAGTTCAAATCTGAAAAAAATCACAAGGATTGACTGGGTCCTGTCTTGGCGCCCATAACAGTTCAAATCTGGAAAGAATCACAAGGATTGACTGGGTCCTGTCTTGGCGCCCATAGCAGTTCTTCAGATGTGGAAACAATGCGAGGGATTGACCAGGTCCAGTCTTGGCGCCCATAGCAGTTCTTCAGATGTGGAAACAATGCGGGGATTGACCGGGTCCAGTCTTGGCGCCCATAGCAGTTCTTCAGATGTGGAAACAATGCGAGGGATTGACCGGGTCCAGTCTTGGTGCCCATAGCAGTTCTTCAGATGTGGAAACAATGCGAGGGATTGACCGGGTCCAGTTTTGGTGCCCATAGCAGTTCTTCAGATGTGGAAACAATGCGAGGGATTGACCGGGTCCAGTTTTGGTGCCCATAGCAGTTCTTCAGATGTGGAAACAATGCGAGGGATTGACCGGGTCCAGTTTTGGTGCCCATAGCAGTTCTTCAGATGTGGAAACAATGCGAGGGATTGACCGGGTCCAGTTTTGGTGCCCATAGCAGTTCTTCAGATGTGGAAACAATGCGAGGGATTGACCGGGTCCAGTCTTGGTGCCCATAGCAGTTCTTCAGATGTGGAAACAATGCGAGGGATTGACCGGGTCCAGTTTTGGTGCCCATAGCAGTTCTTCAGATGTGGAAACAATGCGAGGGATTGACCGGGTCCAGTCTTGGTGCCCATAGCAGTTCTTCAGATGTGGAAACAATGCGAGGGATTGACCGGGTCCAGTCTTGGTGCCCATAGCAGTTCTTCAGATGTGGAAATAATGCGAGGGATTGACGGGTCCAGTTTTGGTGCCCATAGCAGTTCTTCAGATGTGGAAACAATGCGAGGGATTGACCGGGTCCAGTCTTGGTGCCCATAGCAGTTCTTCAGATGTGGAAACAATGCGAGGGATTGACCGGGTCCAGTCTTGGTGCCCATAGCAGTTCTTCAGATGTGGAAACAATGCGAGGGATTGACCGGGTCCAGTTTTGGTGCCCATAGCAGTTCTTCAGATGTGGAAACAATGCGAGGGATTGACCGGGTCCAGTTTTGGTGCCCATAGCAGTTCTTCAGATGTGGAAACAATGCGAGGGATTGACCGGGTCCAGTTTTGGTGCCCATAGCAGTTCTTCAGATTTGGAAACAATGCGAGGGATTGACCGGGTCCAGTTTTGGTGCCCATAGCAGTTCTTCAGATGTGGAAACAACAGGGATTGACTTCGCGCCCGTAGTTCTTCTGATGTGGGCTTTGCCATGGGAAAGAGGGCAGAAGAGGATGAGGCCATATATAGCCGTCAAGAATTTTGAAATGGTGGAGAAATTGAAGGTTGTCAAGTAAAATGTTCCTTCTGTTTAAAGGGATATTATGAGACTTGTCCGTCCACAAGGTTTATTTCGCTATTCTGTAGCATGACTGCTCGATGTTCCTACCAAATGTGTAACATATTACAAATTAATGGCAACATGAAACATGAGTTATTTGTTTATATATTAGAAAATGTGAAAGGGAAAGAGAGATTGTGAACCCAGCCGAAGACTACAAGGAAGGAAAAGAGTGAAAAACAAGCACAAACGAGAAAAAGGTATATAGATCGATGGCAGGAAAGACTGACAGAGAGAAATGGAGCAAAAGAAACAAAAACAAAAACAAAACCAAAAAAC
>CM031620.1:66119470-66136970 GCA_018398815.1 Conus ventricosus | reverse complement strand
TAGCGTATCAAATGCTTTTTGTCGTAATACAGGTTCCGCGTCCACGAAGAATTTCAGCATGAAAGAGAGAGAGAGAGAGAGAGAGAGAGAGAGAGAGAGAGAGAGAGAGAGAGAGAGAGAGAGAGAGAGAGAGGAGAGGGACAGAGAGACAGAGAGACAGAGAGACAGAGAGAGACACAGAGAGAGAGAATGTGTGTGTGTGTGTGTGTGTGTGTGTGTGTGTGTGTGTGTTGTGTGTGTGTGTGTGTGTGTTTGTTTATGTGTGTGTGTGTGTGTGTGTGTGTGTGTGTGTGTGTGTGTGTTTGTGTGTGTGTGTGTGTGTGTGTGTTGTGTGTGTGTGTGTGTGTGTGTGTGTGTGTGTGTGTGTGTGTGTGTGTGTGTGTGTGTGTGTGTGTGTGTGTGAGTGAGGACTTCACAAGAGCTATCAGTGAACACTTGCCAAGAGCTATGAGTGCGGACTTGAACTATCAGTGACGACATGACAAGAGCTGTTAGTGAGGACTTGACCAGAACTATCACTTAAGACTTGACAAGAACTATCAGTGAGAACTTGACAAAAGTTGTCAGTGAGAACTTGACAAAAGTTGTCAGTGACGGTGCAACTGAATTTCACGCACTTTTGAATTTCACGCTATGAATTTCTCGGATTTATTAACACATGAATTTCACGCAGGTTTCCAGTCAAAATCTCTCCTTACTTGTCATTTGAATTTCACGCACATGCATGCACACGCACCCCGCATCGGTGTGTTTGTGAGTGAGTCCCGTGTATAGACGCGTGAATACAAATCACAATTCAACAAGACACAAATACCAACAACCAACATGGGAAATCCGGCCGTCACGACGCTTCGCTCACAACTCACAAATCACAATTCAGTTCAACTACACGGCTCATTTCGCCATGGCACAGCAAGAGACGAATATCACGATTACAACAACCAACAGGGGAAATCCGGCAATTCTCAGCCGTGGGAGTTTATACGTCAAGGACCGTGAAACCGAGAAAATCAAAGACATGGCGTTGTTCGATACGTGGATGTCCAGCGCTTGAAACAAGTCTGGGACTTCAAGGACCCGTTTTTACTCAAATGAGCACAATCATGAACTAAAGACAGAGAAAGACTTTTCCCGTTCTCCGAATTTCGAAAACAATGCAAAAAAACGTGCAGCCGAGGTTCTATTTCAAAGGCCGGCAAAATTGATGAGGAGAGAGGAGAGGGAAGTTGGCAGAAGATAATGACTTTGACACGCGTGACGTTGTGTACGTGAGATACGCGATGTGGAATGAGAGAAAGAAGCACATGCCAAAACAAACCCAAAAATGACTCAAAAACACATGAATATGTTACCCAATATGGACTTTTATCTGAACACAAAGAAGGACAGGGTTTGCAGCTCAATGACAGTGAAAACAAAATTTCATTTTTTTGCAGCACCATAAAATCTACATCTTCTCTGTGATCCTGCTGTAACAATCCTGGGGGAGGGGCACCTTCAAAACATGTCTCGGTTTTTTTTACTCAACTATACATCCTGCATGCTTTCAAAAACGGTGGTCTATGTGCCATGTGTGTTCTGCCTACTTCCTTCGAAGTCAGAGGACATTTACCACAAATGTTCCAAGCAGCCCACTTCATGTGTGTCCAGCAAGGACTTCATCTGGATGTTACATCAATCAATCTTGACTTCGAACTGGCAACCCACAAGGCTGTGTCAAGATCGGGCCGAATGCTTCGATCCGGGGATGTTTCTTTCATCTTTCACAGGCCTGGTATGGGAAAGATCAACAGTTTTGGGACTGTCAGTCGACTACCAACAACCTGATTCAGACGTGGTTTTGTGGTTTTGAAGCGTTTCTTCGGTCTCAGCTTCCTGAACCCAACGGAAGTTGAGGACTGCCTGGCTTTTGATTTTTTTCATGGACGATGCTCCCGATGATGAGGGGTTTGTGTGCAGGTTTTCTGAACTACTCCTGTCCACGTATGCTGCACCGGACGCTATTTCCCCTCCACTCTATGGCCAACCATGACCCTGGATGAGTGAAGCAGCGAATGGAGCGAGTCGTTCCACCGGCGTTTCTCGGACCTGTTCAAAATCCCCACCACCCCCAATGTTTTCGAGCTGATGGCCAACCGGGAAGGACATACAAGCTTACAGCGCTACAAAGCTGAATACAATCAGGACTGGTCGCGGGGCTCCGGTTTTGCGTCGACAAGCCCGTTTAAAGCGTGATGCGATGGCAACAATAAAGAGACGACACGCCCCAAATTTGGAACATTTCGAGAAAAACAGTTTCGTGACAAAAAATGTCTTGGAAGAATCTCCCAGCAAAACTCTGAATGTCATTCGCATGTATTTTATTCTTGTTGGTGATGAATTAAAGACATGTATTTTATTTCGCATGTCTTTTATTCTTGCATGTGAATGAATGAAGACATGTTTTTATTCTTATATTCGTACATGTATTTTAATTCTTATTTACAATTAAACTGTGATTATTTGAATTATTTTTTCCTCTCCTTGATGTGTGGCATGTGTGTGTGTATGTGTGTATGTGTGTGTGTGTGTGGTGTGTGTGTGTGTGTTTTGTGTGTGTGTGTGTGTGTGTGTGTGTGCGTGTGTGTGTGTGTGTGTGAAAAGGGTACATGTGTATATGTGTTTTACTGTAAAAATTGCTTGAGTATGTGAAAGAATTGAAGACATGTGTCAGAATGATTCTTCATTCCCCCTCTTGATGAATTTAAAAACAGTGTTTTTTGGGTGTACAAATTCCATCTAAATCTAATAGAAAACTTAAATGTTTCAACTTATTTCAAGGTGAATTGAGACTAAATCATCGGTCACGAGCAACCTCTATCTCATGTACACACACCCCAACGCATACACTACATGCTGATTTTCAAAAGCTCACATGCGTGACTTTCAAAAGCTCACATGCGTGAAATTCAAACAACCAAATGCGGGAAAATCAAAAGCGGGGAGACGAAAAACATTTGCAAATGCGTGAAAATTCAAATGCACCCATCAGTGAGAACTTGACAAACGTTGTCAGGAGAACATGACAAAAGCTGGGCAGTGAGGACTTGACAAAAGCTGTTTTTTGAGAACATGACACGAGCTGTCAGTGAGGACTTGATAAAGGCTGGTAATGAGAACTTGACATGACCCCAGCTGTTAGCTGGTTACGTTTAAAATAAGACTCTATTTGGGGACGATGGCTGCTTTTTGTGTGCTGGTAGAGATTTTTAAAAAAGGGCAATGTGCTGTTACCGGATATTTTTTTCCTATTTTTTTGGTTTTATTGTTTTTCCACATACAATGAGAAAAAAACATACACACATAAAAAGAATCCAAAACAACAACAACAACCAAAAAAAAACAGCAACTTTCATAATTAAAAGTTAGGTTAGAGCAAGAAAAACAAACAAACAAAGAGCCAAAAACCCCATACACATGAAAAAAGAAGAGAGAGATAGAACAGACAGACAGAGAAGAGAGAGAGAGGGGAGAGAGAGAGGAGAGAGGGGAAGAAGAGAGAGGAGAGAGAGTGTGTGTCTGTTGTGTGTGTGTGTGTGTGTGTGTGTGTGTGTGTTTTGTGTGTGTGTGTGGTGTGTGTGGGGTGTTCAGCGTAGCGTTATCTATGTATAAAAAACATGGTTACTTATTGACAATGCTATAAGAAATATACATAAACCTGTATACATCATATCATTCTAATATTACTACCCAAAAGAGTGTATAAATGCGTTTGATGAAAAAAAAAATTTTTTATATTGGAGACTATAAGCTTGCTGAAGGCTCATTTTGAGAAGCATTTATTTTCATTTATTTTTCCCCATTCACCCACTCAAGCACATACTGTTAGTTAGGCAGAATTATTACCACTGCAGAAAAAGAAAGCTTATCTCCCCTATTTATTCAATCTAAGACATAAGAGCAAGCTTTGTTTATAATTGAATATTTCTTGCAGTCATTGCAACACAAGTTGTTCTGTAAGTTGCTGGAATGGTGCTCGGTACTTATCCTTGGAATATATTAGTATATTGTAAATTAGTCCCTTGCGGATTCAGTCTAAGAACTGGCCCTCAGCACTTGTGTCTTAAGAGGTTATCTTTTTATATCTTTTTATATTTTCTACTTTTCACAAAAAAATGTAGCTTGTTTTGCCTTTCATGATTTTCTTTTGCTTCTTAGGTTGTTTTTTTTGAAAACTCAACAAACATACTACGGTATTGCACCCAGCCTTTTCTGGGATAGCTTCTTCTTAAAACCGAAAAAAGGGAGAGGAGTCAAATTACCACTTTCCCCGGTCACTGAGGAGAAACAATGAGGTTTCGAAATATCGGTATCTGACCAGGACTTACATGTTAGTGAGTTTCCTCCCCATTGGAGATTGTCTCCCCCTTGGAGACATAAGCTTGCTGAAAGGCTCATTTTGAGAAGCATTCATTTCATTTATTTTTTCCCCATTCATCCACTCAAGCACATACTGTTAGTTAGGCGGACTATCTACCCCTGCAGATATGAATGCTTTTTTTCCCCCTATTTATTCAATCTAAGACATAAGAGCAAGCTTTGTTTATAATTGAATATTTCTTGCAGTCATTGCAACACCAAGCTGCTCTGTAAGTTGCTGGAATGGTGCTCGGTACATATCCTTGGAAATTTTTTAGTTTATTATATATTATATAATATATATATATATATATATATATATATTATATATTATAATAACTAATAAATTCCAGGATGAGTACTGAGCACCATTTCAGCAACTTACAGAGCAGCTTGGTGTTGCAATGACTGCAGAAAAATATTGAATTTTAAACAAAGCTTGCTCTTATGTCTTAGATTTGAAGAAATAGGGGGAGATAAGCTTCATATCTGCAGTGGCAGTTAATACTGCCTTACTAACAGTATGTGCTCAGGGGGGTGGATGGGGAAAAATAAAATAAATGCTTCTCAAAATGAGCCTTCAGCAAGCTTATAATCTCCAATAGGGAGGGAACTCACTAACACATAAACTCCTGGTCATATACCGATATTTCGAAACTTGGTTGTTTCTCCTCAGTGACCGCGGAAAGTGGTAATTTGACTCCTCTGCCTTTTCGGTTTTAAGAAGAATGCCATCCCAGAAAAGGCTGGTGTGCAATACCGTAGTATGTTTGTTGAGTTTTCAAAAAACCAACCAAGGTGCCACCTAAGAAGCAAAAGAAATCATGAAAGAACCAAAACAAGCTACATTTTCTTATTGAAAAGTAGAAAATATGAAAAGATAACCTCTTAAGACACAAGTGCTGAGGGCCAGTTCTTGGAATGAATCCGCAAGGGACTAAATTACAAAAAACTATAAATTCCAAGGATAAGTACTGAGCACCATTCCAGCAACTTACAGAGCAGCTTGGTGTTGCAATGACTGCAAGAAATATTGAAATTTAAACAAAGCTTGCTCTTATGTCTTAGATTGAAGAAATAGGGGGAGATAAGCGTTCATATCTGCAGTGGCAGTTAATACTGCCTAACTAACAGTATGTGCTCAGGTGGGTGGATGGGGAAAAAATAAAATAAATGCTTCTCAAAATGAGCCTTCAGCAAGCTTATAATCTCCAATAGGGAGGAAACTCACTAACACATAACTCCTGGTCATATACCGATATTTCGAAACTTGGTTGTTTCTCCTCAGTGACCGCGGAAAGTGGTAATTTGACTCCTCTGCCTTTTCGGTTTTAAGAAGAATGCCATCCCAGAAAAGGCTGGTGTGCAATACCGTAGTATGTTTGTTGAGTTTTTCAAAAAAACAACAAAGGTGCCACCTATGAAGCAAAGGAAAATCATGAAAGAGCAAAACAAGCTACATTTTCTTATGAAATGTAGAAAATATAAAAAGATAACCTCTTAGGACACAAGTGCCGAGGGCCAGTTCTTGGAATGAATCCGCAAGGGAATAAAATTACAAAAAACTAATAAATTCCAAGGATAAGTACCGAGCACCATTCCAGCAACTTACAGAGCAGCTTGGTGTTGCAATGACTGCAAGAAATATTGAATTATAAACAAAGCTTGCTCTTATGTCTTAGATTGAAGAAATAGGGGGAAACAAGCATTCATATCTGCAGTGGTAGATAATTCTGCCTAACTAACAGTATGTGCTTGAGTGGGTGAATGGGGAAAAATAAAATAAAATAAATGCTTCTCAAAATGAGCCTTCAGCAAGCTTATAGTCTCCAAGGAGGAGACTAAATTACAATGAACTAATATATTCCAAGGATAAATACCGTGCACCATTCCAGCAACTTACAGAGCAGCTTGGTGTTGCAATGACTGCAAGAAATATTCAATTATAAACAAAGCTTGCTCTTATGTCTTCAATCTAAGACATAAGAGCAAGCTTTGTTTATAATTCAATATTTCTTGCAGTCATTGCAACACCAAGCTGCTCTGTAAGTTGCTGGAATGGTGCCCGGTACTTATCCTTGGAATTTATTAGTTCATTATATATATATATATATATATATATATATATATATATATATTATATATTATATATATATATAAAATCAGGGTTAAAAAGCCACTCAGGACGCAAAAGGTGCTCAACCATGTAGGGAGCGACATACCAGTTTAAAATAGGATTTTAAAATGAAGAGGTTAAAACCTACAAGCTTGTTTCAAGCTAAAAGCGCTCTCCTCAGGGTATACAATACAATTTGGGCACGCCACCGGTGTTATATACCGTGGTGTGTGGGCGTGTGAGTTCTGTGCGTGTAGCACGTGGCCTGCCGGTTTTTCTTTTTTGGGGCGCGTTCAGGGGGGACGTGCCACGGAATGGTGCATTGACAAAGATTTCCATTTATGCCTGCAATTGTTTATCATTTCTACTTTAGAGTTCAGGGATGCTAGGTGGGGTTTACATAATATCAGCCACTTTTCTGTGGTACATAAGTTGCATTTTTTAGAAATGTTGTTGTATGGTGTTGCTCTTTTTATAATTTTCCATGATATGTTGTAATCTATTTTCCTATTTTTCAGCTTCCAAATATATTTACTTAATTCTGTTTGGTTTTTATATTTTTCATTTTTGAAAGACTGTTTATGGTTTGCATATCTGGTTTTAAAGTGGTTAGCCGTGATTCCTATGTATGTTTCTTTATCACTGTCTGTTGTTACCGTAGCTTGGTACACAATATTGTTGTAGAGACATTTATTATTCAAAGGGCACTGGTCTTTTTTAGTGCAATTACAAGATATCCTTTCATCACCCTCTTTGGTTGTGTTGTTTTTGGTTTTATTGGAAGAATCAATTCTATTTTTAAGGTTGGGCATACACGAGTATGATAGCTTGACGGTATTTTTGTTGAATATTTTAGATAGTACATGTTCTTTTGGGAATGATGTTTTAAGGATTCTGAGGAATTCTTTTCCTACGTTAGTTTTTGTTCTTCCATCCAAAACTAACAAAAACTAACGTAGGAAAAGAATTCCTGAACGCGCCCCAAAAAAGAAAAACCGACAGGCCACGTGCTACACGCACAGAACTCACACGCCCACACACCACGGTATATAACACCGGTGGCGTGCCCAAATTGTATTGTATACCCTGAGGAGAGCGCTTTTAGCTTGAAACAAGCTTGTAGGTTTTAACCTCTTCATTTTAAAATCCTATTTTAAACTGGTATATATATATATATATATATATATATATATATATATATATATATATATCGTGTTATATAGCGTGTGGGGCCTGGTTGCAGCTGTTTTTGCGTGCGTGTTGGTTGCACGTGTTTTGGGGGGTTTTCAGGTTGCTGTACGGGGTGTGTTCACTAACAACGATTTCCATTTATGCCTGCAGTTGTTTACTATTTCTGTTTTAGTATTAAGAGTTGCTAAGTGAGGTATTAGCCATTTTTCAGTTAGGCATAGATTGCATCTTTTTGAAATATTGCTGTATGGTGATGCCCTTTTTATGATTTTCCAGGATATGTTATAGTTTATTTTTGTGTCTTTAAGTTTTCAAATGTATTTGCTCAGTTCAGTTTGGTTTTTGTATTTTTCTTTGTTGAATGACTGTTTGTGGTTTGCATATCTGGTTTTGAAGTGGTTTTCAGTTATCCCTATGTATGTTTCTTTTTCATTTTCTGATGTCACGGTAGCCTGGTCTACAATATTATTGTGAAGACATTTATTGCTTAGTGGACACTGCTCATTTTTGGTGCAATTGCAAGATTTCCTTTCTTCACCCTTCTTTACTGTGTTGATTTTCATTTTATTGGATGCATCAATTAGGTTTTTGAGGTTGGGCATACATGAGTACGATAGTTTGACAGTGTTTTTGTTAAATAGTTTGGACAGTTTGTGTTCTTTTGGAAATGAAGTTGTTAAGATTTTGAAGAATTCTTTCCCTGTGTTTGTTTTGAGTTTCCCGTCGTATGGGGGGTTGTACCATATAATTTTTCTTTTTCTATTTTTCTTGCTTTTATTTGTGTTGTTATCTGGGTTGTATTGTAGTTTGTAACTGTATCCACTTTTTGTAGTGCCTCCTGGTATTCTACTGCTGCATTGTTGAACGCTCTCTCATTGCATGACAGATTTGATAGTCTCTTGTTTATGCCGTGTTGCTCCCCAAGGGGTTGAGCACTTATGATGTTTGATCTCCTATGATGTTTGTGCACTTTTCACTGGCAACCCTGTACCCAAGGCTCTCCAAGTCATTCGGGAGAAGATTGAGGATGACTACCACCTTCGTCACCGGTGTGAACTCACTACAGAACAGGTGCTAGAACTGTTGGAACTGTGCCTCACTAGTACCTACGTTTCGTTCAACCATGAGTTCTACCAGCAGAAACAAGGAGCTGCTATGGGTTCGCCAGTATCTCCAGTGGTAGTCAACCTGTACATGGAACATTTTGAAAAAGTAGCCCTTGAGACCGCTGCCAACCCTCCCAGCATATGGTACCGCTATGTGGATGACACCATGACCCGCATACAGGAGACGGAGGTTGACAGCTTCACCACTCACCTGAATTCCATCGACGACAGTATCCAATTCACTTTGAAAACTGAAGCAGAAGGGAAGATTCCGTTCCTGGACACACTCATCACCCGAACCCATGACGACAGGGTGGAGACCACAGTCTATAGGAAACCCACCCACACTGACCAACATCTGAACTTTCAATCTAACCACTCCATCCAACACAAGAGATCTGTTGTCAACACCCTCATGCACAGAGCCTCTGTACTGTGTTCCACTAAGGAGGACGAGCTGAAAGAAGAAGAACACATCAAGACTGCCCTTTCTGCTAATGGATACCCTGCATGGATGTTGGTCAACCCTCGAGTTCGCTACCCTTCTTCTACAGATACGGACAGTGTGAAAGTGGGGATCCCTTACATTAAAGGGGTCTCAGAGCGTCTAGCCAGGACCTTCCAACAACATGGATGCAAAGTGTTCCACCAACCCACCAACTCCCTACGCCAGCAAATGACCCACGTCAAAGACAAAACGGACCCCCTCAAGCAGTGTGGTGTGGTGTACCAGGTAGGGTGTCAAGACTGTACCCATACCTACATTGGCGAGACAGCAAGACCACTCACCACCCGTCTACAGGAACACCAAAACGATCTACTTCTGCCATACATGAACATCTACAAGCCACAGGCCACAGTTTCAGCCGTCAAGAAACCAAGATCTTATCTACAGAGCCCTTCCTCACAAAAAGAAAAGTTAAAGAAGCCATTGAAATTATGACCAGACGCCCCAGCCTGAACAGAGATCAAGGCTTTGAACTTCCCCCATCTACAATCAGATCCTGACAACCGCTCACCCCACACAACAGTCGTACCACCAGGCCTCGCTGCCACAACAGCAACAGTGAGCTGAAGAAGACAGGGCGACCCTGTCGAAATATTCTCTAAGTAAGTTTTTGATTCTGAGTCTGTAATTACTTTTCTAAGTAAAGTGTATGGTTTTGTAGTTTTTGCTGTAGCGCGTGTTGGCTCTGTCGAAGGTGGTAAAACCTCAGCATCGGATGGAACCACAGCCTTGTTTCCTGTAGTCATGAGCTGTGTGACAAATGCAGCTTTCAGACAGTCCGCTGACACTTTCTCTGAATGGCCTTTGACGTCAATGGTGTAATATTTGTCACTCGTGTCAATGATACGGTATGGGCCATCATAGGGTCGTTGCAGAGGATGTCTGTGGGCGTTGTTTCTGACGTAGACGTACCCAGCGGAGGCCAGATTTGAAGGGACATAGGTTGGAACGCTGGGGTTGATGGTAGAATGGTACGCATGGTGTGCTGGAGATGTTTGAGAAACATCGTGTCAGGTTCCATAGTGCGACCATCCAGTGGCTGAAGGAATTCACCCGGCAGGCGAAGCGTTGAGCCGTAAACAAGTTCAGCCGGGGAACAATCAGGGTCCACCCGCCAAGAAGATCGTATCCCCAACAGGACAAAGAGCAGCTCTGCATATTAGTCGGGTGTAGTAGCGCGGGCCTTGAGTGCCGCTTTCAGTTGACGGTGGAATCGTTCAACCATGCCGTTCGCTTGTGGGTGGTAGGCAGTAGTTGTGTGAACGTCAATGCCCAAGAGCTTGTTGCACTCAGACCAAAGTGTTGAGGTGAACTGCCTCCCACGGTCAGAGGTAATGTTTTCAGGAACGCCGAACCTGGCAATCCAGTGATGCACCAGAGCTTGAGCACTGCTAGAGGCATGGGCATCTGGGAGAGGAATGGCTTCTGGCCACCTAGTAAAGCGATCAGTGATCGTGAACAGGTAGACCATGCCTTGACTGGTAGGCAGATGTCCAACGAGATCTACATGGAGGCTGCTGAATCTAGTAGTTGGTGGTGGCCGTTCCACAAGTGGAACACCATCTACGTATGTTTCGTTTCATGCCATGCCACACGAAGTGCTGGCTGATGGCTTGCTGTGTGGGGCGTACACCTGCGTGTGAGAGTCCATGTATTTGATCAAAGACTGGCCGAGTCCAGGAATGTGGGAGAATTGGGTGTGGAACACAGTAGAAGTATCACACAGCAAGGTTGATGAACCAAAGTGGATGTCTTCAAGTTTTAGGCCTGTGATAGTTGTACGATAGGAGTCCATCTCACCAGATTGAATTTGATCCTGTGCGAGTTGGCTGATGAAAAGTCACTTCTGACTATACTAAAAAGTCTCCTCGACTGCAATCTATCGCATCACTCGATACGACTTGTTAAACAGCGTCCTACGCCATCGCTCGTTGTCAAGCCTACCCCCTCACCGTTTCTTCCTCCACTCAGTCATTTCCGGTAATAACTTCCGGCTCGCTATCGTCGTATCGAAGCAACACATCTATCAAACTCATCTCTCTTTCTATTATTTTTAAACGTCTGAACAACTAATTGTCTAACAAATAACTTATTGTCTTACAAATGACTAATTGTCTAACAAATGACTAATTGTCTAACAAATGACTTATTTTCCAACAAATCGTCTCGCTTTAGTGATGCAAATGAATTCAGCAGTCCAGGGAAATCTTTCCTTCTTGAAGAGTTTTCAGCAGTACTGTTGATGAAGCTCCTCTCTTGGTGAGACAGTCTGCCAGTTGTCTATGAGTGCCAGACCACTTCACTTTTTTCACAATGCCTTTCTCCATCAAGTCTTTTATCCCACTGATCTCCAGCCTCAGACGTTTTTTCTGTGACATGTTTTGTTGACTGCAGAGCATCATGTAAAGACTTGCAGTCGTCATGCAGACTAAAGGTAGACCATCCGTGGTTGCTTTTCCTGTTGTGATCTCCATGAACAATGTTGCAATGAATATTGCTTCATCAATTCCTTCTGCCATCGCCAGTGTCTCTCCAGCCAACGTGCTTCTGACTACTCTGCGAATTTTCTTTGAACTCCAGCAAATTGGAATAATGTCTCCTTCCTCGTTTGCTAAGAAGATAATGAATCCACCTTGAGTTCCTCCGTCATTGAGATTTCCAAGTGAAGCATCAGTGTATACCATCAGTTTCAATGGTCCTGATCCCAAATGATGAAACTTCAACTCTACATGTTCTGACTTGATCCTTTTGATGACTTTATTTGCTTCTGTCAGATGTTCTACTTTTCCATCTTGATATTTGAAGCAAGCTGACAAGCATCAAATGACACATCAGGACGACTTTGTCGAGCTGTCCATAGAATCTGTCCAACTTTTGATCTGTAAGCCCGTTTCTCATGTGCTGTCATGTCATCCTGTTTTTGTTGAGTTCTTTTCTTTTCGATGGGGATCGGCTCCAAGATATCTGCATACTTGGTTTGCTGTAGAGAGACTTTGTTTCCATCAGATGACAGTTCCAAGCCAATGTACTGGAATGCTTTGTTTTGTTCCTTTCCAACCTTGAACGTTTTTCTGATTTCATCAACAACAGTCTTTTCAAAGTGTTTTGTTCCGCCCCAGATGAAGTCGTCTACATGGCATGCTAAGACACCTGTAACTTCATTTCCTTTCATCCAGAAGAAGACTGCTGGGTCAACTTTTGACATTCTTCCTCCGAGTTTCAGCAGTACATCTTTCACTCTTTTGTACCATTGCAAAGAAGCATCATTCAGTCCGTATACGCATTTTTGCAGATGCCACAACTTTCCTCTGCTATTCGCTTCATTTGGTGGTCTCACAAAAATGTCTCTGTCTATTTCTTTCCCTTGGAGAAAGGCTGTTTTGATGTCCATAGAGCATGGAGTCCACTTTCTTTGTGCAAAGACAGAGAGGATCACTTTCAATGATTCACTTGTGCGAAGACAGAGAGAATCACTTTCAATGATTCACTTGTGCAAAGACAGAGAGGATCACTTTCAGTGATTCACTTGTGCAAAGACTGAGAGAGGATCAATTTCAGTGATTCACTTGTGCAAAGACAGAGAGGATCACTTTCAGTGATTCACTTGTGCAAAAGCAGAGAGGATCACTTTCAGTGATTCACTTGTGCAAAGAACAGAGAGGATCACTTTCAATGATTCACTTGTGCAAAGACAGAGAGGATCACTTTCAATGATTCACTTGTGCAAAGACAGAGGATCACTTTCAATGATTCACTTGTGCAAAGACGGAGAGAATCACTTTCAATGATTCACTTGTGCAAAGACAGAGAGGATCACTTTCAATGATCCACTTGTGCAAAGACAGAGAGGATCACTTTCAATGATTCACTTGTGCAAAGACAGAGAGGATCACTTTCAATGATTCACTTGTGCAAAGACAGAGAGGATCACTTTCAGTGATTCACTTGTGCAAAGACAGAGAGGATCACTTTCAATGATTCACTTGTGCAAAGACAGAGAGGATCACTTTCAATGATTCACTTGTGCAAAGACAGAGAGGATCACTTTCAATGATTCACTTGTGCAAAGACAGAGAGGATCACTTTCAATGATTCACTTGTGCAAAGACAGAGAGGATCACTTTCAATGATTCTCTTGTGCAAAGACAGAGAGAATCACTTTCAATGATTCACTTGTGCAAAGACAGAGAGGATCACTTTCAATGATTCACTTAAGCAAAGACAGAGAGGATCACTTTCAATGATTCACTTGTGCAAAGACAGAGAGGATCACTTTCAATGATTCACTTGTGCAAAGACAAGAGGATCACTTTCAATGATTCACTTGTGCAAAGACAGAGAGGATCACTTTCAATGATTCACTTATGCAAAGACAGAGAGGATCACTTTCAATGATTCACTTGTGCAAAGACAGAGAGGATCACTTTCAATAATTCACTTGTGCAAAGACAGAGAGGATCACTTTCAATGATTCACTTGTGCAAAGACAGAGAGAATCACTTTCAGTGATTCACTTGTGCAAAGACAGAGAGAATCACTTTCAATGATTCACTTGTGCAAAGACAGAGAGGATCACTTTCAATGATTCACTTGTGCAAAGACAGAGAGGATCACTTTCAATGATTCACTTGTGCAAAGACAGAGAGGATCATTTTCAATGATTCACTTGTGCAAAGACAGAGAGGATCACTTTCAATGATTCACTTGTGCAAAGACAGAGAGGATCACTTTCAATGATTCACTTGTGCAAAGACAGAGAGGATCACTTTCAATGATTCACTTGTGCAAAGACAGAGAGGATCACTTTCAATGATTCACTTGTGCAAAGACAGAGAGGATCACTTTCAATGATTCACTTGTGCAAAAACAGAGAGGATCACTTTCAGTGATTCACTTGTGCAAAGACAGAGAGGATCACTTTCAATGATTCACTTGTGCAAAGACAGAGAGGATCACTTTCAATGATTCACTTAAGCAAAGACAGAGAGGATCACTTTCAATGATTCACTTGTGCAAAGACAGAGAGGATCACTTTCAATGATTCACTTGTGCAAAGACAGAGAGGATCACTTTCAATGATTCACTTGTGCAAAGACAGAGAGGATCACTTTCAATGATTCACTTGTGCAAAGACAGAGAGGATCACTTTCAATGATTCACTTGTGCAAAGACAGAGAGGATCACTTTCAATGATTCACTTGTGCAAAGACAGAGAGGATCACTTTCTATGATTCACTTGTGCAAAGACAGAGAGAATCACTTTCAGTGATTCACTTGTGCAAAGACAGAGAGAATCACTTTCAATGATTCACTTGTGCAAAGACAGAGAGGATCACTTTCAATGATTCACTTGTGCAAAGACAGAGAGGATCACTTTCAATGATTCACTTGTGCAAAGACAGAGAGGATCACTTTCAATGATTCACTTGTGCAAAGACAGAGAGGATCACTTTCAATGATTCACTTGTGCAAAGACAGAGAGGATCACTTTCAATGATTCACTTGTGCAAAGACAGAGAGGATCACTTTCAATGATTCACTTGTGCAAAGACAGAGAGGATCACTTTCAATGATTCACTTGTGCAAAGACAGAGAGGATCACTTTCAATGATTCACTTGTGCAAAGACAGAGAGGATCACTTTCAGTGATTCACTTGTGCAAAGACAGAGAGGATCACTTTCAATGATTCACTTGTGCAAAGACAGAGAGGATCACTTTCAATGATTCACTTGTGCAAAGACAGAGAGGATCACTTTCAATGATTCACTTGTGCAAAGACAGAGAGGATCACTTTCAATGATTCACTTGTGCAAAGACAGAGAGGATCACTTTCAATGATTCACTTGTGCAAAGACAGAGAGGATCACTTTCAATGATTCACTTGTGCAAAGACAGAGAGGATCACTTTCAGTGATTCACTTGTGCAAAGACAGAGAGGATCACTTTCAATGATTCACTTGTGCAAAGACAGAGAGGATCACTTTCAATGATTCATTTGTGCAAAGACAGAGAGGATCACCTTCAATGATTCACTTGTGCAAAGACAGAGAGAATCACTTTCAATGATTCACTTGTGCAAAGACAGAGAGAATCACTTTCAGTGATTCACTTGTGCAAAGACAGAGAGAATCACTTTCAATGATTCACTTGTGCAAAGACAGAGAGGATCACTTTCAATGATTCACTTGTGCAACGACAGAGAGGATCACTTTCAATGATTCACTTGTGCAAAGACAGAGAGGATCACTTTCAATGATTCACTTGTGCAAAGACAGAGAGGATCACTTTCAATGATTCACTTGTGCAAAGACAGAGAGGATCACTTTCAATGATTCACTTGTGCAAAGACAGAGAGGATCACTTTCAATGATTCACTTGTGCAAGACAGAGAGGATCACTTTCAATGATTCACTTGTGCAAAGACAGAGAGGATCACTTTCAATGATTCACTTGTGCAAAGACAGAGAGGATCACTTTCAGTGATTCACTTGTGCAAAGACAGAGAGGATCACTTTCAATGATTCACTTGTGCAAAGACAGAGAGGATCACTTTCAATGATTCACTTGTGCAAAGACAGAGAGGATCACTTTCAATGATTCACTTGTGCAAAGACAGAGAGGATCACTTTCAATGATTCACTTGTGCAAAGACAGAGAGGATCACTTTCAATGATTCACTTGTGGAAAGACAGAGAGGATCACTTGCAATGATTCATTTGTGCAAAGACAGAGAGGATCACTTTCAATGATTCACTTGTGCAAAGACAGAGGGGATCACTTTCAATGATTCACTTAAGCAAAGACAGAGAGGATCACTTTCAATGATTCACTTGTGCAAAGACAGAGAGGATCACTTTCAATGATTCACTTGTGCAAAGACAGAGAGGATCACTTTCAGTGATTCACTTGTGCAAAGACAGAGAGGATCACTTTCAGTGATTCACTTGTGCAAAGACAGAGAGGATCACTTTCAGTGATTCACTTGTGCAAAGACAGAGAGGATCACTTTCAATGATTCACTTGTGCAAAGACAGAGAGGATCACTTTCAATGATTCACTTGTGCAAAGACAGAGAGGATCACTTTTCAATGATTCACTTGTGCAAAGACAGAGAGGATCACTTTCAATGATTCACTTGTGCAAAGACAGAGAGGATCACTTTCAATGATTCACTTGTGCAAAGACAGAGAGGATCACTTTCAATGATTCACTTGTGCAAAGACAGAGAGGATCACTTTCAGTGATTCACTTGTGCAAAGACAGAGAGGATCACTTTCAATGATTCACTTGTGCAAAGACAGAGAGGATCACTTTCAATGATTCATTTGTGCAAAGACAGAGAGGATCACCTTCAATGTTTCACTTGTGCAAAGACAGAGAGAATCACTTTCAATGATTCACTTGTGCAAAGACAGAGAGAATCACTTTCAGTGATTCACTTGTGCAAAGACAGAGAGAATCACTTTCAATGATTCACTTGTGCAAAGACAGAGAGGATCACTTTCAATGATTCACTTGTGCAAAGACAGAGAGGATCACTTTTAATGATTCACTTGTGCAAAGACAGAGAGGATCACTTTCAATGATTCACTTGTGCAAAGACAGAGAGGATCACTTTCAATGATTCACTTGTGCAAAGACAGAGAGGATCACTTTCAATGATTCACTTGTGCAAAGACAGAGAGGATCACTTTCAATGATTCACTTTGCAAAGACAGAGAGGATCACTTTCAATGATTCACTTGTGCAAAGACAGAGAGGATCACTTTCAATGATTCACTTGTGCAAAGACAGAGAGGATCACTTTCAGTGATTCACTTGTGCAAAGACAGAGAGGATCACTTTCAATGATTCACTTGTGCAAAGACAGAGAGGATCACTTTCAATGATTCACTTGTGCAAAGACAGAGAGGATCACTTTCAATGATTCACTTGTGCAAAGACAGAGAGGATCACTTTCAATGATTCACTTGTGCAAAGACAGAGAGGATCACTTTCAATGATTCACTTGTGCAAAGACAGAGAGAGGATCACTTTCAATGATTCATTTGTGCAAAGACAGAGAGGATCACTTTCAATGATTCACTTGTGCAAAGACAGAGGGGATCACTTTCAATGATTCACTTAAGCAAAGACAGAGAGGATCACTTTCAATGATTCACTTGTGCAAAGACAGAGAG
>CM031620.1:66050503-66119370 GCA_018398815.1 Conus ventricosus | reverse complement strand
GATCACTTTCAATGATTCACTTGTGCAAAGACAGAGAGGATCACTTTCAGTGATTCACTTGTGCAAAGACAGAGAGGATCACTTTCAGTGATTCACTTGTGCAAAGACAGAGAGAATCACTTTCAATGATTCACTTGTTCAAAGACAGAGAGGATCACTTTCAATGATTCACTTGTGAAAAGACAGAGAGGATCACTTTCAGTGATTCACTTGTGCAGTAGGCGAATCCTTCTGTGTGTCTTCATTTCCAATTTCTTCAAACCCTCTTGCTACAAGTCTGGCCTTTGTTTTTACTCCGTCCTTTGTTTCTTTGAGTGTACAGATCCATCTGGTGGAAACACATCTTTGTCCATTGTCCTCTATTTCAGTGTTCACGTGATTCTTTTTCCAACTTTCAAGTTCTTCTTTCTTTGCATTTTCAAAAGAAACTTCATCCATGATCATAACAGTTTCATCTGAATTTGTAGTTGGTGTAGGTTCTGTATTTGACAGTACAAGTCCACTCACTTTTGTCAAATCCACAGACATTCTTTCACCTCATATTCTTCTGGTTCCAACATTGAATATTGTACCAGTTCTTATTTTCCCTGTTGCTTTTCCAGCTTTGCTCAGCACCTTTGCTGATTTTTTGTTCCAGTGTCCACATGATCATATGCAATGATCTGTCCTGGTTCAATTCTTGCTGGATCAATTCTAGTAGCCATCTCTGTGTCATGTGGATGATGTTCTTCATCTTCTTCCAAGATTTCTGATTCAGTGTCTAGATCTGACGTTGATTCAGGAATATTTTCTTCACTGTGTGAGATTTCTTCATTTTTAGATCCTGTATCACTTAGATGTTGCTGACAATCATGTGCAGCCTCACTCGCCAGTTCAGGGTCTTTCCTTGCCGTCTTCTCCTGCTCTAGATCACCTTTGATCTTTTGTAGTCTGCTTTGGTGAACACGAATCAAAGTTCCACCATGACGCACAAAGATCACGCTCCCATCTTGTCCAATGACGGTTCCCGGTCCTTTCCATTCATGACCATCAGGTCGCTTGTAGTACACTCTGTCTCCCATCTGGTACTGACCTGACCATGGTCGAACCTGTTTCCTCAAGGCTCTTCTGATTTTCTCAGAGCTTTCTGCTTCTGTGAAAGCTTTCCTTGTAGCATGCAAACTTGCGATATGCTCTCCGACTGTCCTACTTCTGGTGATTCCCTCCAAAGCAGGTAGTTCATCTGTGAGTGTGGATGGAAAATTTGGATTCTTTCCAAAGACCAGCTGATATGGGCTGAAACCATGTGTGTTCACCATGGAGTTTTTCCGCTGCCAAAGCCCAACACAAAGCAGTCTCAAATTCCATGTCTTCCTTGTCTGCCCTGACTTTCTGCATGATGTTTGTCAGCATCTGATTGTGTCTCTCACACAAACCATTGCTCCATGGACTGTATGCAGCAGAAGTTTTGACTTCGATGTTGAAGTTTTCACACATGTCCCTGAATTCCTCATTGTTGAACTCTGAACCATTGTCACTGAGTACAACTTTTGGTGGGCCATGTATTGCAATCCAGTGTTTCATGAAGCTGTCAACAATGACAGAAGCCCGTTTGCTCCTGATGATTACTGCAGCACTGAATCTTGTGTATTCATCAATCATGTGGAAGTACCAGACATTTCTATCCAATTCATGCAGATCCACAGCCACTGTGTGATTACAGTCTTCTGCTAAGGGCATCCCTACCACTGGCTTTGGTGGGGTCTTCTTGTGACGTGCACACACATCACATTTTTCAACAATTTCTGTCATATCTCTGTACACTTCTGGATCCTTTATCCGGCATTTTGCATCAGTTTCTTCAGGTTTGCAGTAGAGGCATGTCCAAATTGCTTGTGAAGCTTCAAAATAGTCTGCTTCTTTTCACTTTCATGCAGCTAGTTTTCCTTCCAGCAACAGGATTTCACTCTCCTCACCGTTTTTTGTTTCCTGTTTGCCACAAATGTCGATGCAGTAATGCCCTGTTGATGTGTAGTTCAACTCCACTGGTTGATGAAACATAGTAGCCTTATCATTGCACATGTCTAACACAGCCTCTGCTCTTTTGAGTGAATCCTTGCTCAACAGAAGTGATAAGTCAATGTCCACAACTTCAGTTTCAATGGTGCATTTGGTATCACCAATTTGTGCTGGTATTGTTGCCTTCATGTGGGACTTGACTTTTACACCATCACCAAATCTGAAAGTCTTAGCACTTGCACCAGTCTTGATTTGCTTCTTTTTCTTCTGCTCCAGCTGATCAACATATTCTTCGTACCATCTTTTTCCACACACAGTCTTGGTACATGCTGTATCAATGAGTGCACATCCAAAGGACTCTATTAAGAGTATCTCATTTTCAGGTTTGTGTTCTTTTGTAAACAAAGCCAAGTGACATTCTTCTTCATTTTCTTCTGCATCTGTCATTTTGATTTCTTCTTGTTTTTGATGCTTGTGGGGGCAATCCTTAGCCCAGTGAAACACACTCTCACAAATAGCACATCTGGTTCTTTTGCCATTCCTGTCTAATGGATTTGTTCCTTTTTGTTCTGCTTTTTATGTTGTGAACCTGTTTGCGGATATCTGGAAGGTTTCTTTCTGAACTGCTGATATCTGGAACTCTTTACCAGAAATGCTTCTTTTTCCTCTTTGATCTTGATTTCGTTCACTGTGCTTACTGTCGAACTGTCCCCAAATATTCTCTTCAAAGCAGGTTTCATTGAAGAAAATTTTCTGTCAGACGCTGCTGTCAGAACTAATTGTCTTTCTTTCACTGACAAACCTGCATTGTCCAGCAGTTTAAATGCAAGCACTGAATCTGGATATTCCATTTTGTATTTTCTGCAAATATTGTATCTTCTTTCATACTCAATGATGAAATCGCACATTGACATGTCTTGTCCTTTCCTCAGTCTTTCAAAGTCTGAATATGCTGTGTAAGCCAAGTCAACCTCATCTTGTGGAAAAAGACTATCAAGTGCAGTCAAAATATCCATCCCTTCTCCTGTGTTCAGCCGTGCAACATCGATTTCTAATGCTTTTGCTCGTGCTTGGCCCGTTAATGACAATGTAACGGCGAGTGCTTGTTTCTCTGGCTTGACGTCCGTTACTAGTTTTCATACTTCCAGTTCGTTTTTCCACGTCTCATAACTTGTATCCGGCCCTAGGCTCGGCGGTGTTTTATAGCTCTGCGCCATGATTTTTACAACTGGTGGACTACTATGTCCTGCACTTTTGTTTCGTTGAAGTCGGACCGTCAAACTTCGTTGTTGGCTAGTCTGTATTCAATCTGTACTTTCGTCAACAACGTCAGTTGTAGATCTGTAGATTAGTCTACCGACGTAGATTATCTGTAGATCACGCTCTGCTACCATGAAAAGTCACTTCTGACTATACTAAAAAGTCTCCTCGACTGCAATCTATCGCATCACTCGATACGACTTGTTAAACAGCGTCCTACGCCATCGCTCGTTGTCAAGCAGAGAATGTAAATATCTATGTTCAAGCTCACCATATCTTATTTTGCACAAAAACCCCCCTTTTCACATACAAATCACGTACTTCTCATGTCAGTTTTGATCAAAATTAACACCTGTTTTACAATTAAACTTAACACGTAAAACAGCAAAAATTGACGTAATCGTTACTTTAAAATGGGGGTTTTCATGCAAAATAAGATGGGTGATCGTGAACAAAGATATTTACATTCTCTCCAAGGGTATAAAAATTAAGTGTTTACAGTACGCTCTTCTACTTCCAGCACCGCCAACAAATCAGAACAAACAACTGGCCTTCCATTTTGATTAGTTATTTTTACATCCAATGAATTTATAGGCCCCTCAATTAATTCTTTAAATTGACTGTTTCCATCAAACCTATATAACTGATAATCGCAAAACCCCGCCTTAATTGACGGCAGTGCTCGTAGAACTGTAGATGGCCGACCATTAAACAAATTAGTATTTGTTTTTAATTCATTTAAATGGACATACAACTTTGGGTTAATGAGAAAATCGGATGCTCTATTACCTACATACTCATAAATGCCCCATTCTACAAGGCCGTGTGTGCTGAAGCTATATGTTTCACCACTATTATAAAAGCCCAAAATTCGAGCAAGGCTTCTAGGAAAAAGTACTCCCTTCTTTCTTCAAGTTCTGGAAAATTAAGAGTAATTTAAAGATTTGCCTCATTAATTTTACTTAATGCAAAATTGCTAATACTTCTCTTAAAGAACAAAGTTTTTAGTAACCATCATATTTTTAAATGTTTTAATATATTCCCTTTTTCGTCCTTAATTTTCACCCAGTTAATTTTTATCTTTTTCAGATATTTTAAATCCTTTTTAAATTTTAAAAACCAATTTCTTAAGGGCAATCCTACAACTCCTGCGCAATTGACAATTGGATACGTTAAGAACACAGGTTTGTTTTGTTGGGTTAAAAGATGTACATCTTTTTTATAACTATTTTAAAAACTTATTAAAAAATGGAACCTTTTAAATATAACGAAAGTGCCACTTACGATGTAGGAGCATTTTATAACCCCCCAAAACTTTGGACTTCAGTTACTAACCAAATTTCAGTAGATTGAATCATATGGGTTCCAAGTCAGACTTGTAAATCCACTAACTAAATAATTAAAACCGCCAATAAAGAGTGACAGAGTGCCATCAGCATGGTCATCCAACCCTATGGCTTTTTTCCAGAATCAGTTAAATTTTGCCGTTTACTGCGCAACCACAGGCTGTGGTGTTTCATATGCAAACCATTTAAACCATCCCAATCTTTTAGTAAGGTCAGTATATAACTTTCATGTTTATTACCAGTACATACGAATACTAACTGAACTACAAGTGCCCCTCCCAGCGACAGCGCGTTTAATCAATTTAACAGCCCAATGGATAATAATGCATATGAAAGAATCTGCAATGAATTTAACATTAATCCTTCAACTGACTTTAGACAAAAGTTAGACCGCAATCATGGGTTAGGCACATTATATTTGTGGGGTGTAAAAAGAGAATATACTTATGACTACTGGCCTGGCCACACCTCTTTTCAACCAGACAAACAAGTTCGATTGGGATCCATAGAACAAAAACATCCTAATGCTTGGGCAACATTTATTTTAGATGAAAATGAAGGCCTAACAATGCCAGGAGTGCAAAGACTTAATGACTCCATAAGGACATACGTTTGGTGTCTATTAGGAGCACAAGCACAGACCAAGTCTAGCATAGTAGATCAATCTACGGGCTTTGACGCCAGAAAACAATTTCTAGCTAATTTAGAAGATGCTATTAACTCTGCTGTTGATTTGCCTGCCAGCATACAAAGGTATCAAGACGTTCTTGCACATGCTAGGTCAAAGGTCGACTTTGTTGTAGGCCATGGATTATACATGCTACCCTCTGACCTTAGACTGCAGATTGGCATGATACAAAATTATAACAATGAAATCCTCATAGCTGGAGACGACCAAAACTTAGGGCACAATCAAGGCTTAAACACAAGGCCTGCTCCATCCATTTTAAAAAAAGTACCCAGCCCTGAAGAAAGCGACCCAGTTATAAGCGCCCCACAACCAGAGAGCAGCCCAGAAAGCACGCCACCTGTTGATCTGCCTCACACTGACAGTCACACTAGCGAAAGACAGCCCTTGTTGTATTTTTAACTTTTACTGGATTAGCCATACTTTATTTCACTAAAAATTAATCCAGCAGCTAGCACTCCTAACGTCCACAGATGGTCAGCCATATAACCAGCTACCTTACCTATAGTAGACAAAACCCAACTAACAACACTGCCAATTATGCCAGGCAGAGCATCAAGCGCTTTAGCTGCTAACTTCTTTAATAAGTTTGCTAGATGATGCAATTGTTTTCTAATCCAACTTTTACCAGGCTGAGGCGCTGGGGCGGTACTGACCCTGTTTGCCCCACTACCTTTTTAAAGCAAAACAGTGTAAAATGGAAAACCCCCAACGCTTTTAAATAAGCTAACTATTGTAACCCCGGTTTTTCCCTGAACAGAGTCCTTTTTCCCCTTTCCCCTGCTAGCTAGGGGTTTTTTCATAAAGTATTCCTGTTTATATTTTTTTCTCTTATTCTGCTTTTTTGTGATGCTAGTGCGTTATGTTAGTAACACCCGCTTTTCTAACCTGGCTTTCCTTAGAAAACCTTTAAAAATCCGGGGTTTTTCTGTTGTTTTTCTACCCTTTTTTCTCGCCCTAAATTGTTTAACATCCGCATCACGAGTTTTTTTTGTAAACCAAACGGGGGTAGAAAATCACCGTCCATGTTTTTGGGAGTAGGGAAAGTTCAGAAATAGAGACGTGTGCGCGTGTGCATAGGTAAAATTTGTGTGCAAAGCGTGCGTTTTAAGGGTTTGGGGGGGTTTTTTGGTTAAGGGGGAAGGTTGGGCCCGGTAGGGGGCGGGGGGAAATAAGACATAAAAATTTCCCGCTTTTCCACCCTTCACTTTTTTGGGGGGAAGGAAGCGGGGGGTTTGGTTTTCTTTTCCGATTTTTCCCGGGGGGGGGGGTATTTTGGTTCACACCAGAAAAGGGGGGGCGGGAAATATCGGCGTTTTTTTTGTATTGTCAATCGGGTGAGTTTTTTGGGGGAAAAAATTGTTCGTGTTTTTGGCACGAGCAACAACAAACCCCTTTGGTGGGGCTTTGTCAGCTCGGCGGGGGGAAAACGCTGCTCTGCCCCAGCCCGTTTGTTGTGTGTTGGGGGATAATTTCGCTTGATTCCGCCCAAAGGGCGGAATGCGTTGGGGTAGCTTCACTTGGGGCCCCCTGGTTTTTCGTCGGAGTGGACGTCCTTGTATTGCGGGGGGAGCGCCTTTAAAATTTTTTGAGGAGGATTTCGAGTCATGGGTTAGTGCCAGGTCCTCGCGGGTTTGGGTGCCCTTGGCCTTGCCGGGGCCTTTGTCGTCTTTTTTTGGCCCATTTTTCACCCTTTTTCCCAGAACGGTGGGGTTTTTAAAACGTCTGTTTGCCGGGTTTGGTAAATTTGTTGGGTTAAAGGGTGTCTTTCGTCGTTTTAGTCTTTTATTAATGGCAGTTTACTGTAGTTGTCTATGTTATTTTATTTTGTTTTAATGTTGTTGCGTAAAACGGTTGTCTGGTATAAATTCGTTTTGGGTTCGTGATTTGAAACTTCTTTTTTCACCGGGTTTGTTTTTTTCCTCTTTTCTGTAAATTTCTGTAAGAAGTGTACAAAAGGGGTTTCCGGTTTAAGATTGTAAATTGACATTTTGGCTAACAATGGGGGTTCGATATAAAAAACCTTTTGATGGACGGTAAAGTAGATTTTGGGTTTGTGTTATTTTCATGTTAATTTCAGGGGGTCAGTAAGAAGGTAATACGGGGTTTACATTTTGTTGGGGAAACATAGTGTGAGTCAGGCAGTTGTATCTGCGGGGAATCGTAAAGGGATTTGCTCAATTTCAGTTGTAAAAAGAATTAGTTCGTTAAAAATTTGATTAACGTTTTCCCGGATTTGACCTAAACAGCATTGGAATGGGTTTTAACTTTTCAGTGGGGTCAAGGCTGATTTGTGGTCGATTTGGTTTTTATACTGGAGTACGGTCGTGACCTTTTAAATTTAAAATTTTGGGTGCCCTTTTCACTTTTGTTCCCGAGTTTTGGTTCTCAAACGCGGGTGCCCGGCGCGTGCGGACTGTATCTGCCGTACGTTTTTGGGTACGGGCCCGTGAGTCCTAGGGTTTGGGGGGTTTTTTTTTTTTAAAGTAAATGCCAGTCGACACACAGCGGGGGATGTACGGGGTTGGGAAAACAGAATATTTTTGGAAAAGGATATCTTGGGTTTAGGGCCCAGCCCCCTTAAAAATTTTTAGTAGTGGGAAAAAAGGGGAAAGGGTAAATTTAAAAGGGGGGTACTCAGCAGTTGATGATAAAACCGGGGGAAATTTTGCAGCTTTGTAATATTGTAAGAAGAAAGGTTGTGTTGGCATAAAAAGGGAAATTAACCACGGGGTTTACCCGACAAAAAAAGACAAGAAGGGGGGCGGGAAAGGAAAATTTTTTGGCGAAAAAATCATGTTGTGTAATATATGATTAAAATTTTGACAGGAAAGAGGGGAAAGGAAAGTGAAGGTTGTGGCTGGAGCCGTTCTCTTGAAATAAATATCCCTAGAACGGTGAACCTTTAAATTTGAAAAGTTTTTTTTTTTCTTTTGTTCTTGTTTTTATTGAAAAATGGAAATTACTACTGTTTACTATTGGAACCCAGCCTTGTGAGTTTTCCCCAAAATTCCTAGTTTTTTTTAAGTATTTCCAAAAGGGGGGCCCATGGGGGTCCGTGTTGGATTTTTTTTAAGGGGTTTTATTTCTCCAAGAATTGGGTGTAAATTCATTTTTTCATAGTAATAGCGTGGATTGGCTCAAGAAACATTGTTTTTAATGCTATTGTAAGGGGGGGGGCGGGAAAAATGGATCGAAAACCCCAAAAATGCGAAAAGGGTTTGGGGGTTTTAAACTCGAAATTAAAGGGGTCAACTCTTTCCCGGGGGGGAAGTAGGCAAGGGAGGGAGAGTTAAAGTTTTAAACCAGGTAGCCAAAGGCCTTGATGCCCTTGGGAAAGTAGCAACAAAAACAGTGGGGGGCCTACAGTTTGTCAGCGGGTTACCCGCTCCGTCCTAAAACGGGGGCCCCGGGACCATTTGCATTCTACGGGCCGCTTTGCCGCAGGTGAGCGGGGGGCTTTCTGTACCCGCTTTTCCCCCCGGGAGAGGGAAAAACCATCCGGGCCGTCTGTAAGGCACCCCTCTCCTCCTGTCCCCGGGGTTTTTTCCCGGGATTTTCTCCAGCCACCCTGTTACTGCCCTGGTGGGGGGCTTTCCCTGCAAGAGGGGGGCTAAAAACCCGGGCTTCCCCCCCCCCCCTCATGCCCCGGGGGGGCCCTTTCCCGGGGAGGGGGGGTCGACCCCCGGGTTTCGTCAGGGGGATTCGGGTGCGTGGGTCTTTGGGTTTTTGCCAGCGGGGGGGAGGAGTCAAAACGAGGACCAGGGTCGCCGCCGGTGTAGAGCCCTTCGGGAGTGGGGGACTGTGGGGGGGCCACGCCCAGCCCCGGGGGTGCAGAGTCCCCGGGAGAGGTGTCAGCCTTGAGGGGCCAAGTACAGCGCCGAGGACTGGAAACTCTTTCCCGGGGCCCGGGGTGGGTTGTCCCCCTTTTAGGGGGTTTGAAGGGGTGTAGCGTTAGTCAGGAAAAGGGTTTGGGGTTTTTTGCTACTGCCTCCTTTTTGGGGCGATGCCAGCACAGGTAGGGGACTTTTCGTTCCCCCCCCTTAGGGACGCGTGAAACCCTGCGGTAAAATGGTCCCGGGTCAAAAGAGAAGGGTGGGGGGCCTTGGGGGGAGGTGTGGGTTGGGAGTAAATTTAAAGATTAGAGTCCCCCTTTGGGGGGTCCTTTTCCCCCCAGTATTAGCCCCTCACGTGTGCGGGCCCATCTCTGGGGTCCCTAGGTCCCCAGTGATAATTTTCCCCAACTGGTGCTTTAAACAAAGATTAGGGTTATCAGGGGCGTATCAGGGGGATTTTGGGGCCCGTGGGAAAAGTGGGAAAACCCGGGTGTGGGTGTGATGGGCGGATGGGGGCGCCCTAGTGTGGGGTTTTGAAAAAAAAAGAAGTGGCCCAAAAGAAAGGGAAACTGTGTTAGTTTCTTTGTTTTCTGCTCTAGTTTGTAATAAAGGGGTGGGTAGGGGGGTAGGGCCGTCCGTCTTTTGCGACCGTGAACCCAATTTTTTTTCTTCTTCAAACCTCCCATCTAGCTCACCAAATTTTTTCCAAAATGTTTTTTAGTTCACCCCTTTTTGGGCTGTAAAAGCAGCATTAAAACCCCGGATTTCACGCATGGCAATGGGGGAATCGTGAATTGGTTTTTTTAAAAATGTGTTCCCCCCTCAATTTTTTAAAAACCCTTTTAATTTCGGGAATAGTTCATCGCTTCTTGAGTTAAATCTTGAAAAGGAATGTTTTTTAAATTTTTGATTGTGTTTGGGAGCCTTTCCCTAAGTTTGTAACGACTAACGGGTTGGCCTAAGCCCCCAAAAAAGGTTTAAAAAAGTTTTGCCTTAGCAATAGGGGGTTTTCCCCCTAAAAGTGCTTTGTTTTAAAAACTTTTTTTTGGGTTTTTCGTTGAAGTAGCTTTTAAACAAACCCCCGCACTAGTTTTTTTATATACAAAAAAGCCGCCACTTCCCCAAAAAGTTAGATGAAGCCCGCCGGTAACTCTCCCTACTTTCTAAAGAATGATTCCCTTTCCCCTTCGCAATAGTTTTTTGACTTTTTTTAGGGAATAAAGAACCCCCTCCTTCAAGCTCTTCTTTTTAATGAAAGGGGGCCCCGTTTAGTTTCATCTTCTTTTCTTTTCCCAAAAGGATTAATCCGCAAAAACTTCATCCATATTTTTTTTTTTATAATTTTTTTTTGTTTTTTATAAAATTGAACTCATACGGTTGTGACCCCCGCCCCAAAAAGAAAAAGAAAAGGGAACCCCCGGCGTAAAAGGGATAAGGGAGACTGTTTAATTTTTGTGGAAAATAATCCATCAACCCGTTCAGCCCGGACAAGTTTTAAAAAGTTAAGTTCCCTGAACTTGGGGGGGTGATGTTTTAATGCCAGCACGCTAAACTAAACGAAACAAAAAAAAAATATTACTCGACAGATCCTAAAGCAAAGGTTTTGTTGCTAAATTTTGGGGAGGGGTATCATTTTAAACCCTAAAAACCCCCTCAAACAGGAGGGCAAGAAATCTTTGACAAGGGAAAAGGGAGACATTTTTTTCCCTCTAATTTTACCCCATGGCTACCCCAAAAAAGAAAGAAAAAGAAAGTTTTTCAGGGAAACAAGGCCCCCCAAAAGGGCCCCAACACAGGCTTAAAGGGAGGATCAAAGGGTGATGTTTTAAAAATAGGGGTAGCAAAAAACAATTTGGGAACAGATTTCCCGCAAAACCCTTGATTTTGAATTTAAAGACGCAAAAATGCCATAATTCCAAAGGGGCCTAAAAGAAAAACTTTCTTTTAACTGACATTTTAAACCTGGCGAAAATTTTGGGTTTTACTGTTCCCGAAAAACCCCCTTTTTTAGCTAAATACACAGTCCCCGGACATTTTTCTTGAGTTTGATGTTGTTTTCCCAACCCCGAACTGGCCAGAAAAAATCTTAACCCAGTATAAAAAAAAAACAGTTTTTAAAAAAGTTTTTAAAACCCCAAAAGAAAATAGAAACAACGAGCAAATCTCTGGAAAATACATCTAAATCATTTTCTGAAGTCTTTAAAAGGAATTTTTTTCTTGTTTACTGAAGGAACAACTCCTTTTATGAGAATCAGAAGCCCTTTTATAATCCCAAAAATTGAGAAGGGGTTTACTGTGCAATAAAAGACAAGTCTGATCAGGTATTCGGGTGCGGACTTTTTTTCCTCACCAAACCCTTAATTTTAATAAGAAAGTTTTCGCCGGAGGGAACAAAGAGATTTTCCCACGTTGATCGTATATGTAAAAACTTTTGCCTTTTTTGATTTTAAGACTCGAAGACTATTTTAATAACCAAATAAGGGCCCGTGGTTGGATTTTTGAACCCATTTGACAAGGAAAAATTTGGGGAAATGGAGAAAGGGAGGGCAAGATTTTAAAAAAAAATAAATATTTTACAAGAAAAACAACGGAAACGCCCCAATAAAAAAATGCATGTTTTTTAAAGGTTTGTGATGCCATTAAAAAATTGAAGAAAACAGGGTTTAAAAAACTGGCTTTTTAAAAAAAGCAGAAAAATATTCTAAAAAAAAACAGATGGATATTTTTTAATTTTTCTGCCAAAAATCCGCACTGTTCCTTTTCTGCGGGGTTTCTGGGTGGGGAAAACTGTCCCTTGTACTGGGTTTGGGTTTCAAACAATATATAATTTTTTTCCCATACAAATTTTTAATTCTGGGACAAAACCCTTTCACAACAAGTCTTACAAAAAAAGGAAAATATAATTTGGGGCGACAAAAATAAAAATTATTTTTTTTTTTTTTTTTTTTTTTAAATTTTTTTTTTTTTTTTTTTTTTTTTATTTTTTTTTTTTTTAAAAAAAAAATTGTTTTTTTTTATTTTTTTTTTTTTTTTTTTTAAAAAACCAAAAAACAAGGGCTGTTTAAAAAAGACTTATGAGGTTAAAACGGGTTTATTATTTTCAAAAAGGAAAAGAATTTTAAAAAAAAAAAAGTGAAAATTTTATTTTGGGGAACCCAAAGATGGCCTTTAAAAAAAATAAAAAGGGGTTTAAAAAAAAGAAAAAACCCTTTCGAACCCCCCTTCAATCTTTTTTTTTAAAAAAATTTTTTTAAAAATTTTTTAAAAAAAAATTTTGGGGGGAAAAAAAGTCAAAAAAAAAAAGGCATAGCTCCCCCAAATGCCGCCCCCGTTAAAGAGTTTTTTAAAAACCTTTTAAAAAAAAGAAATTTGGGGGGTCAAAAGGAGTGCCGGAAAAAGTTTAATTTAAAAAAAATTTTTAAACAAAAAGGGTTTTATCCCCAAAGAACCCGGAAAAATTTTTAAAAAAAAAAAACGAACCCGAAATTAAACCCACCCTAAAGAAAAAAAGAAATTTAAGGGGAAAAAAAGATTTTGGCAAACACGAATCCCAAAATTCATAAAAGAGAAAAATGCTTGGGGGGTTTTCTTTCCGAAATTGCTTGGAATTTAAAAATTTGAAATACGAACCCCAATGTAAAAACTTTTTTGTGGAGCCCCGCATCATCTGCCAAGTCAGAGGAGGGAAAACCCTGGGGCCCTTCTGAAAAGGCTGGGGGGTTTAAATCCACCAAATTTTTCCCCAATTTCTGCAACAACCATTGGAAGCACACTTGCTTAAAAGTGGGGCACAAGGTATCAATTCTGGGAAATACTTTGCCAAAAAAATTGGTGTGTTGCAACCAAAGCATACATTTCCCTTTTAAATTTATAATACAGACGGATCAAATTTTTGTGTTTCAGTATTATCATTTTTTTTGCAAAAATTTTGTGTGGTTTGTTCTTGTTTTCCAGAAATTTTTGGGAAATTTTTTTGCCCTTGTTGGGGGGTGCCAAATTAATTTTTTTAAAGCAAAGGTGCTAGTATTATTTTTTTTAAATTTCACAAATGGATTTTTTAAAAAGTTTTAAAGGAAAAAATTTTTCTTTGATGTCCTTTAAGATTTTTCTTTGTTTTTTTCCCAAACAAATTTATTTTGGGGGGAATTTACAAAAGGGCTCAAGCTGCCCAATATAATCATCAAATTTACCATTTGAAATAAATGTTAAGAGATTAAAATACTGTGGAATAAATGTGTAATTGACTTGACCGAGTTTGTTATAATGTTCGCAAAAGTTGCAATGTAAAAAACTAGTCGCTAATTTTGTATTTTAAAAAGTTTGGCACACCCAAACTTGAAGTCTCAAATTTTCCTAGTTTCCCGGAAACACCGAAAGGAAATTTAACACAAAACGAATACTTATTTTAAGTTTGTTTGTGTGTATTTTTCCTGAGTGTGGTTTTTCCGTAAAGGGAGGGATTTTGCCCCCCAGTTTTTTTTTAAAAAATTTCCCCACCCAAAAAGGGGTTTTGCTAAAAGGTTTTTTAAGAGTAAAAGCTTTTGTCAACTGAATACAAAACTTTGGTTGCACAAATCTATTGACAGTCATTGGTTAGATCATATTTAAAATTTTAAAAGATCTGGCTTTAAATATGGGGGAACTGCGCATGTATACTTTGATAAAAAAAAACAATTTTAGAAAGGTTTGAATCAGGCCCCTTTTTGTTAGCGGGTTCAGGAACACAACAGAAAAAAAACAGATTAAAATAACGGGCGGGGTTCTAAAATTTTTTTCTACAAGAAAAAGGTCCTAAGCTAAAGGGGGGGATGACCCCGTTGCTTAGAATTTACCCCAACGCACTGTCACTATGGGCAAATGACATGATTTTTCGCTTATTTTTATCCGAGGGGGCGACCCTATTTTGGGCAGAACATATTAATCGGGGTTCAAATAAAGTCTAAAAAATTTGGGATGCCCCTTAAGCTCGCTATTGCAATTAAAAAACGGAGATAAATAAACACCCTTGATCATCTACAAGGTTACTGTATGTTTGACAAAAAAAACTAACAGACTCGATTTTTTTTCTTAAGTAGTTGTTTTTTTTTGCGTTTTACTTGTTAGAAGGTGCCAGAAGATTAATAAAAAAAATATGTAAAAAGATTAATTTAAAATAATCTTAATTAAAAATGGAGGTTAAACGTTTGGTTAGAGCAAAAACTGAATTAAAAAGGAAATAGAAAGCGACTTGGATAAGTTAGGGTTACAGAAAGAAATATGCTAAGTTTTAAATACTCTTTCTTTGTAATAGGGGCCCTCGTGTAGCTAGCATAAGTGTGGGTTAGTGTTGCTTTTTAGTTTCGGGGGTTGGGCGCCCCCTCTTTAGCTTTGGGGGTCTTGGGTTTGGGGTTAGGCCTGTGCCATGTTTGAAAGTGCTTTTTTAAAAAATTTTAACTCCTAAATTACAAAAGCACACTTTTTGTTGCCCTAGCACAGCAAAACTTTGTTCTTTGAAAAAAAAATGTTACGGATGAAAACTTACGCAAAAATTTTCATAGGCTTTGGCGATGGTGGGGGGGAATTATAGACGAAAAAAAAATTGAACTTAAAAAGGGAGTGGAAAAAAAACTTTTTTCACGCAGGTAACAGAGGGAAATTTAAAAAGCCCATTGAAAAAAAAACAAAATCGTTAAAACCAAAAAAAAGGGTTTAAAAAAAAAAAAGTTTAAAAAAAAAATAAGTTTAGCAAATACTTTTTTTTTTTAAAACCACTGTGTTTGGCGGGGGCAACTTGCAATCTTCGCGAACAAAGGATCTTTTAGGGGCAGGTTTTTTAAAAAATTTTCTCTAAATAAAACGGGAGGGGTTGTTTTCATATTCTTTAACTTCAAAACGTCTCGCCTAATTGGATCTTGGTTTAAATTTTAAAATCGCCCCCCGTTCTCAGGAGCAACAAGTATCTTACTTTAAATCCAAACGGGAAGGTTTTTTTTAGCCCCCGCCATCTTTAAATGCTAATTTTTTTAATTTGATTGCGTTTACTGGTTTAAGGGGGTTTCTTTAAATTTTTCATTGTTATGGGAGTTAGACTGCTGGGAATCTCCTAACCCATTCTGTGTTGCGTTTTTCCGTATTCGATGTCCATAATTTTCTGTGATATTTATAGGTAAACCGTTCAGTGTTTCTTATAAAGTTTTCTACTAGGGTTTTGTCGTGGTTGCCTGGGATCCCTCCTTAACTGTAAAATTTTTAAAAAAAAGTGGTTTACAGAAACCCTTTTAAAATCTTTTCCCTCATCAAATTGAATATCCTAGGGTACTTTAAAGGGGGCCCGCATGTAATTTGTTGTAAAGCCACAGCCCCGCAGTGAGCTTTTATCCCTTAAAAGGTTTACGTTTTGTTTTGAAGCCCCTGGGAACAATGTCAGATACTTAAAATTTTTTCTTTAAATTTGTCTGTGGAAGATACAGCAAGTCCATCTGGGGGGTTATTTTGGAACTGAGTTTAAAAAATCTAGGGCTTATTATTCTTTTTGGGCGCAGATATATTTGCCAAAATTTCCCTTTTTTAAAGCAGTCTTTCGTTTTGATTCAGACACTCAGCCGCTTTTCGTTTTCAATGCGTCTTTCCCTTCCAAAACCCTTTAGGAGAATAAAATATTTTGTACTTCGTTTGTTATATTTTAAATGCCCTTTTTTTTTAACAAGAAATGGCACAAGTAGATGAGGGCAGGCCAAATGCAATAAAAACATTCTGCGTCTTCTTTTTCCTCAGTGGTTCATTAAAAGTCAGACATTCGGCGGCGGCGATGTTTGAAACTTCTTTCCCTTTCCCAGTAAAACTCATCTTGCGTCATCAACGTCTGTAAATTGTGCTTGCATGCCCCCGTTTTCCCTTAACTTTTTATTATAAAGTCAAGTGGCTTCGTTTTCACATAAGCGTCTTTGCCCTTAGCTAAATCTTCCATTGCCCTTTTTATGAGTTCTCTCTCTTCATGACCCCAAATTTCTAAAAAATATAATTGCTTCCCGAGAAAGCCAATGCTTTAAAAAACCCTTTCCCCCCCGAACCAAATCCCGCACTTTTTATAAATCAAAATTTTCTTATGAATTAAACTTTCTATGTATTAATATTTTTTGGGGTAATCCCCCGTGTAATAAGAAAATCTTTGCGAAAACCTTGCAGTAATTACAACTATAAACCCTTAACAAATCCTCAAAGTAACCTTTCCCAGGTCACCCCGCTCTTTTAACAGTTTTTTGCTAACACACTAAGCCTATCTAAGGGCCTCCCAAACACAGCAAATGGTAAATCGTATTTTTAATCTTTTTTTTATCATTTTTTATTAACTAAAAAAATAATTAAAAAAATCAAATACAAAGACTGTCTAGTGCTTTTTAATCAAAAAATCTTTTGTTGTTAAAAACAAAAAAAAAAGTTGCAACTAGTTTTGGCGAATCTTTATCTTTCCCCGTTGGGGATTTTATTTTTAACCCCCAAAAAAAAATTTTTCAAGGGGTTTTAATAAACTATAACACCCTCCAATAGGAAACTGATAATTAACCAAACCCGTTAAACTCAGGGTTTTTAAAAGTATTATAAAATTTTTTTATTTTTTTTAAAAAAGGGAAATTGGACGAACTTTTTAAAGTGTGAGGAGCAAGCAGATTTTCTCGTGGGACCATCCCATAAAAAAAGATTATACTCTCTGGTGGTGTTAAAACTAGACGTATTTGGGCCAACGAATTTAAGTTTTTGAACAAATCCAAAAACTGTTTCATCAGACGTTGAGAATTACTACGCTGGGTTTACAAACCCACGCTAGGGTAAAAAAGGGTTTTTGAGGGTGGGGCGGGAAAATGATTAGTTATATGCTAATTTTAGTAAGTAAGTTGGCGTGGGTTTGATTCAGAAGAAGATTTAAAATTTGCTTATCAAAAAATCCGGTTTTTTTAAAAGGCCCTAGAAATTCGTTTGTGCCCAGGGTATTACAGTTTTGGGACGATGTTTTGCCCATTTTTGGGGATTAATTATTTTTAATCATTTTAAATTTTGATCATTTTAAAATTTTAAAATTCGAAATTAAAAAAAAGAGCGTTTCAGGAGAAAAAGGACGTGCAGGCCCAGCCCGAAGGACAGTCGCGGAGCAGAATTTTCCCAACAAGTAAAATGTCCCACAAGTAAAATGTCCGAAAGGTAAGTAGTGTTACTAAACAAAAATTCGGGCGTTTGTGGCGGGCCATAGACTATCAAAAAAACAAAAAAACCCCCCCCCAAGCCAAGCAGAAAAAACAAAAATAGTTAGATAGTAATCCCAACATCGCCCCCTCCAACAAAACAAAATTTAACCCAACAACACAATCACAATCAAACGATAAATGTATTATTATGTATTTGCGGGTTGGTTGTTGTTGGGGGGGGGGTTTTTTGCTTTACAATGTCTAACCCCCCTTATTTTGCAGAAAAGCAAAAACCCCCCCACAAAAACAGAAAAGAAGAAGAACCCGCTTCTGCAAGTAAATTAAAACCCTCTGCATTTGACCCTTTTTTTTTGGGAAATTTGTTTTTTTAAGGGGACTAAATAAAAAATTTAGAAAAGAACTAGATACGTACAAGTTAAGTTATTTATAGAAGTACTTTTTAATTTTAAGTGCAAGTAAATTATAAGTTAAGTTCAAGTAAATTATAAGCCCTATTTAAAAGTACTAGTTCGGTTTTAAGTTAAGTTCTTGTTAATTTTTAAAGAAAGTACTAGTTGGGTTTTCTTAAGTTAAGTAAAAGGGCCAAGTCAGTCAATTTAAAATTTTTTAAAGTTTTTCCAATGCCCTACAGCATATGAAAATTCAGGATTGACGTAATTTTCTCTTTTATTGTTGGGAAAACTAGTGATTTTTTTTAAACTGCAGTTGGGTTTACTTGATGAAGAGTAAAAGCCAAAATTAACATTTGTGTGATAAAATACTTTGTTTTCAAAGAGATTTTGCTTTTTTTTGGTTGTCGTGATTTTTTTTTTTTTTTTTTTTTGACAATTTTTTTTACTTATGACCTTGGGCCTTCTTCTTTTAAAAGTCTGGCTGGAAACGCAATACTTCTTCGCCCAAAAACATATTTTTTTTTAAACTCCCCCATTGGTTTCCCTTCTTTTTCCCAAATTACTTTCTTTGTTAACAGTTGAAGGGAAAGGGACTGTCTTTGGGATGTCACATGTGTCGTCCCCCCCTTTCATTTCCCTTTTGAAACCCCCGGGTTTTCAAAGTCTTTGTAAAATTTTTTCATTTGGGAAAACACCCAGGAAAAAAAACAAATCAGTGTCTGTGTAAAGGACTCTGTTTTGGGGTTTACGGGGTTTAAAAAGTGGGTTATATAGAAATTCTAGCATAAATAACTTTGAAATCTAATACATTTAAACCCTAAAAAACCGGTTTGTCTAGCTTAAATCCTTTTTTTTCATCTAATCCCCAAACCAGGCTGTGGGTTAAATTTCTAAAGTCTTGTTTGTTGGGTTTTTTAGGGGAAAAAATTAATTTGCTTGGTTTTCTTTTTTTAACAAATTTCAAATTTTTTACGTTTGTGTGGTTTTTTAAAGGGTTTTTTCCCCAAAAAAAGCTGTTGTTCAATCATTTTAAAAAGGAAGTCTTTTTCTAAAGGTCAGTGGCTTGGGTTCTAAGTTCAGTTTTTCTTTTTGTGTTTTGGCCCTTTCATAAAAGGCTCTTGTTAAAACCCCAATAAATTCTATGAACGCTCTTTTTTTAAAGTCCGTGCTTTAGGTAAAAGGTTGGAGTCTTTTAAGGGCCCACCATTTTTTAGTTTTATGTTAAGTTTAGGCCTTTTTTTAGGGGGTTTCGATGGGGCTCATTTTTTAAATTTTCTGGGGGTAGGGGGAATCTTTTGGGGAGATCGGGGTAATTTTTTAGGTTTCTAAGTCTACTTCTAAGATTTTTCCTTTTGGATTAAAAGGGGGGAAGCTGGGGCCCAGCGGGGGCCTAAACAGTTTTAAACTTTTATGAGGCCCTTTTTTTATCATTTTTAAGTTTTCAGTGGAAGGGGTTTTACTCGGGCCCCTTTCCAATACAGTTTGTTGGGGTCAAAAGTTCCTTGGGATATTTGGGGCGGTTTGGGGGTTTATAGTGTCTAAATATTTGGTTTTTGGGTTTTTGAGTAAGGTTGTGGGGCCATTAATACCTCCCCTTAAAACCGTCTTCAAATCTTTTGGAGTGGGGGTAGATCAGATTTTTAAAAGTCAATCTGGTTGTTTGTAGACTTTAAAAAAGGGCATCCCAAAAAAGGCCGGGGCCCAGAGGAATTTTGGGAAGGAGTCTAAGCTGAAAGGGTTTCATGCAGGTAGTTCTGAAAATTCTGAAAAACGTCTGCCAAAAAACACACGTAAACCCAAAAATTATTGATCGGGGAATAATCCCCCCATTGTTTGAGTGTAATTCTGCCCGGCTTTCTGACCCGTATTTTTTATTCAGAGTCAGTTTGTTTTTGGCCTCAAAGACTAGAAAAAAAAGCCCCTTTTAGGAGGAAGCGGTTTTCATAAAAACCTACCCCACGATTTTCCTGTTTTCAAAAGGGGTTAGACCTTTTAAACGCACAAAAAGGGGGCCAAAATATTTTTTAGTGATTGAAAGTTTGTAGAGCCCCCCGCAAAATTACCCAAACTACCCCAAATTTTTGGGCAGAGTAAAAAAAGGAAAAAAAGTAAAGAGAAAAAAAATCATGTATTTTTTCTGAAGCCCTTTTGCAATGCAGGAAACCCTTTTTTAATTCAGAAGCATGCTTGCAGGGATAAAATGAAAATTCGTAACCTCGTGGGGTTATGAAAGAAGTTTGGCATTTTCCCCTTTTTTTTGGGGATAAACCCTTAAGTTGAAAGATTACACTTGTTGTGTGCAGCCCTTGAATTTGCCGTAATGCGATCGTGGTCTTTACTGTACGTCTTTACTGTTAGGTGTTTGCTCTAAACCGCAAATTCCCAAAAGTGTGTAGATGAGTCATAATGTTCTTGGTCTTAGGAGTCATAAAATGTCTGAAAAGGGTTTAGTTTATTGGTTTAAATGATGGAAGTTGGGTTTATGTGTTGTTAAAAAACCCCTAGCTGCCTTGGGGGCCTCTGTAAATTTCGGGGGTTTTTGTGTGCCCCCTCTGACCTAACAACATAAAGCATAAAAAACGATCTGATGGTGGGTTTTTAAAGGGTGTTTTTGTTCTTGTTGTGGAAGTAGTTTGCGGCCCCGAATTTATTTTAAAATCAGATAAACCAAGTATGGGCTCATTTGCATTTTGCGTACTTCTTTAAAAAATAACTTTAGACCCTGGTTTAGGGGGTGAGGAGGGTTTTGGGTTTTACAGTCTAAAAACTTTTTTCAATGATTTTTGAAAGCAGCTGCTTCTTAGTTGGGGTTTTTGCCCGAACCCTTTTACAAAGCCCTTGTTTTAAAAATTTTTTTTGTTTGTATAAGCCATAAGTCGTTATTGTTTGGGTTAATAATAATGACTTTTTTGCCCAAACTGCAAAAAGTTTCAGTCTACATGTTTGTTAAGTGGTTTGCCAAAAATAGGAGCTTTTGGGAGAAATCCTTTGGGCACTTGATTTCTTCTGCAACCAAAGTGTATAGTTTTTCGGGGTTGGGGTTTTTTTTTTGCTCTTCAAACTGAGATATACTTTCTTTACTTAAGGGGAAGGGTTTTGGGTTTTCCCAAAATTCCGCTCTTGTTTGTATTGGGTTTATAGTTGGATTCTCTTTCTGCGTTCTTTTTAACAGGATGTAAAAAACCTAAAACACCCACATAAAACAAATGCTGTCAGGATTTTTTTTATGTTTAAGGGCTGTCGTTTTTTAAACCCAACTCTCTTGGAAGAGGAAGGTAAGAATTGCCAAAATACCCCCATAACTTTGTTTGTTCCCAAAATAATTTGAAGGACGTTCCCTTTAGGGCCAGGCCCCCAAACCCCGCAATTTGCTTCTTCACTTGTTTTGGGTTTAAAAAGGGTAAAACTTTTAATCAGCCCATTCAGAATTTTAAAACGGATAGATGTTACTTTTTCGTTTGTTGAAACCCAAAAAAATTGCATGTTACCTTTTAAACAGGCTTATAAATCAATCAAAAAACGGCCAACAAAAATTTTAATGGCGGCTGCATTGGGAAAATTCTCTGGGATTTTTGGGGATTGCAAAGTTTCTACGCTTTTGAAAGTTCGGGAGCTAATGATGTCCATGTCTACTTCACTAAACTTTTTGGGTTAATTTTTTTTTCATACCTTTTTTTAAATTGTGGTGGCAGTTTTTTTAAATCAGACATGCTTGTGAGGTTTTTTTATTTTTTTAAAACCAAAAATTTAATTAAATTTTAAAAAAAAAAATGTAAATAAAAGTAAGTTAAAAAAATGCTTTTTTCTTCGCCCAAAAAGGGTTTCAACACTTCAAGACACGTTAACCCTTTCAATAACACCCCCCAAATTTTAGCTTTTTCTGAAACTACATTTAAAGTTCATCACTTTAATTGTTCGTCAAAAAGTTTTCCCATGTTTTTTTATTATATTGTTTTCTCATTCTCCCAAAACCCAAAAACACTTTAAAAAAAAAGTTTAACACTTTTAAATTTTTTTGTCAATTTTTTCATTACAATTTTTTTAAAATCAGATTAAATGTGTTCAGCACCCTTTTTAAACTAAAATAAATTTAAAAAAAAATTTTTAAATTCAACTGTTTTCATAGTCTTTTCTAAACGTAAAACCTGATCTTCATTAAAGCAAATAGCTACTCCTTCAGGGTCGGTAGAAACAGTCAGATTAGCATCTTCAGGGGCCATATTATCAACTAAAATAGCAAACAACTCTATAACCGGTTGGTGCCAAGAATCTGGTATTTTACTGATGGCCTGCTTTACGCTTTCCCGCATAGCTGTCCGCCCAAACAGATCATTAATTAATTCTTCAAACCTGCTCTTTAACTGATCTTTATCACCCTCCCTCTCCCAATCCAACTCGTAAAGTATATTACTAAGCTCTGTAACTACTTCGGGCTTCATTTTTAAACTCAAATAAAATCATAAATTAAAAAATAAGTAACTAGCCGTTCCTCTTGTTTTACGCAAGAAGCAGAAGAGAAATCAATAACGGGTAGCTGACTGAGTGCTGCCGCTGCACGCTTGTGCTTGGGTCACCTCACGGTTGTTTTGGCATGACTCATGTGTGGCGTGATCGTGGGGCAATCATTCCAGAAAAAATCTATTGTCGCAATGCGCAATTCAGTCGTGCATGCGCCGCCGCAGAGGTAGATTTCATCATTCTCTCACTGACTGTCGTGAGAGAAGGTTGTGTTTTACTGTGCTCCTACTGACTACTGTGTTTGGGTGTGTTGTTATTTTAACAATGGCTAACAGGTTTACCGAAGAACAGGCTCGCGCTATTCAAGATCACAAGTTTTACTTTACTAGCATGTTAGAGTATTTGTCAAAAAAAGAACTAGGCGAAGCCTGTTCTTTGCCAGCAAAACCCAAAAGAAGCATTGCTTTTTTAGAAGGAACAGAAAAAGAAAAAGGCGAACCAACTGCTTTAGAAATGAACACCGATCTTAAAGGCTTGTTGGTTAAGAAAGATGAAAACACTGAAAATGACATTAGCGAACAAGATGCGGTCAATTTCAATATGTGTTTGACTATTGATGAGATGGTTCCTTATTTAAAAATGGCGCTGCGTTGTTGAAAGTTGACCAAAGCAAAACACTCCATCATGCGTTAATTGTTGGGCGCTGGCTTGAGACAGCTCAATCCAAGTTTAAAAGAACAAAACCGCTTCAAACATGGCGTTCATTTCTTAAGGCGCAGGTGGGCATGTCTGATTCATATGCCAGAAAACTTATTCAGCTTTCAATATGTTTTTACAACTATCCCAAATTCCACAAGCTGGGGATCAGCATTACTGAGCTGTATAGCAAACGTCAAAGTATCATTAAGTTCATGCAAATAGATTGTGATTTTCGGGAGTTCTTGCAAACAAACTAGATAGGGCTAGGCAGACCTTAGTACATCTACCAGTATGGAGAGGAGTAGTGTGTAGCCAGCACTATCTCCATATAAATGCTCCAAATATACAATGACAGATGTACTACTACTGGCGATTAGAGCCGCCATAAAAGCTCGGCTACAGCAGTTACTGCTGTAACTCTGCCAAAGCCAGTTGCAAGCCTGGTTGAAAAAAGAGGAGCACAGCAGCGGTCTAGACTAAGCATTCTTGTAAGAACGTTTGACCTAGTTTACAGGCTAGCAATTAGGTCAAACGTTCTTGTAAGAACGCTCAGGCCTACAAAGCAGTGCGGTAAACTAGGTCAAACGTTCTTACAAGAACGCTTAGTCTAGTTGATTAAAGGCTTTACTTAGCCATGGAGAGAGAATGTAAATATCTTTGTTCACGATCACCCATCTTATTTTGCATGAAAACCCCCATTTTAAAGTAACGATTACGTCAATTTTTGCTGTTTTTACGTGTTAAGTTTAATTGTAAAACAGGTGTTAATTTTGATCAAAACTGACATGAGAAGTACGTGATTTGTATGTGAAAAGGGGGAGTTTTTGCAAAATAAGATATGGTGAGCTTGAACATAGATATTTACATTCTCTCAAGCCTACCCCCTCACACTTTCTTCCTCCACTCAGTCATTTCCGGTAATAACTTCCGGCTCGCTATCGTCGTATCGAAGCAACACATCTATCAGCTGAAACTGCCAACTGAGTAGATGCCATGTTCCTCAGAGTGTGGAATGAAACGATGATAGTAGTTCATCAAACCAAGGAACCGCTGAAGGCCAGCACGATCAGTAGGTGGAGCAGTGTTTTGAAGAGAAGTTACTCTGTCTGGCAGTGGACGTATCCCTTCAGAAGTCACACGATGTCCAAGGAAGTCCAGCTCACTAACACCAAAAACACATTTTGCTTTGTTGATGACCAGTCCGTTTGTCGAGAGGAGCTGGAGAAGCTGTAGGAGATGGTCAAGGTGCTCGTCATGTGAGCGACTGGCAACCAAGATGTCATCAACACAGACAAACGTGCAAGGTATGTCTCGTAGAATACCATCCATGAGCCTTTGAAATGCTTGTGTGGCATTCTTCAAACCGAACGGCATTCGTAGGAACTCCCACAATCCAAATGGCGTTATGATTGCTGTTTTGGGAATGGAGGATTGTGTCATGGGAATTTGTTGGTAGCCTATAACAAGATCAATCTTCGAAAAGACGTTGCACCCTGAGAGGTGGCTGTTGAAATCTGTTATATGGGGTAATGGTACCGATCGTCTTTGGTTGCAGCATTGAGTTGTCTATAATCACCACAGGGTCGCCATTGGCCATCTGACTTGGACCACATGGAGCGGTGGGGCCCCCATGGCGATAAGACCGACGGATGATACCCATCTTTTCCATCTTGGAGAATTCAGCCTTTGCAGCAGTCAGCTTTTCTGGGTTCAGGCGTCGTGCACGAGCGTGAGCAGGTGATCCGTGTGTGGTAATGTGATGCCCACATCATGTTTGTTGACAGTGGTGTGAGTAACTCTGGAAACTGTTGGAGAAGTTCAGAGTATGCATTTTCGGGTTTTACCGAGAGACCTGCAAGAGTCATGGGTGAATCACTGCTTTTGAGGCGAACAGAAACTTTGTCCACAGGCAGGAGTCGTTTGCCCTTGATATCAATGACCAGATCATGAGCAACAAAAAATCAGCACCAAGAATGGGACATGCGACATCCGCCAGATAAAAATCATGAGTGAAGACTTGTTTGAGCTTTATTTCCAAAGTGATGCGGCGTTTGCCCCATGTCTTGATGGAAATTCCGTTGGCAGCGGAAAGTGAAGGTGAGGTTGTCTTGCGGTCCTGGGTTGAGGCTGGATATACTGACACGTCAGCACCAGTGTCAATCAGAATGATTGTCCCAAACGTCTATCATAAACTGAGAACGTGTTTGAATTTGAAAAGCTGGCCGCTACCACGTTTAGCGGCCAGCCTTGGCGTTTCCCGAAGAAGATGCGCTTTGCCTGCTTGTTCAGGAGATCAAAGAGGAAAATTTGCAGCCAGCCTGACAACGACGAGCGTCTGGTCCAAAACGCTGGTGGTAGAAACACACAGAGTTAGTTGTGCTAATTTGTGAAGGAGGACCACGTTGTTTGGCTGTTTCGATGGCAGAGAAGTCTCTTCTGATGCTGCAGTGGTTGCATCTTGTTCTGTGAGAGCTTGAGTTGGTGATGTGGAGATCTGCTGTACACCTGCAGCACGTGTCTCCCAAATCCGGTCTGCTGCTTCAGCCAGTGCGTCTGGTGTCTGTGATATCATGTCCAGCCAAAATACTTCTGATGTCGGGGAGGGGGGGGGGGGGGGGTTCATGAGGAACAAAGCACACGTTTTCAGAGTTTTTTGGGTGATCGTTGAGAGCATTTATTTTGCGCATAAGGGCAGTTGGACGCTTGTCCCAAGTCCATTAAGATCAGGAGTTCAGCGTCTTCCTGGATCTGGGACTTGTCGAAGGTTTTGATCAAAGCTTTCTTCAAACAGTCGTACTGGTTTGCAGGTGGTGAATTGGTGAGCAGTGACTGAACTTCTTCTGCAGTGTTAATGTCAAGGAACTCGCCACATATAGTCGTACTTTGAGTTTTGAGGTGTTGGATTACCCATTTAGTGTGGTTCTAAACTGAAGTGTTAATAACACAGCGATCGTCGTGTCCGTTGCTCCAAAACAAAAGGGAAGGAACTCTAACACGTTGTCAAGGCAAAACAAGAAAACGCAACTCTAAAAATCTTAGGCGACTCGAAGGTGTCGCTACAGGACCATAGTCAGAGTGAAGAAGTAGGTCAGAGTGGACCATAGTCAGAACATGCGGTCAATGCAGGCTACAGTCTGAGTGGAGATGTAGTCAGTGAAGGCCATAGCCTACGTAAAGATATGGAATGAGGGAAGATAGCGTCAATGCATAGACTACATAAAGACATGGTGAGATACTCTGCAAAGAGACGGTCTGATTAAAGATGTGGTCAGTATAGGCCTTTTTTAGGGGACCGGGGGATCGCAGATGATAGAAAACGTTTAACATCCAGAAAGAAACTGGTCTTTTCATTTGAAATCATTGTCCTCACCACGGACGCGATGGAGTCTAAAGAAATAAAAGAACATGCCATGTCTCTCTTTTTTGATTTTGGTATTTCTTCTTTGTTTTTCAAAGTTCGTTTATTTTTTCACTTCATGTTCTTTTCCAAAACCGAAATGAAAATAAACATACAAATAAAGAAAGCGAGGTAAGGCTACCTTAATACATAATACAAAATAGAAAATATAAATCTTCACAAACATGTTTTCATCGGACGTCATAATAAGCAGAAACTGGAGAGAAGGCTTTGAATAACGCTCCTCGGGTGGCTGTCAGCAACATGAAAGGGAGAAGTGGAACAGCGAGGACAGCTGTGCATAATCAAAGAGAGAGGGAGGGAGAAAGGAATGATCTGGATCTCGTCCACCATGGGGAGTATCATTTTGGGCATTTATGTATGTGTCTTTTATCATGGCAAACGAAGAAAACATATTTGTCAAACATGCACGTTTCTGTTTGTGTTGTGTGTGGAGAAAAGCGTTATTTTTTGCACTCTTATTTCGTGTGTTTATTACTGTTTTTGGTGCGCTACAGTTTCAGTCTTCCTTATTTTCCATTCGATCGTTTGTCTTCATAGTTCCGATTTCCTGTCTTCCAATTCTTATTTTCGTTTATTTTTTTCTGTACTCTTTTCTTTTTTCCTTCGTTATTTTTGTCCTTTTATATTTTTATTCGGTAGTATGATGTTGTGTGCGTGTGTTTAATGTATTCTTTTCTCAATGCATTCAGGCATGCTAGTCCTTTGTTTCTATTCCTTCTCTCTCTCTCTCTCTCTCTCTCTCTCTCTCTCTCTCTCTCTCTCTCTCTCTCCTCTCTCTCTCTCTCCTCTCTCTCTCTCTCTCTTTCAAATTAATTCCACACCGTGAACAATACTTATCAATAGTAACCATTAACAAATTTAGGTCAGCACTCACCGAATTCAGATTAGGCATAAATGATTTAAAGATAAATAGGAAAATGAATCTGAGGATATGCAGTGCCCATGTACAATAGTGAAGATGAGCTACATTTTTTTCTTTCGATACGAAGCTTACGCATTACTTAGAGATTAAATATATATATTATATATATATATATATATATATAATATATATATATATATATATATATTATATATATATATATATATATATATATATCAAAGCATTTAAAGGTAAACTGGGCAACCGAGGTAAAGTGCCGACATTTATTGTGTAGTGAGGAAATCGGAGTCATTCGTGATGTAGCTATGTATATTTTTTATGCACTGAGGCACAGGGAAGAGAACATGTTATTGCTACAAATTTAAGTTGATTCCTATCACCCGTCTGCCTGGATAGTCACGACATTGTTACGTGTACCTATGTTTACAGGCTGGGGGCCTAACATTAAAACATTGTCATTGTCATTCTCTCTCTCTCTCTCTCTCTCTCTCTCTCTCTCTCTCTCTCTCTCTCTCTCTCTCTCTCTCTCTCCTCTCTCCTTTTAAGTGATGGGAGAGAGAGAGAGAGAGGAGAGAGAGAGAGAGATGGACAATGGCAGTTATGTAGAAGATATGGAAGGACTTCAGATAGCACGTGATCTGACCACATTACATAGATTACATCCATTGCCAGGGGATAAAAACGAGAACGGGCAATTGCAATTACAGGACAGCATATTATCTGGTACATTAAAAGGATTTCCTCATGGTAGTTGTTCTGTGTCCACGAAAATGTTTCACGTAATGAGAGAGAGAGAGAGAGAGAGAGAGAGAGAGAGAGAGAGAGAGAGAGAGAGAGAGAGAGAGGAGAAAACAGACAGATAGAGAGACAGAGACAGACAGAGACAGAGACAGAGAGAGAGAAACAATGAGAGAGAGAGTGACACAGACAGACAGACAGAGACAGAGACAGAAGCAGATTGCGTGCGCGCGCGCTCGTGTATGTGTGTGTCTGTGTGTATATGCGCCCGCGCGCAAACAGGAGCGTGGGACGTTGGACATCCCTGGCATTGACGGTCTTGGAAGAAAGGCCAACTTAGAACAAAATGAGAAAGGCAAATATTTGTTCTATCGTGCTGTCTTGACGAAACAGGGAGTCTCTTAAGGGGCATGAAGAAGTTTAATTCAATACCTTTTTTTTAATAATCCCAGGGGTCATCTTGCCTTCCCAATACACTTCATTCCCTGTCCTCTGCCTCGAGCCTCACTCTATTGTTTTCCTCCTTCTTCCCCAGGAAGACACAAAGACATGATGTGTGTGGAGCCATAATTTGCGTGAAGACGTGGCCGTATTAACAGTATGGTCAATGCAAACCTCTTGTGGAGGCTTGCGGATAATAGAGGAGGTTTAACATCTGGAAATAAAAGAAAAACTGATGTGACAGAGTCTGAAGACATATTGGAAGAAGATGCCATGTCTCTGCTTTTAGTTTGTCATGCGGATGAGCTGGTGGATATTGGAAGAGGTTCTGTGGGGTGATAAAACACAGGGTGACAGGAATGTTGGGTATTTGAATGTTAAAAAATGAGAGGCCTACGTCTGATGCGGGTACAGTAACAGGGCTTGACTGTTCCTGTCTTGGTGCCGATAGCAGTTTTTCAGACACGTGGGGGAAAGGGGGAGGGAGGGGAGGGGGGGGGTCAGCGTAGGAGAGAGGTCAGAAAAGGGTGGGGCCACATAGAACCATTAAGAAGTTTGAAATAGTGGAGAAATTGAAAGTTGTCAAACAAAAGTTTTCTTTCTCGTTTCGGGTGGGAGGGGGTGGGGTGCAGGTGGCGGCGTATGGAGCCTGTCTACCCACAGTATTTGCTTTTGTTATTTTGTAGCATAACTGTTTGATATTCCCACCATGTGTCTAATACATTACAATTCAATGGTAACATTAAACGCACGTCATTAGTTTATATACTGACTTCCATAAAAAAACGCGAAAAATTGAAAGGCTATTTTTCGGGTGAAAAGGGGTGAATATACAATATTGAACCATTGTGGCAAGTTGTTAGGGTCCAAGACTCACGTGCAGTGAAAAAATTGTGTGAGCAACACATCATTCCCGGCATTGGAGGGTCAACAAAAATGGCAAACTGGTTGCTGCATGTGAGGCACGTGCACACCATGCAGAGCAAAGTTAACCAGCGACAAGTACGCAGGCATGCAGCCTTTATAAAGCCGCGCTACAAGGTTCAGATAACGACTTGCCGTCTGAGCTCTACAGAGATACCAAGACTACGAGCAGAGGAACGCAATCGTGCCCTAGGCCATCTGGAGGCTGGTGTGGACGCCAGGCAGGTCGCCAACATCTTTAACGTCCACATCTCAACCATCTATCGTCTGCAGCACCGCATGCGAGTCACTGGTACCACTGATGATCGTCCCCGGCCAGGCCGTCCTCGGGTCACCACACCAACAGAGGATCGCCATTTTGTTCGAACCCATCTGCGGGACAGGCGGCAAACAGCCGCTAACACTGATCGACAGGTGCCTGGGAATCTCCAGCAACGAATCAGCCTCAACACTGTGCGGCAGCGTCTTCAGGAGAATGGGCTGGCATGTAGGCGTCCTCACAGAGGTCCGGTACTGACACCAAGACACCGGCAGGACAGGCTGCAGTGGGCACAAGCCCGAATCAACTGGCGCAGGCAGCAGTGGGGACGCATACTGTTCTCAGATGAGAGCCGTTTTTGTATTGACATGGCTGACGGTCGTGTCAGAATATGGCGTCGACCTGGTGAACGCTATGCTGACTCCTGTGTGGTAGAGCGGAACCCCTGGGGAGGCCCGAACGTTATGATATGGGGCGCAATTGGCATTAACCACGCCATAGGACCAGTCATCTTTCAGAACATTGGTCCTGGTCGTGGACAGGGTGTCAATGCACAGCACTACATCCACCAGGTGCTCAGACCCCATGTCGTTCCTTTTTTTGCGCAACACCCAAACTGGACATTCCAACAGGACAATGCAAGACCACACACAGCCAGGGCCACCCAGCAATTTCTTCAGCATAACAACGTCAATGTGCTGCCCTGGCCAGCCCTCAGTCCCGATTTAAACCCAATAGAACATTTTTGGGATGAACTTGGCAGACGGTTGGACCTCCTGCGTCCACGACCAGCAACAGCGGCTCAACGTCACCAGGCCATCGTCCATGTGTGGGCTGGTGTGCCAAGAAGACGCATCAACCACCTGGTCCACTCAATGAGCCGCAGGTGTCAAGCAGTTGTGCATGCAAATGGTGGCCACACACGGTATTAGGACTTCAAGCTGGTTTGTCACGTGACCTTGGATTTTCCACACAAAGACATATTGCTGATGACATTTTCACACATTACCGGTGTAATGAATCAAATCACGTTGAATTCTCGCTTCCACTCTGTACAATTGTGACCAATAAAATTCTCCCCTAACCTTCAGCTTGTTTTGCTTTCGCGTTTTTTATGGAAGTCAGTATACATCGGAAACATTAAAAGGCAGAGATTGAATGCCTGATTGTGGACCCAGACGAAAATGACAAGCAAGGACAAGAACGAAAAGCAAAGAGAACAAACAGAAAAAAGTATGTATATAGATCAATGAAAAGAAAGACCGACAGAGAGAAATGAAGACACACACACACACACACACACACACACACACACACACACACACACACACACACACCACACACACACATAATGAGAGAGCAAGACAGACATACAGAACCGAAAGAAGTCAAACAAACAAAGAAAACAAGAGGGCGAATATGAACACACTGAAAGGGAAATTGAATTCCCCACGGGCAACCCCTGTGATCACTCTCAGTGCTTTGCCTTGAATAGCTCAGAAGAATTCTTTTTGCATCCTCCACGCCATTGCCACCCTCATCCCTCATAGCTCCTATGCACTATCCCCATCGTCATCTCTCACCCACCAGCAAACAAATCATCGACTGATGAGACAGTGTCATTTAAACTTCTTTTTATCTGTCACTTTCAAATGTATCTCTCCCCCATCTTTCCTTCAAGCGTTCCCAGTTCATTTTGTAATTAATGTGAAAAGATGGCGATGATGGTGTGTGTGTGTGTGTGTGTGTGTGTGTGGTGTGTGTGTGTGTGTGTGTGTGTGTGTGTGTCTGTCTGTCTGTCTGTCTGTCTGTATGTCTGTGTCGTGTCTGTGTCTGTCTGTGCGCGGCGCGCATGCGTGTGTGTTTGGGTGTATATGACGTGAGAGAGAGAGAGACAGACAGGCAGACAGAGAGAGAGAGAGAGAGAGAGAGAGAGAGAGAGAGAGAGAGAGACAGACAGACACACAGACAAACAGACAGACACAGATAGACAGACAGACAGACAGACAGAGAGAGAGAGAGAGAGAGAGAGAGGAGAGAGAGAGAGAGAGAGAGAGAGAGAGAGAGAGAGAGAGAGAGAGAGAGAGAGATTCAGATTCAGGTTCCGATTCAGATGTTTAATACATATTTAGGCCATTGCTCCTAATGAAGGGGAGTAATTGAACACCCATTTCACACAGTTTTCTGTACCCATTATACAGTCAGAATAATGTTTTACAAAATGTCAATCTCACGTAACTGAAATGCTTTGTACAAGTAAATTGATATATTTCTAACTGATCTTTCACGTTTGCATGCAAAAGTAAACTTTGTCGAAACAGGCTTGGAAATGTATGAAACTTTGCTGGAATGTATTGTTGTCTTAAGGTGCTGGACCTCATTCTCTTTAGTGTTTTTACACAGTGGGCAGGTTAAATCATTCTCATTATGTGATCGATATTGGTAGTAATATACCTGTTATACCGAGCCTGAACTTAGTCATTACAATTTTCAGATGTCTATCTAAATTCAGCAACAAATGAGTTTTCATATCGGGTACCGAACAAAGTGTTCTGTATACACTAAATCTATCGCTGTTCTTAATATGAAAATCCCATGCCTGCCACCTACATGAAATTAATCGTTCCTTAAAATCATACAAAAAGCGTTTATTTCAACTACATCCTTTGATTTGTCGAAACAAAACCATATCTAAATGTAAACAGTTTTCAGCGGATGTTTGAAGCCCAGTTTTTTGTTGTTGTTGTTGTTGCGTGAATCCAGATCTAGCAGCATCCTATAGGGTTTGCGTGGTAGTCTTGACTCATTCATTTGAGTAAGTTTTAGCCAACATTGTATACATTTAACCACTGAATTAATATATACTGTATATCGACTCGTTACTCCATATATTATATCATTTGGTGTTTTTATTTCAACCCCTAAAAACTTTTTCAACAGCAAATAAATGTATTTCTTCAGGACGAAGAGCAGCATTATCTAGACCCATAAACCAGCACCATACAAAACCATTGGCTGGATTTGTGTATCAAGCAGCTTTAAAAATAAACTAAGAGAATTGCCTTTCAGTCTAGATAGTTTCTGTAGAATACACGACAATGCATTTTTAGCTCTGGTCATCAAATCCTGACATGCAATTGAAAACCTCAGTCTCGTGGAGAAATAAATTCCCAGATAGTTATATACATTCACAACTAATAATACGGCCTCATTATAAGTCCATCTTTCTCTTATAACCAAGTATTCACCTTTTCTAAATACAACTATGCTAGTTTTATTCATATTCACATTCAAATGTAGTGTTGATGCTGCCTTATACAAACTATCTAGTTGTGTCTGTAGACCAATAATAGTTTGAGCTATTAACGCTATATCTTCTTCAAACAACAAAATGGATGATAAGTTGAGTGTGGAGGTGTTTGTTTGTTTTTTGTTGTGTAGTGTTGATGCTGCCTTATACAAACTATCTAGTTGTGTCTGTAGACCAATAATAGTTTGAGCTATTAACGCTATATCTTCTTCAAACAACAAAATAAAATCAACAATTTTGTGTACCACTAGGGTATTTCACTTATGTAAATATGCATAAATCAGATGTGGGTTTGAAAGTACTAACCTGGATGATAAGTTGAGTGTGGAGGTGTTTGTTTGTTTTTTGTTGTTGTTGTTGTTGTTGTTGTTGTTGTTGTTGTTGTTGTTTTAAGTGTCTGATATCATCTGATGATGAAACGACATTACATAAACCACTGAACTGAACTGAACAATGAAATGAATAATTCAAAATAATCATGGGTAAATGTAGTACTATGTCTCTCTTTTCTGATCACTCCTAAGGCTAACTCAAAGACTGTCCCCTACATTTTATATTATATGCATAATGTCTTTAGTTTTACAGCAACTTTTTTTCCTCCCCACATTTTCGTTTGGTTGCATTTACTACTCTTCGCTGGCTGCTCTGGGGTGCTATTGGATTCTTTTTTGCACCCATGGTGGTGAGAACACCACAGTATTATGGACTGTGGTGTGTCTCTATTTGACGCCGGGAGCGCAGACACAACCAGCCGTGTCTCCCTGATGAGTCCCGATCCAGCGGGCGAAAGGCCTCGGAGCAGGCAATACAAATATGTCTGCCTTCAAAAGGGATTGCGATGGTTCCCTTATGCAGCTAGTGAAGAGTTTTCATATCTGTAACTTTTTTTTTTTTTAATTTCATTTTCCCAGTTTCTCCATCTTCAAACTCCTCTCCCCTCCCCTCAAGTCCAAATCTTTGCCAGACAGTTCAGTTGTTGGCCTGCGCTTGTTTTTTCCCCACTATTATATTGTTCGTCTATGTATTTTGTCTGACTTTATTCAAGTTTAAATGGCTGTGCCAGTCTTGAATAAAAGTTACTCTGTGTTAGGTTTCCTTATGGGAGCAAAACATACCCCACTTGTTTACTGTTTATCGTTTACTGTTCCCTACCTCATTTCATTTCCGATTTCATTTATGAATAATTAAAACAACACAGGACTAGTCACATCACCTTGTCTTACCTCACGAGTGCATTATATCAATTTTGCTCCACACCAAATTCTAGCTTTTACATTTGTGTACATACTACGAAGACATCTAAATAGCTTGCCTTTCATTCCATTTTTAATAGAATAGGCCATGACATATTTCTTTCTATGGAATCAAAGGCCTTTTCAAAGTCAATAAAAGCAACATATAATTTACGATTAAAGGAGAACTGTTTCTGTACCATATCTGATAATGTAAACACATGATCAGTTGTAGAATATCCTCTTTTAAACCCTGCTTGGTATTCGCCTGTAAGATTATGTTCTTCCATATACTCTTGGAGTCTACCGTTAATAATTGTGCTGTAGATTTTACTACTTGCGTCACAAATTGAGATACCTCTGTAGCTACCTGGGTCATTTATATAACCTTTTTTTTAGAAGAGGGATTACAATAGACTCTGTCCACATCTCTGGATATATGCCTTTGTCAAATAGTGCGTGAAATAATTTTACAAGGAATTGAATGACATTCCGGGACATTTTCAGCATTTCCCCAACTATACCATCTAGCCCAGTGGCCTCATTATTCTTAAATCTGCGTAATGCTAATATAACTTCTTCCTTTAATATAGGCCGATTCATTGAATGAAGTTCCTCATCCTGTTCATTTTAATCATCATGCACCTCTTCATAATTTTGTACTAAATTATTGTCTTCTCTTTCGAGCAAATTTTGGAAGTGTTTAAACCAGTCACTAGTCGTTAAGTTATTATGTGGCTGGTTTCCTTTATAGTAGATTTTTTTAACATTGTCCCAGAACTCTTTCTGATTTTACACAGAGGCAACTAGCTTTTCCGTTAATAACTCATTATGTTCTTTTTCCTTTCTTCTTAACAGATTTTTGTATTCTCGTCTTGCTCTACAATATGCATCACTATCTTCTCGTTCTTTGAAATTTTGACATATTTTCAGTAATGTCCCTGCAACTGCTTTACTATCTTTACATTCCTTATCGTACCAACCACTGTTTTTGTCAGTTGCATTTAAGTATTATTTCCTTTTTCGTACAGCCCCCAGAGTTTTTTTATATACTCATTGAACACATTTAAGGCATCGGTACATGACTGATTGGATCAGTAGCATGATCTAGCAATGCTAACCCCTCTGCGGAATAAAGTGCGCGAACATATGCCTGTTCCAGATCACAGTTCCACACTTTTTTTCAATGAACTCATCTTTTTTATCAGTATTTTCAGAACTAGCATTTTTCTCAGCAAAATTGAAGTGTAGCTCAACAGGTATTTCTAATCTTTCTGAAACTAGTGATTTGCAAGAAGAAACGACGAAAGGAAAAAACCTTAGACAGTAAAAAAAAAAATCAGATATATAGAAATAATTTCCATCAAAAGTTGTATCGCATAAACCATTAAGGATGTATAAACCAAGTGCAGTACACAAATTTATCAGATATCTTTCATAGCTGTTAAGCACACTATCAACTGATCTTCTGGTAGAAGACATCGAATGACTGCCAACGCTGACACCATAATCATCACCGTAATTTATCATGTTTGGCGAAACTCTAGCTGTTTACTGTTCAAATCACCAGAAATCATTACATAAGCATCTTTTTATTCACACATGCAATCAAGAATACATTCTTCCAGTGGGCTAATACCATTGCCAATGTCAAAGTGTACACAGTAAGGTGAACCTTCTGGTGGCACATAGGAACGCATAAAACATCTGTAATACCGAAGGAACATTGGTCGATTAGAAATACAATTATGTTGGAATTGTTCACTTTGATTTCACGGATAAACGACAAAAATTCATTTTTCATTAGACAAATTATTCCCCCTGAATGTCTGCCTTGTTCACTAAATTAACAGTAGGTTGCTGAACACTGTGTATCCAGTGAAAACACACAATAGTACATGTCCATCGAATGTTTCAACCAAGCATATAAAGTCAAATTTAAACAAGAAAGAAAGGAAATCTCGACGAGTAAGTTTGGAAAGAAGACCATTGATATTCCAGTGCAAGAAGGAAATATGTTCTATATCTGATTTGTTTTTTGAATATACATCATCACATCTGTTACGCGTACATAAATTAGTAGAGACACTCTGTGACATTGACTCTGTGACAGTCTATCCAAAACAATCATGCAAGGCACCATCGAGGGTGGGAGAAGAAGAGGAAGACAGCGGAAGAACTGGCATGAGAACATCAAGGAATGGACCGGACTCCACACACGTGAGCTGTTGCCGGCGGCTACTGACAGAGACAGATGGAGAGGGAGGTTGCGTCTGTGGTCCTCAGGTTTCCCCAACGACTACTTCTGTAGTTATGGGCCTGGGGTAGGGTGACATTGTCTCTGGAGGTCTATTATATTTTTCTATTCTCTGTAGAGACAGGTTTTTACCATGCTGATTAGCAAAACAGTCGACATCTGTAAAACTAAACAGTCGACATCTGTAAAACTATCAAAAACAATCTTTGGGGATATACCCTCGTCAAAATGGGAACAATCATGATGTGCATGGATAACATAATATTTGTTTTGAGATACCCCCTTACTACTATTTGAGCAATTGTCATTCGTGGAGGTGTTACAATAATACTTTTCCGATGCCCCCTGATCACAATTTTCCATAGCAACACCATTACTCAGCAAACAATGCTTAGTATTGAATAAAGGTATTTCTTCTGTTTCTTTTCCGTCAAACAGATTATCTCTCATCACACACAAAGGTAAATCATATTCATTCATACAATCAGTATCATGTACAGAAGCAAGATGTTTACAAACAGAACCAGAACTTTTGCTTTTCCCCCCCCCTGACCTCTCAAGAAACCGGTTTTTACATGTTCACCCAGTGCATCCTTCGCAGTGACAAGGTCACTGTCCGTGTTTCTGTACATCCGTGTCGCACGATTATATTTTTCACAACTGGGTAATTTAACCGGTGTCAACTCGGGCTGGCCATTCCCCTATATGATTTCTCTAAACATTTTGCCCTTCCCAAGTCCGTATTTTTTACCATCTGTTAGGAGGTGGTCAAAAACCATTGTTGCACGTTTTCCCTCGCTGCGTGCCTTTTTCAAATGAGAATTCAGCTGTCTTCTCACCTCTCTGACTCGCAAAGAAAAGTCCTCACCGAGAAAAATTGGACTATCTTTCAATCTGTATTTGGCTTTTAGGAGTTTCTCTTTGTCTTTGAAAAAAGTGCACCCTGCTATCACAGGACAGTTCGGTTTGAGATTCAGATGATGCACGCGGTCGAACTGGAAGTCCCCTGTCAAATTCAGCTTGTCAACAATACTAGGGCGACACCAGACTGACGGACTTCATATGTGCAGGTGTTCCCTACATGTATGGACATCCATTGCCCTTCCCTGATACGAGGCTCTGTCAGGGCGACCGCTTATGACCCTCAACACTAAGAATACCTTCTTATGGGTTCTCAAAATACTGTGTCTCGCTTGCACCTTGGGGATCTTCGGGTGCAGGCTTTGGGACTTAAAACTGGATCCCCACAAAACAATAGTCGGCGTAGTAAATTTTGATTTGATAGTACAGTGGAAACGGGTTGGCGAAGATAGGAAGATAATCAGCGTAAAAGACAGGATGTTGGGACTTGAATGTTGAGAATCGAGAGGCATACGTCTGATGTGGGAACAATAACAGGGATTGACAGGGTCCTGTCTTGGCGCCCGTAGCAGTTCTTCCGATGTGGGGACTGGCCGTCATAGCAAAGAGGACAGAACAGGGTGAGGCCATATAGAGCCATTAAAAAGTTTGAAATGGTGGAGAAATTGAAGGTTGTCAAGTAACAGTTTCCCTTCTCCTTAGGGGCATTTTATGTGGCACGTCCATCAACAGTATTTACTTTCATTATTTTGTGGTAGAACTGTTAAAAGTTCCTACCAAGTATGTGATATATTACAAATCAATGGTAACATAGAAATTAAGTTATTACTTTACACATCGGAAAACGTGAAAGGAAGAGAGACTGATTGCCTTATGATAGACCCAGACAAAGACTCCAAGAAAGGAAAAGAGCGAAAAGCAAAAAGAACAAACGATTAAAGAATATGTCATAAGATTGATGCATGGAAAGACCAGCAGAGAGAGAGGAAAAGACAACAGAGAAATATTGACAAACAGAAAGGATATAAGTCAAACAAACAAACAGAAAAAGAGGGCAATAATAGGCACATTGAGAAGGAAACTGAATTTCCCCGGGGCAATCCCAGTGATCACTCTGATTGCTCCGCCTCGAATGACACACAGGAATTCCATTTGTACCCTCCGCGCCATTTCGTCCCCACTTCCCATCGTCTTCGCTCCCCCCCCCCCCCCCCTCCCTCCGCCCCCCCCCCCCCCCCCCCACGAAAAGAAATTGTCGTCTGATGAGACACTTTCTCTCTCATTACTTTTTATTTGTCACTTCTGTTTTTCCTTTCCTGTTTTTCCTTTCATTTTCCGCATTTTGTGTTTAATATTGAAGATGGTGATGACGGACAAACATACTTTAGTAGTATGGAGTGATGTGGTGTGTGTGTGTGTGCGTGTGTGTGTGTGTGTGTGTGTGTGTGTGTGTGTGTGTGTGTGTGTGTGTGTGTGTGTGTGTGTGTGTGTGTGGTTGTTGTTGTTGTTCCTGTAGTTTCTAGCTGAAAGAGAAGAGTTTAAATACTTACTGTCTAAAGCACCATTCTACCACTTAATGAGGTGAAAACACTGTTTAGAAAAAGCAAGGAAATAATTTATCCTTCAATTTTTTACAACTGAATCAGCGATTTTGTTTCTAGCCTTTTCTCATTCTTTTCTTTTAATTTATCTTTTTTCTTCCCTTTTTTACTCTATTTTTTGTCTGTCTGTTCTTTCCATAGTTCAAAACTGTAATACAGTCACCTAAATCAGACAGTCCGTTTACCTTCCTAATCAGTCATTTTTTCTTAATTTGGTCATTTCTTCCTCACTTCTTAAAGTTTGTTTATTGTTCACTTCGTACCCTTTTCCAAAACCAAAATGAAAATGAACAAACAACACAGAAAGCAAAGTAATGCTTTTTTAAAACACAATACAAAAAACAGAAAAAGAAGAACTTTTGACAAACATGTTTTCTTCAGACCTCACAATGAGCAGAAATTCAAACGAATGTTCAGAATAATGCTGTCGTAATGTGAAATTAGGAATTGGAATAGACAGGACAGTTATGAAAACGGAGAGTAAAATCAAGAGAGAGGACAAAGGAATGACCTGAATCTCATCCAACATAGGGAGTTTCATTTTAGGCATTAAGTTTGTTTCTGTTCTTGTGGTGACAGAAAAAAAAGTATATTCGTCGAACCTTCGCTTTTCTGTTTTGTATTGTGTGTATATTACGCGTTATGTTTTGCACTCTTATTTCGAGAGTGATTATATTTTGGTTTCTTTTCAGCATCACTCTTTTTCTTTTTTTCCGTCACTATTTTCTATCCTTTTATTTCCTCATTTGGTTGTATGCTCTTCTATCCATTTTTTTTCATTCATTAGTTTCCCCTACATTCAAGCTACTCTTATTATTATTACTCTTTCTCTCTCTCTCTCTCTCTCTCTCTCTCTCTCTCTCTCTCTCTCTCCTCGCTCTCTCTCTCTCTCTCTCTCTCTCTCGTTTTTTTTTAATTAAATGGGCGAGAGAGACAGAGCCACAAGGAAGAGATAAAAATGTTGAACAAAGGCAGACATGTAGAAAACATAGGGAAAGACTTCTGGCTGCAAGTAACATAGCCACATAAATATATTGTATCCATTGCAAAGTGGTAAAAACAAAAATGAGCAGTCATAATCAAACGAGAGCAAATTATCCCTACTAGGTATATGTGCGTGCGTGCGTGCGTGCGTGCGTGCGTGCGTGCGTGCGTGTGTGTGTGTGTGTGTGTGTGTGTGTGTGTGTGTGTGTGTGTGTGTGTGTGTGTGTGTGTGTGTGTGTGTGTCCGCGCGCGCACGCGCACTCCCGTGCAAATTAAACAACAAATAGGCAGAACCATGGGAATTCAACATCCTGACAATTATGTGTCAACACTTTATCTTGGAGGAGATGCCAACCTGCTGCAACATGAAAGCACTTGTTCCATCACGCTGTCTTGACGCGACAGGGATTCTCTTAGGGGCACAACGTAGTTTTGATTTAATACAATTTTTCACTGCCCATCTATACTCGTGGCCATCTTCTCTTTCCAAGGCACCTCGCTCTCTGACCTTTGCCTCAAGCCTCCCTCTACCATTTCCTTCTTCTCGACCAGAAAGATGTAAACAGCTTCCCTTCATCCTAGGTTGTCTCCATCCTGATTGTCGCAATAATGGTAGTGAAAGGCAGGAAAGTGCTGTTAATAATAATATTTATTTCTTTTGCGCATATTCCATAAAAATGCTCAACAGCGCTTCACATTTCAAAAAAGAGCAAACAGTAAAAATAGGAATGAAAAAGGTCATGCACATTGAAAAAACACAAAGCCTCGATATATCAAATACTAAAACAAATCACATTGCGTTCATAATTAAGACACTGTATAATAATTAATTAAAAAATAATGATGGTAATAATAATAATGATAATTAAGATAACAATAATGATAATAATAATGATTTTAAAAACAAATCACATAAGAAATTTCACAAAAAGTCTCTCTCTCATAAATCCTCTAAAAACCACTCCTTTCCTTTAGACACACATACCTTCACATTATTGGTCTACAAACATACACGCAGAAGGATAAATCTAATTAGGAAGGACTTGCACATTTCTAGACAGATGAGTTTGAAAGAGGCAGGTTTTAGATGCTGTTTGAAAGTTGAGAAACAGTTTGCTTTGCTAAGAGACAGGGGTAGAGAGTTCCATACATTTGGGCCAAAGACCGAGAAGGACTTTTTACCAAAGGTATCAAGAGAGAAGCGAGGAACAGTCAGCCGTGAGGTTTGTATATCTGCAGAAGATTGGAAAGATAAGGTGGCATGTTCTCATGATAGATGCACTGAACGCAGAGACAGGCAACTTTATATTGAATTCTGGCCTTTACAGGAAGCCAGTGAAGAGTTCTGAGAAGGGATTTTGCGCTGTCACGTCTGGGCTTGCGGAGAACAAGGCGAGCCGCGTGATTCTGTATGTAATACAAGTTTTGTTTAGTTGATAGTCGAGGAGACCAGCAAGAAGAGAGTTATAGTAGTCTAGTATGGAGAGTATATTAAAAGAGACAGCAAGTTTGTTGGAAGCATCGGTGGATAGAAAGGAGCGGATCTTACCTATTCTACGTAAATGAAAGTACTGAGTACGGCATAGTTGTTTGACATGTGCTTCCATAGATAAGGTTTTTATCGTGATATCCATATCATATCTTGGTAGAAACCAAGATTCCTGACAGTTTGTGAGAAGGATACATCACAACCAGAGGTAGACATAGCAGTATGAGTAACCTGATTGATCTTTGAATTAGTGCCAGTAACAATGAGCTCCATTTTATCATCATTCATTTTCAACTTCTTGTCACTCATCCACTTCGAAACATCCTCTATACAATCTCTCAGATTGGCACTCAAGAGAGTCAAAATCTGATGGAGTAGAGGAGTTATGCAGCTGGGAGTCATCTGCAAAGAAGTGGTATGAGTGGCCTGACTGATGAATGAGAGTGTTGAGAGGTTGTGTGTACATGGTAAACAGGACAGGTCCCAAGACAGAATCCTGCGGCACACCACATTTCAGCACGGATGGAGCTGATTCGTGGCCAGTGACAACAGACTGGGTACGGCCTGTTAATTAGGAGTTGAACCAGTCCAGAACCGTTCCAGAGCTACGATGTTCTAGAGACTCTCTGATAGAACCATGACAAGCCCATGAGAAGCAGATGGCAGCCACTTAACTTCCTGCTGGCACTGCTGGGTGCAGAATACTGATCGTGGTGTAACTGAAACAGTTGTTGTTGATGAGGGATGCGTCAGTGCAACTCTTGCAGCCATAGTGGTGTATTGCCTTACATGATTTTCCCCCCTTTTTATGGAATTTTGACTCTCGTGTTCCGTGATTATGGTGATTGAGTTTTCTTCTGCAAGATAGTACTATTTGGCTAATTTGAGGATGGAATGGTTTGCATATATACTTCAATGAAGATTCTGAGAGTACGGTTGTGTGTACTGCACTGGACTTGACGGATTTCATTGACATGATGTAATGTTTTTGCTGTGCTTTGAGTAAACGCACTGTCGCTAGCAAGACCGGGAGAATAGACCATCGCTGCTATCACCAAGTAATGCGTGCAACAATGCGTCTACAATCAATACAAAACCAAAACAGTTGAAAAAAATAAAGGCAAAAACAACCGAGCCAATATTCTGCTGAAAAGTATTTAGATGAACTTGAAAATATTAAATCGATTATGAAGACAATAGATGTGAAATATATATTGATGACAAAGAAGACTTATTGGAGAGTAAACTGCCTGACCTGAAGAACAGCTTTATAGAGGGATTTATACACTGCGCGGACACGCCCGACCTCATTATAAGCCGTCTGTTTTACACGGTTGTCACGCCCCTTCCTGTCGTGCACTGCCGGTGTCAAGCCTGGCTGGCCACCCTTCTATTCATACTCACTGAGACTTTGAGTAAACGCACTGTCGCTAGCAAGACCGGGAGAATAGACCATCGTTGCTATCACCAAGTAATGCGTGCAACAATGCGTCTACAATCAATACAAAACCAAAACAGTTGAAAAAAATAAAGGCAAAAACAACCGAGCCAATATTCTGCTGAAAAGTATTTAGATGAACTTGAAAATATTAAATCGATTATGAAGACAATAGATGTGAAATATTATATTGATGACAAAGAAGACTTATTGGAGAGTAAACTGCCTGACCTGAAGAACAGCTTTATGGAGGGATTTATACACTGCGCGGACACGCCTGACCTCATTATAAGCCGTCTGTTTTACACGGTTGTCACGCCCCTTCCTGTCGTGCACTGCCGGTGTCAAGCCTGGCTGGCCACCCTTCTATTCATACTCCCTGAGACTTTGCCTTCCATCAAATGAGGAGACGGTCGAAAATTATCGATGCCCGTTTGCCTTCCCCTGTGGCTTTCTTCAGAAAAGGATACAGTGACTTTCGCACATTTCTGACACGGAGAGAAAAGTCCTCACCAACATACACTTCACTACCTTTCAGTTTATACTCAGACTTAATAATGTTTTCTCTGTCCTTGTAGAAAGTGCAGCGGGTGATGATCGATGAGTTGGGCTTGGAAATCACACGATTTACTCGATCAAACTGGAGATCATGTGTCATACCGAGTTTGTCAACAATTACATCACTGATGAATCCTTCACATTCAGACTGAGATTCGTTGGGTGTACGAGGAAGTCCATAAAAATCAGGTTGTTCCTTTTTGATCGTCCTTCTAAGTCGTCGGCTTTCCGGTCGGTGTCCTGTATCCGCTTCTTCAACGCGTCGTTTTCCCGACAAAGATCAGCCACTTCATCCTCCAAGGACGTCACCTCCTCCTTCAGAGCCGCATGACCATCTCAAATGTCCGTCATGTCATCTTTGATGTTGCTAAAAATGTCTTTCACATTTTTTTATATCTTCATTCATGTTGTCAAATTTGTCACTTAAAGACTGAAGATGAACATTAAATTCTGCACGGTCGGTTCAGCAACTGTTTCAGGGAGGGAAGTAGAGCTGGTAGCAGCGGTTCCTGGTTTCTCAGTGCTGGCTCTCTGTGTTCCACTGGAAATGCTGGTTTGACGAAAACTATCCTTCCGAGGCCCCAGGGGTCTGTTCGACGTCGCCACATTGTAGTAGCAAACTGTCCCAGAACAAATACATGAGGAAGCAACCAACTATGACACCGCCTGTCAGCGACTTCACTTTCAGTGTCCTTTGGAACATCTCCGCGTATTTGTTGGCTATTTACACATAAAGTTAATGAATGTCGGCAGAAATCCACCACATTTCAACCAAATTCGTCATGCTCCTTCACAGAAATGACTGCACAATCCAGGGTTCGAACACGGTCTAATTACGGAGTAATTATACAGTTTGCACGGAGCTCATTACCAATACGTCCATCTCCTCTTAACTCAGTCCATGCGCCCCCCCCCCCCCCCCCCCCCCGAGAGAGAGAGAGAGAGGAGAGAGAGAGAGAGAGAGAGAGAGAGAGAGAGAGAGAGAGAGAGAGATGTAGTTGTTGGCGCATGGTCTTAAGTTTTGTTTCCAAAGATCAGTAAGACTGTCTTTCATGGTAAGTTAGGTTCACAGTAAAATCCAACTACAAGGGAAACCATATTACCGCCTCAGTCAGCGTAGAAGCCGTTCTTGTGCAGTGTTGAATGAAAGAGCGACTATTTGGAACATTCATAGTTCATTCACTGTAACACATTTACCAGGCCACAGACGGACATTAAGGACATACAGAGCGACTGAAAGGGTTCATAAGGGGGGAAAGTCAAGTGTCAACAGAATTCGTTAATACAATTATACAATTTGCTTTACCAATCGATTAGCATTTATGAAAGAGATAACATAGTAACAACTGACAAACCGAGTCTGGTACACTCTGGTTACAAACAGGCACACATTTCTCCACTGGAGTCCATTGTTTCTGCAATAAAAGATTTCTCATACACTATATTCTATGTTCCCCCAAATCAACACATACATTTATTTTTAGCAATTGTCAACATTCACATGAAATAATTCTCTTTTTCTCAACAATAATTCTATGCAAATGAAATCTTGCTTATTCTGGAGGTTGGCTATGCGATCATATCCTAAACAGAACTTAAAAAATGAAATGTTAACAGATTCAAGAGACTACTTGACGCATCTGCCAACTCAGACTCCATTTTATCCCCGGATGAACTGATGAAAACAGCGTGACTAAAGTGGTCTCCTCACTAGTCTTCTCTGCCTCCACTTTCCTTCCCTGCCCCCAGCCCACCTCTCTTCCCTGTTCCTCTTTACCCACCCCACATCTCACACCTTCGTCCCTTTACCCACCCCACATCTCACACCTTCGTCCCTTTACCCACCCCACATCTCACACCTTCGTCCCTTTACCCTCCCCACATCTCACACCTTCGTCCCTTTTCCCTCCCCACATCTCACACCTTCGTCCCTTTACCCACCCCACATCTCACACCTTCGTCCCTTTACCCACCCCACATCTCACACCTTCGTCCCTTTACCCACCCCACATCTCACACCTTCGTCCCTTTACCCTCCCCACATCTCACACCTTCGTCCCTTTACCCACCCCACATCTCACACCTTCGTCCCTTTACCCACCCCACATCTCACACCTTCGTCCCTTTACCCACCCCGCCCACGACCCCTACCGTCATACAAACTCCCTCTGTTTGTCTATTCGTTTGTCTCACGTCGTATATACGCTTTCTTTTGTTACATTGTGTATGGTTACATTGTAAATTTAACATATTTTCTTGTGTTATGTCTTGGACCAGAAGACAGTTGTACAAAAACACGCTTTGCCTGTTCTATTCCTTTCAGTAAATAACATCCATTCGTTCGTCTGTTGAATCCAATCTCCTTTATTGTGCCCTCCTCTATTTCAGATCAATACGGAACAGATGGGGAGTGGAGAAGGGGGAAGGAGGGAAGTGGGTTAGAGGTGCGTGTGCTGGGTGATCTTATTTGTCACACGTGCTGTGACAGCCAATGCGACCCAAAAAGGATGGCATCAGGATTCTTCGCTTTTCAGTGACGATTCCAAAATACATGTGAAGCAAACCATTGCCGAGGTAACTCAATGTTCGCTCCAGTCGTCGCTCATCACTGAATACCAGAAGATCAAGGGAGCTGAAAGAGTGGGTTAGTGGTCAGACTTACTTTCTGTACATGATGGTCTCCGCACTGGTAACGCTGGTCGTGGTGAAGAATTGTCTGGTGGGAACGATTTAAAGATGTTTAACATTGTTGCTCCGTTTGCACTGTGGTCGGTATGATACTATGACAAAAATAATTTGGACCAATACGAATATCGTAGAATGTTAGAAAATGAACATAGATAGATAGATAGATAGATAGATAGATAGATAGATAGATAGATAGATAGATAGATAGACAGATAGATAGATAGATAGATAGATAGATAGATAGATAGATAGATAGATAGATAGATAGATGGATGGATGGATGGACGAACGAACGAACGGATGGACGGATGGACAGACGGACGGACAGTCAGTCAGACAGACAGAGAGACAGACAGATAACAGGAGAATTAGCCTGAAATCATATGGTTTAGTGTTATATTTAGATTGAATAAGTTTTATTCTAAGATCGTTCAAAGCAGGGCAGCAAAGCAAAACAAATGTATTTTATCAACTCTTGCTCTCTTACAGAGTCGACATGTTATTTCGTTTCCAGTCTGAGGCGATGGCATGCAATGTCAGAGACGCCAAATCTAGATTTTGTCAGTACACATTTGATAAATCTATTCATTTTTATCCCAGTATAAGGTTCTAATACATGTGTCGATTTAAAGAGTTTATACTGGGCAAATCTATCACTATTATGCATACGTTCATGCCAGTCCTGCCACCTGCAGTCAATAATCTTCTGTTTTAAACAATGCAGAAATTCGTATATATTTTCAACACCTTGGTTATCCCAAACAAATCCAAATCCATATGAATTTAAACACTGTCGAACATGGGAAGCCCATGTCTTCTTTCCATTGTCATCTAAACTTAGCTGCACCCTGCAACCTTTAAAGGGTATCCTGCCGTCATTTATTCTTGTTAACTTGAGCCAGTATTTAATACATTTCAAATAAGAATGTAAATAAACTGGATATCTTCCAAGTTCGCTATAAACCAGATGATTGGGTTTTTGTCTACATGTAAAAGTGCTTCAGCGCATATCGGTGAATTCTCTCAATTAAGGTACCTTTTTCAAAAGCCCATATTTCTGCTCCATATTATAAAATTGTTGCACCTGTGAATCACATAATGTAAAAATACTGAACAAATTACGATCTAACTTGTATAAAATATGAAGAATACTGTTGACCACCTTCTTCGCTCTGTTGACTATATCTTGACAAGCAAAATCAAAACTAAGTTTGGTTGTAAAATATACACTGCAGTATTTGTAAGCATTAACCACATTTATTCTCTCACCTCCATAAGTCCATTTTTTAGTATGGCAAAATATCCTCTTTTGCGAAATACCACAATATTGGTCTTATTCATATTAACATTTAATTCTAGTCATAAGTAATTCTGGAAGGTCAAAAGTAACTCCATGTCGGCCATTTTCAATTATTTCCAAGGCTAATTCATTAATGGCTAAAATAAAATCGGACTACAGACATCTTCTTGTTTGACCCGATTTGTGCACCTTGCAGATTCTGATGATTTTGCGCCTGATCGTATTTTTGCTTTTACCTCACAATTCATACACTTTATGGCACGATACAACACACATTTGATGCCTTTTTTTTAACAAAACGGGCCATAACAATTTTCGAGGAATGAAATCAAAGGCCTTCTCAAAGTCGATAAAGGCAACATACATTTTCTGATTATTTACAAATTGTTTCTGAACAGCAGCAAACAGAGTACACATATGGTCAATTGTGGAATAACTTCTTTTGAGCCCCGCCTAATGTTCTCCAGTTATATTGTTCTGGCTTACCCATTTATTCAATCTACTACCAATTTCAGAATTGTAGAATTTGCTACAAATATAGCATAATGAAACACCTCTATGATTATTTACACTGGTAACTTCGCCAATATTGAATAAGGGTAAAATGACGATTCTTTCCAGCTGTCTGGATAAACGCCATTATCAAAGATTATCTAGATATTGCTCTGTCAAAAGAAAATCCCAAGTCTTCATTATCGTGAACTATGATCTTTGTTATAATGTTTCTTCAATTTTCTCTTGCAAACTTCCAAAATGTTCGAACCATTCAGATACAGAAATATTGTTTGACGGTTGAAATCTTGCAATCTTGTGTACAGTTTCCCAAAAGTCGTGTTGAGTGTTCATAGAATTAATCAGTTCATTTAGCAACGATTCACTGTATTCTTCCTTTTTCCTTTCATTATGATTTTCATGTTCTCGTCTTGCAACACAGAATGCGACTCAATCATCTTTATCCAAAGTTTTTAAAAAAAATTTCCACAGACTACACACTTTACGCTTTCGTGTTTTACAGTCCGTATCATACCAATAATCACTAGGAATACTTTTAGTTAAAGCTGTCTTTTTCTTCATGATTTCAGCTTGTTCTTTCATGATCACCTCAAATCTGCGTATTGCTTAATATATATGTCACAGTCCAGACTGGAATCCAGTCCAATCCGGAATCGGTCTAGTCCAAACAAGAATCTTAATACAGCCTAGGCCATATTATCTGGAATATATATATATATATATATATATATATATATATATATATATATATATATATATATATATATATATATATTATATATATATATATATATATATATATATATATATATATATATATATATATATGAAAGACCTTCTGCTACTGCCCTCTTCTCTTTGACATCTTAAGAGTGCATGGAACGATTAAATTCCGGGGCATAATCCTTGTTCCGGAAATATTCAACAATAAAGTGATAGATTTTAGCAGTAGAGTCATTATTTGTGTGTTTCTCTTCCTTTTGTTTGTCAATGCATAGTACAAGGGATATGTAATCAGATTCAAGTCTTTCTACAGCGGTAAGAGTTAACTGTTCACACAGAAGCTCAAAACTGTTCCTGACATATTACAAAATAGTCATTTACACTGCATGTTACATCAGAAATATATGTGAAACGACCTTCTAGGTCGCCATTACACATTCCGTTTAAAATGTACAGTCCCAAAACAGTGCACATGTCCAAAATTTTATTTCCATATGCATTTAAGATTTTATCTTGAGAAGCTTATTTTATACAGTTATCGTTCTTATGATAAGCAACACGTAATTTAAGTTCATCTTAAATTTCTCGGAATCTATCAGAAGTTCTGCATTCATGTCACCACATAACAATATTTCAGTGTCTTCCAAAGATAACATACTTGCAATACAATTCTCCAAAAGATCAATGCCATTGTCAAAACCATTTTGATAGAGTAATTGGGCGAATTTTCAGGAAGTATAATGTTTCTTTACGAAGACCAAAATACTCTTTATCAAGTGTAAATGTCACGGAATAAGGACTCTAACAATCAACCTCATGCACATGTGGAAGTAGATACGTTCGTATTAAACAAATTATTCCTCCGAACCACTCCCTTGCCTTGTAAGTTTGACAGCTGGTTTAACGAATATTTCATAATCACAACTTGATTCAAATGTTTCTGCAAACCTTTCTACCAAACAAACAAAATCAAATGAGGAAATGAATTGGATGAAAAGTGAACTATCTGATTTATGAAACAACCCATGTATATTCCAGTGAAGGAAAGTAACACTGTGTACAAGTTTACTCACATTAACAAAATCACGACAATACGAACCGTCATTGCGTGGATTTATACTTCCGTCACTATTATTCACCCTATTCATATATCTTTTCAGCGTCTGATCCACTCACCATCAAACTGTCACCATCACCAACTGGTTCATTCGACGTCACACTGTCACTGCCACTGTCTGATCCACTCCATGTTACACTGTCTCCATTGCTGTGTAATTCCCCATTGTCACAATGTCACCACCACTGACTGATACACACGCCGTCACACTGTAACCACCACGATGTCATTCATTCTCTGTCACACCTTCACATCCACCATCACCACCACAGCCTGTCACTTGTTATCATATTTTCACTCCTTTTGTCAGTCCCATTGTCTGTTTCATTCGTCGTCACTCTGTCACTATCACTGACGGGTTCATTCACTGTCATACTGTCACACTGTCAACACCTCTGTCTGTTTCAAACGTCGTCACACTGTCACCACAATTATTTACTTCACTCTCGCCGCCACTGATGGTTTCATTTTTCTTCACACTGTCATCACCACTGTCTTTTTCATTCGTATATACACTGACCACTTTTATCCCAGTCTTAAAATCACCACACCCTCTTGTTGTGGCCCTATGCATGCAATCGCCGTCCCTCTGTCTTTCTGACTGTTGTACAGCCATCACAACTGTTATTTGATTGTAAATACCGACACACATCATCAGGATTTATTCCATTTAAATTCAGATATCTGTCACCATGGTCATATGCACTGAAAAACATATCGTCGTCACCACAATGTTTCTCCGTCAAGTAAAAATATTATGTTCTAATAACATCAACGTGTGGTGTACACAAATCATTATTAAGCACAGACAACAGATAATCATCAACTTTTACACTTTCTGTCATATGACAATCAACATGGCAATTCACATCATCAATAATTTTATACACAACATTTGTTTCATGCAACAAATTAACAGATTCAACAATATCCACGAGGTCCGACGCTGCCGTGCACACACATCCAACACAGCACGCACGGGATTTTCGTTGCACACTTTTGTTTCAACCGAGTTCACAGCGCCCTTCATACCTCGTCCCCACGAACCAGAAGCAAGCACACTGCAGGTGACAACGTATTTTTTTACTACCTCCAGAACCTGGCTGCAGTAAACTGTCCAGTCACGGGGCCGGCCTAACCCCTCTCTATGTTCAACAAGGTTTCCACTGTCATCTATACAAATTTACTTCCCTCAGTTACAAGGTGGTCATAGACCATCGAAACCTTATTATTTTACGATCTGGCAGACTTTAAATGGACGATCAGCTTTTTTCCGATCTCTCTAACTCGCAGATTATCTCTGCGAGTTAGAGAGATCGGAAAAAAGCTGAAAACGTCACTTCCTTTAAACATCTTTTTGGCGCGCAAAATCTTGTCTTTGTCCTTAAAGAAAGTGCATCGCGCAACAATCGGCGAATCCGGATTAGATTTAAGACAGTTGACCCGGTCAAACTGTATATTACCTGAAAGTTATAATTTGTCAGTAATCATTTCGCATATCGAGCCTTCACAATCTTGCCATGTTTCATCCTGTCTGCAAGGGATACCGTGAACAATTATGTTATTCCTCTTTGATCTGCCTTTGTCCACTTTTCTGTCTACATATTTTACCCTCTCATTCAGAGTGTCATGTTCACTTTTTAATAAGTCGTTATCTATTTTTAGGTCTGACACTTCCTGTCTCAAATTGGAAACTTCTCGTAAAGTAGAACATGTCTTTTACGTCTTTCATGTCAACACTCATGCTATCCAACTTACAGTTCAGATTGTTCATGCCCGTCAACGTGTCTTTCAAGAGACAGAGACAGACAGACAGAGGAGAGGCAGGAACAGAGGGAGATTTTTGTGCTCCCCCCTCCCCTGTCAGTGTCCCTTCCTCCACCTCATTATTATAAACAGAAGAAAGAAATATAATATTCAGAACTTGCCAGCTGTTTCCCTTGGTTGAAGAGTTCGGTTTTCACGCCAGTCAATATCACTACGGTCGCTTCGACGTCGCCGAAGTCGCCACACAGTTCGCGTCCACCCGACTGGCCAAATCCCAGTTGGGGGGATACTGGTAGTGTAGCTGTAGTCGCACTCTCGGATTGTCTCCTTCACTCTGCTGCTGTTCGCCTATCTCACAGGGCTTCTGTTGCTGCGGACACCCCACCGTTGGTTGGGGGCTCCCTGTCAAGGTCTCAACAGGCTAACACGTCTCGCTGTCTTCCGTCCCACACAGGAGACAATTCTTTACCATTGTCCGTTCCGATGCTACAGGAAACTCACTTTCAAGTTAAGTCTTTTGGCCTTGACTTTGCATCGTTGTACTTTCCTGAGCCCTCAGCAAGACGGGATAAGTTCACTTCCCCCAGCTTTTCCTGGTTTTCAGAGCGTCTTATAACCATTCTCAGAGAGAACCCAAGTTATACTAGTTCAACTAATGGAATCGCTGGTCACATACACACCACACACCGCAATGACTTACATCACCAACAGTGAAAATCTACCGAATGGATCTCCGATTTATTTTGGTTTAGCCGATGGAGTCACTAGTGCATCTCTACACATGCACAGCAAAAAGCTGGATAACGTGTGGTTAATACATAACAAATTCTAAGTCGTGCTCAGTTCTCTAAACTACCCATTGTAAGAGCAGCCCAGACTTCTCCAAAATCCGGGACCTGATGCATTAAGTGTTTACTTCTACCAACTGCCAACCAGGTGTAGCTCACCTAGTGAGTTGAAGCTTTCCTGAAGGTATTCATTCCTCAGGCTAAGTAAGACCTGAACGGTCATCAAGACCCACTTGCAGGCTCACTGAACCGAGATGTCGACGCTCTGCCCTGATTACCTCTCCTCTAGCCCACTGGAGAACCCCTCGAATAGTCCTCGGTAGAGGACAGACGCCTCCCTCAACTAGAACGGATAGTTTGAGATGTACTTGTCACTACCCCCAGTACATGCGAATTATTCTCCAATTACTCTCCCTCCTTCAGCATCTAACGCTGGGTACTTCCCACACTTGATGGACCCAAGGAAACTAGTCTTAACATCAGCATAATTATCCATATTTTTGCTTAGAGGACTGGCGAACATTCGGCTAACTTATATATATATAGTGCATTAACAGACAAGTGGATACAATTACAAATTACAATACAACCCAGACAACAACACAAATAAAAGCAAGAAAAATAGGAAAAGAAAAATCATATGGCATAACCCCCCATACGACGGGAAACTCAAAACAAACAAGGGAAAGAATTCTTCAAAATCCTAACAACTTCATTTCCAAAAGAACACAAACTGTCCAAAATATTTAACAAAAACACGTCAAACTATCGTACTCATGTATGCCCAACCTCAAAAACCTAATTGACGCATCCAACAAAATGAAAATCAACACAGCAAAGAAGGGTGAAGAAAGGAAATCTTGCAATTGCACCAAAAGGAGCAGTGCCCACTAAACAATAAATGTCTTCACAACAACATTGTATACCAGGCTACTGTAACATCAGAAAATGAAAAAGAAACATACATAGGGATCACTGAAAACACTTCAAAACCAGATATGCAAACCACAAACAGTCATTTAATAAAGAAAAATATAAAAACCAAACAGAACTGAGCAATATATCTGGAAACTTAAAGACGCAAAAACAAGCTACAATATATCCTGGAGAGAACAGGAAAATGCCGCTTCTGGCTCACTTTCGCCCTCAACCCAGTTTTCGGGCGAAAGTGACCCAGAAGCGGCATTTTCCTGTTCTCTGACAAGTAAGACTTCAATAACCCAAAAAATAACGACCTTACAAACAAACATACTGTGCAGGGTTATCCGTTTTTAATACTAATTTACTAAACTTTTCAGATTTCAGTTTTTGTTTAATCCTATGTTTTCTTGATCGTTTTCAATAACATCATTTTCGCGCAAACATTCTTCAAATGAGTCTCTGTCTTTCATGTGAAATAAAACTACAGTTTTTAACTGTTCTCTAAAGTCTTTTAAAACCGAGTTATATTTCTGACATAAAATCCACACACTTATCCCAGCATGTCTTCCACTGAAAGCAAGTTTTGATAAAGTGTTTCTCTTTTTAACTATGTCTTTTTCTGCTGAACAGTCATCTATAATAAATAGTGTCTGTGTTCCTTCAAACAGTTTATAAAACTGTTCTAAACACTCACTCAGTTTATTGCTAGGATTAACTAAAATATGTCATCATCTGTCCATATAAACCTTCTATCATGATATGCTTTGTTCCATTTAAGTGTTGGGCAGAAAATCACAATATGATCAAAATTATAACGATAAACTGTTTGTAACAGGTTGAGGATAAATATTGTTTTTCCACAACCAGTTTGCCCACAAATTAATGAACAATGAGGGTTTTTGTCATAAAGTTTAACTGCTCCATAGTTTTAAACAGAATTTAATCTAATCCAGTTATTGTTTTTATCATACTCTCTGTCAAAACTTGTTTCAGTGTAATAAAACCCTATGAGGCCTAAATGCGTAAGATTAATCCAATTCAGTTCTGTAAGATTGTTTCTATTTAGACTAATATTGATTTTGTTGCTTGTTGTTATGACCTTAATATCCTCGCCATTGTGAAGAATGACGACGGTAACTTTAAGTTTTTCAACGTCTAAGTTTTGCCAGCTAATTAGAATTCCTTTTAGAAGGACGTCACTAACGCCCACAACCCCATCCCTCCCCTTATCTTTTAAGACAGAAATTTCAAATATCATTGTGAACGCATCTCCTAATTTCATTTGCGGAATGAACTGTAATTTTGTAGAAGCATCCTTTAAAACCGTTTCTCTTCTGTGGAGGATGTACTGTTTATTCCCATACGGCTTTATTTCAATCTCTTTCCGACTATTGTCGTCTGGCATAAGACTTACATGTAAAGGGCCAGAGTTGAATGCTTTTCTGAAACTTTTTTGATGGCTAAAATATGTAAATGGGCTTAGAATTCAAATTTTATGTCCCATTCTAAATATGGTTCTAAGTGCCATTTGAGGTCAGGCTTTCGAACTATTTTATATTCATACTGGCCAACATTATTTGCTTCTAGATTGCGCAGCTGTTCTAGTTTAGGAAACTTTTTGCTGTCGCCAACCTCTTTGCGTTTATAATCACCATCTTTAGTGTACTCAAAACCATACAAAGTGCCTATTTCACCATTCTGTTCAAAGTCCGCAACGTCTGCAAGGTCTTTTAATTCTAAGGTTATACACCTCACAGGCGCTAATGTAACTCCCGGTTCTTCTGGCCCACGCGACATTTTTAGTACAGTTTATTATTTTATTTCCAAAACAATGTGTAGGTTATTGCATTTCACAACTTTCCCTGCTTTGTCTGCAATTTTTATATTAAATGATCCAACCCCCCACAAACTAATCTTTTAAACTGTAAATTAGGAATTGTATAATTTCATAATCGCAATATGCAGCTTTCCCCGCCTGTAAAGCTCTTAAAACATTTGAGGGCCTTCCATCATATAAGTTTTCATCAGTGCTCAGCTCATCCAAATGAACATAAAGTAATGAATGTAATGCAAGATCGAGCGGATTTTCCCCCTTAAAAGTAGTTTTGTTTGGCGCAACAACAAATCTTTTAGTGACCTGAGTGTCAACTTTAAAGCCTAACATTTTAGCTAGCTCTTTATCAAATAAGTAATCTGCTTTTTCAGGTTCGAATGTTAATATTGTTTTTAGATTTGCATTGTTAAGTTTGAGAGTAATGCCGAATTTACTCATTGCTTCTTTTAGTGAGCAAAACCTGTAATAACCATCAGGTATTGTTAACTGGTTAGCTTTGAGCCCCACAACTTTTGTAATCTTATTATTCCCCTTGGTTTCGCTTATATTAAACCCTTCGACTTTGTAAAATATTTCATGGAGCGCGACCGTTTTGGCCCCGCAATTGTTATCAATAGCATGTTCTAAAAACGAAGGACTGTCTTGAGTTGTTATTGTTACAAACATTTTTTAAAACAAATTAAAAATGAGTGCATTCAAATATACTGCGCAAAATATTCTGTTGGGCCGCACTACAATCTTAAAAATATAGCAACTGACACCCTCGACATTGCTGTGACCCAGACTGCCTCTTTTCATAAAAAGGTGAGTACTCCATTGAAGAGCTATCTTAACCCCCCTATTGAAAACGAGCACATCCAGAAAGCGTGGTTTAGTCATCCGATGCAGTTTTATCAGAACCAGTTAAACTTTGCTGTGTCTTGTGCATCAACTGGGTGTGGAGTGTCGTATGCTGATCATTTAAATCACCATGATCCTTTGGTGAGGTCAGTGTACAGATTTCATTTTTATTACACCTTCAGACGTATTTTGTCTGAACTGCAAGCGCCATTACCAAATGACAAACCATTTAATCCACTCAGCAACAGAATAGACATGAAGGCTTTTGAAAGGATCTGTAACGAATTCAATATTAACATCAGACAGACTTTAGACAAAAGTTGGATCTTAATCATGGCCTAGGCGTCATTTATTTTCAGGGCACGCACAGAAAGTATAACTATGACTGGCGTTCTCCTTTCAAAATTGTTCAGCCCTGGTCCATAGAGCAAGAGCATAAAACAGCATGGACAACATTTATCTTAGACGCTTCTAAGGGCCTAACTAGAGCGGGAATAGAACGAATAAACGACTCTATTCGTACTTACGTTTGGTGTTTGCTAGGTTCGCAAGCACAAACGAGATCGAGCATAACTGATCCTTCTACTAGGTTTGATGCGCAAAAACAATACTTAGCAAATTTAGAGGACGCCATTAATTCTACAGTTGATTTACCTTCAAGTATTCAAAGGTACCAACATGTTTTACAATACGCAAGATCGAAAGTAGACTTTGCTGTTGGCACTGGTTTATACATGCTGCCTTCTGACCTCAGACTCCAGATAGGAACAATAATAAACTATAATAATGAAATTCTTATAGCAGGCAATGAACAGAAGGTTGGGAAAAACGACATAAATTCTGAGCCAGTAATATTACAACCAATAAAAGAACACCCAAGATTAAGTCATCTAATCCCCGAAGTCCCAAACCCCAAAAGTCATTGAAGACTCAGCAAAGCTCGCGGACTCTGTTCACGATGACCATGAATATGAAAAGACAGCGCTTGTTCTTGGATTAACTGGCATAGGATTACTTGGTCTTTATCTTACTAAATAGTAACCCAACTATTACGAGAACTAATGTCCATAAGTGCTCGGCCATAAAGCCAACTACTTTGCTTGCTGTAGACAAAAGCCAGCTGACAATACTCCCCAATATTCCTGGTAAAGCGTTCACGGCTTTACCAGCTAATTTTTTTAATAAACTTGCAAGATGATCAAGCTGTTTTTTTACCCATGATTATACAGGCGGAGGCGATGGCGGCGGAGGCACTGAACTTTGCCCTCCACCACCGCCTGTAATAGCCAACACCAATGTACTTATTTGCAAATCCTAAGGCAATTATAACGCTTGCTAATGTGACGCCTTGCTCTCTAAACAGCGTTTTTATTCGTTCTGCTAGCGTTGTGGTCTTCATATAAAATTTTCGGATAGTTTCTCTTATCTATTCACTTGAGTTCGTAATTGGTCCCGGTTAGTAGTCAGCACTTCTAGTCTTGCTGATCTTTCTTGTTCAAGATCTTTTAGTCTTTGGGCTATTCTTTCTTTAATATCAGGCCCTAAGTTGGCGTCATCAGCCTCAACGAGTTTTTTCTTTTTCTCTTTTTATATGCTCATCTAGTTCACCTAGTTTTGCTAAATTGTTTGTTAATTCGCCTCTGATGGTTCTTAAAGTACGATCAAGGGCTAATAATTCTCGCATAGGCAATGGGGAATCATTAATTGTTTTTAACGCTGTTTCTTCTGAAAAACTGGTTTCTGCTTCTATTGTATTTATTAATTCGCCTGCTGATTGATTTAATTCTTTAAGTTCCATGTTTTGCATTTGGTTATCTGTTGGGAGTTCTTGCAGTGTGTTTTTGAAGTTTAGAAACTGCCTCCGCCCTTAATTTTGGCCTAACAAGGCCAAGGCGATTTTGATCTTTCACACTGAGTCTATTTCTAATTGAACCCACGGCTAAAAAACTTTGATGGGTCTTTTTTAGTTGTAAGCTGAACAAGTTGTCCTTGGTCGCTCCTCACAAACAAATGATCATCTTTTAATTCAAAATCATTTGGGTCTATAAATTCGGGAGGTTCTTGACCTAAACTTTGGTACAATGATTTAAACCTTACTTTCTGTTAATTCATGCCGCATTGAGCGCATTGAGCGATGCTGTGTCAAAGGGATCATTTCACTCATGTCGTCTCCAAGATCAAAAACATCATAATTTCTTCGCCTTCAATTCCTGCCATGTTTTTAAATAATTAACTTTTTATTTTGCTTCATAAAAATGCCACAACAAACATATGGCTCGATTCTTGACCCGCATAGAAAACTGAAAGAGCCCCATGGCGTGAAGGGAAATAAACGGAATATTATTGTTCCAAATATCCATCTACTATTGATGCAGATCAAATTCTTACTGTCAAATTTCCAGACCTAGGAGCAGATGAATTGATTGTGCCAGGCTCTGCCCTTCTTACTTTCAAAATAGAACTCGTTTCAACACAGACCCAAACAGGACAGTTGTACAGAATCTGGGGCGGGCAATCGTTAAGAAAATTTCTATAAAACTTGAGGGGCAAGAAATATTTTCTTTACACAATGCAGACATATTTTTAACCTATTCTGATCTATGGCTAACCGGGAATGAAAGGCTGATCTTGCGTTTCAAGGAATCGAAAATGAAGAAGCACTAAAACATAGAATAGGCGCTGGAGATACTAAAGACGTCAAAAAGTATGTAGCCGTAAAGTTTGCGTATGGAAATCGCTTTTCCATTCCCTTAGATTTTGAGTTGTTAAAAGCGCATGCGCCGTACTTTCAAGGAGCATTAAAAGACAGATTGTCATATGAACTAACTTTTAATGAATACAAACGTGTTATCATATCATCAGACACCGAAGCAAAGTACAGCATTTCTGCATCTCGTTAGAGTTTGATGTTGTTAGCAACCATGAATTAGCAAGGCTGATTGAGCACCAATATCAGTCAAGATTAGCAATATATTACGACGAGTGATTCATCACATACAACATATCCCAGAAGCAGGGCAGACACTATATGGAATTTTAGTTTTAGCGTGCTGCAAGATCGCTTAAAGGTATTTTATTGCTGTGTGAAGATGAAGAACCGTTCAAAAGAGCAAGTGAAAAGTTTTTTAATCCTAAAATAACGAAAGTGCAATGTACAATTGACGGTAGTCCTAACCAAATCTACGCTAGCGGGCTTAGACCTTATCATCATTTTGACGAAATAAGAAAATTGTTTGGGGGTGGGAGGGGTAGAAATCCAACAGCAGACCTAGTGTCTAAAGATTTACATCTTCACAATGTTAGGCTTGATGATTATTTAACAACAAAATACGGTTTATGGATTGACCTAAGGTCAACGGAGGATAATCAGTTTGTATGGAAGCGGGAGAGCTGTGAGAGACGTAATAAACATTCAAATTGATAAAGAAGAAGAAGCCGATAAACCGCTTAATGTACATTTGTTTTTATTATATGATGCGCAGCTGAATATTGAAGAAAACAGATTAAAATATGTACTATACTAAATTATTTTTTATTTTATAAAAAGCATGTCTGTTCAGGTTTATCCAAATGTGCCTACAGCGCCGCCAAGAGAAGAGATAGTAGAAAGCCCTAACATAAAAACCTTCAGATTAACCAACATTACGCAAATGCAACAAAAAACTAGAGCAAGACCTTTCAAAATACAGCAAAACCAAACGAAGGTATTCTGCTGCCTTAATGCTGTTACATATGTTAATACTGGAGCATCGACTATAAGCGCTCTATCAGCAGGAACGAGTGTTGGTCTCTTAGCAACGGGCATAGGCGCACCCGCAGCTTTACCTCTAGGAGGTTTGTCTTTAGCTCTCGGCCTGTGTTCATTAGCCGTAGGTGCTGCTAGCAAAAATTAAAAACTAAACTCCAAAAGCACACAGCTATGGTTCAACTAATAACGGCTAAACTTAGTTCGTTCAAACTGACAATAAATAAAGCACTAGTTGACTCAAACATCACGGATGAAGAATTTAATCGTTTACAGGCCGATTTTGATGACTATAAAAGACAAAAGTTTGATCTTCAAAGAAAGGCGAGGACAACTTTTTCTCAACAGCCAGACGCCGAGCAGATAAAAAAGGAATGCTTAAAAAAAGTAAACGAAACATTAAACTCTGTTCTAAACAGCTCACAGTAACAACGCCAAAGGGTGTTTATACTTTAGTTTATGAGTCCAAACACAAAAAGACCGTCGATATTGGTTCTGATTAATTATTTTTTTTTAATTTAAATAAATATTTTGAGTTAGAAAAGAAACTCAACATGGCTAAGATATATGAAGGGCAAGACGAATTTTTTGAAGGAATGCTCGAGAGAGAGCGTTTATCAAGAGCACTGAATGATATTGATTTAGAAGTCATTAATCCAGCAAACGTACGGGCAAGCGTTGTTCATGCTATTTCTCAAGTTCCAGGTAAACTAACAATAGACCCGCCAGTTAAAGTAATGTTAGCTGTTTTAATCGACTATGTAACAATAAATGAAGAAAATCTAGAAGTCTGGGTCTCGACTAAACAACAGACTATTCTTTCCTCTAATGACTTAACACCTGGTTGGGAAGACGAACTGCTTACACAGTTTGACGCTGCCGCTGAAGAAGCCAAAATGAGAGGCTCTGGTTGGTCAGAGGGCGAAGTCCTAGAGATTAGATTAAAACAGGCTAAGTATGCGCCGATTGTAGGCAGGGCTTACATTCCACTACCACCAGCATTAGTTGCAAAAAGAGCAGTTTTAAACATAAGGAATACAGACAACAAATGTTTCATGTGGTGTGTTCTCGCAAGGCTGCATCACGCCCGCAAAAACGCAGAGAGAGTATCTAACTATCAGCCTTACATCAATGACCTTAACTTTAGTGGGGTGTCCTTTCCTGTTAGCGTGGATTCCATTGATCGGTTTGAAGAGCAAAACAAACCAATAACTGTTAATGTCTACACATGGGATGAGGAAACAAATCTACAACCGATTAAAGTGTCCAAGAACAGTCCAACGATTGGCGAACCAGACAAAAATCATGTTGACTTACTACTGATGTTTTCACCAGCGGGGCTACCGCATTACACATTAATACGCACAATGAGTAGATTATTGCGGCATACTTCAAAGCATTACCATAAACAAGAATTCTGCAGAAAATGTTTAACAAGAATGCCATCTGTTCAAGCCGCGAGTGAACATAAGAAACATTGTATCGGCCAGTTGACTGTAATACAGAACTAACTACGCCCCCGCCAGGATCTAAAGTTAGTTTTAAGAACTGGAAACGGCTGCAAAATTCTCCATATGTTGTTTACGCAGACTTCGAATCGCTTATTGTTCCTTATGAAGGCCCAACGCCGCAGAAACTTCCGAAAACGGTCCTAATGAGTAATCATCAGATCTGTTCATTTGCTTTCATCATTGTCAGGTCGGATGGCATTCATTCAAAGCCAGAATTATATAGAGGGCCTAATGCTGCAAAATACTTCTTAGAACGCATGCAGAAAGTGCGTAATGACTGTTCTAATAATCTAAACTTAATCTGAAATCATAATGACACCTGAAGACCAACAACAGTATGACTCAGCCACACATTGTTGGATTTGTGGTTTAGAACTCAGTGAGGAAGCCAATCCGTCAGTAAGAGACCATGATCACATTAGTGGGAAGTTTAGAGGAGCAGCGCACAGTAAAATGCAATCTTCAACTAAAGTTTGATCCTAAGACATGGAAGCTGCCTGTATTCTTTCATAACTTGCGAGGTTACGACTCTCACCTTATAATGAAAGCAGTAGACGATGCCTTTAGGGTGTCATGCATCGCACAGTCATCAGAAAAGTACATGTGTTTCACTTTAAATAACATGTCTTTCTACGACTCTATGCAACACATGATGGGCTCATTAGAGGCACTGGCTATGTCCTTAAAGTCCTGCCCAATAACAGAAGAATATTTTGACCCAACTCTCGTTAGAAAGGGCGTTTACCCTTATGAGTACATGAACAGTTGGGAAAGGTTTGATGAAAATACACTTCCTCCTAAAGGCGCGTTCTTTTCTAGTCTTAGAGGAAAGGACATCAGCGACTCCGATTACCAGCATGCTCAAGATGCTTGGCAAAAGTTAGATTGTAAAACGATGGGAGACTATCATGATTCATACTTGATGGCAGATGTATGTTTGTTGGCGGACGTCTTTGAAAATTATAGAAAGACCTGCATGAAACATTATAGCCTGGATCCCGCGCATTACATTTCTGCGCCCGGGATGAGTTGGGACGCTTTCTTAAAGTTTACCGGAGTACAGATTGATTTATTGTCAGATTTACCAATGATTCAGATGATTGAAAACGGATTGCGTGGAGGAATTAGTATGGCGTCGCATCATTACTGTAAAGCAAACAACAAATACCTAGATGATTATGATCCAAGTAAAAGGTCTAACTATCTCATGTATTTAATGCAAACAATCTGTATGGATGGGCAATGGCGCAATCACTTCCATTACGCAACTTTAAAATGTACACAGGCGGTGATCCGAACAATATTCAAAAGGCATTAAAGTGGTTGGTAGTTTGGCGCCTGATCAACAGCGTGGTTTCATTCTAGAAGTTGACTTAGAATATCCTCATGAACTCCATGACCTCCATAATGACTATCCATTAGCAGCAGAAAGTCTAAAGATGGATCCAAGAGAACCACCTAAACTTGTGCCTAATCTTCGGGCAAAAAAAATTATGTCTGTCATTACAGACTTCTACAATTTTATTTAAGACATGGTTTAAAGTTAACAGCTGTCCATCGCATAATTGCTTTTGACCAAGAACAGTTCATGAAACCATACATCATGAAGAACACTGATCTTAGAACTAAATCCACAGATGCCTCAGAAAAAGACTTTTTTAAGCTGATGAACAACAGCTGTTTCCGGTAAGACTATGGAGAATCCGCACAAGCGTAAAGATGTTAGATTGGTCACCAGAGAGAATGAAGCAATTAAGCTGACTTCAAAACCTAATTATCAGGACTTCAGAAGATTTCATGATCAGCTTTTTGGCATAATGATGAAAAAAAAGAAAGTCAAATTAGACAAACCTGTATTTATTGGGTTTACTGTTTTAGAATTATCAAAGCTTTTGATGTTAGAATTTCTTTATGACTACTTTAAGCCCTCGTATCCAGAGTCCAGAGTACTTTACACAGATATAGATGTTTTGTTATAGATATCCCTACTGAAGATATTTATAAAGACATGGAAACCGAAGTGGCTAAAGGGCATGCAGGATGGTATGACACGTCCGATTATCCTAAAGACTTGCCTTTACATTCAATTACTAACAAGAAGGTTTTAGGAAAGATGAAGGATGAATTATCTGGAAAGGTAATCAAGGAGTATGTGGGGTTAAGGTAAAAAATGTACAGTATTTCGAGCCAGGAGAAAATCATTAAGAAAGCAAAAGGAATATCTCGCAGCGTTGTGCAGTCAAACATATCGTATGACAACTACAAAGAAGCATTGTTTGGCAATAAGACTTTTCATCATGACAACGTAAAACTACGATCTAATCTACATGAGATCAACACAACTGTTTGTAACAAAGAAGTCATTAGATAGAACAAACACAAAACGGGTGTTTGTTAATCCAGAGTTTTCATATGCAATCGGGCACTGGAGGGCCGCATAAACAGGAGGGTTTATATTTTTCATCAACTTTTATTATAAGATCAATCATAGCTTCATCCAATTCATTTAAATCTTTTCTCATGTTTGCTTGACGAGTTCGAATTTTTTTTATTATTTCAAGATATTCTTTTTCCCAATTTGGGGGTTTGAGTTGTAGGTGATCTGGATGATTTAGCATGCATTGATTAATCCTCGAAAATGTTTCCTTAATAGCATTACACGCATGAAATGATTCCCGTATCATTTTCAAGGTCTCTTCCTTTACCATTCTTGTTTCGTTCTGCACTTCCTTCTGAGCTTCCATTTTAACTCAAATATATTTACGTAAATTAACTAAGCAACTGGAACTGTGTCTGGTGGGATTATCTGCAGTTCTTCCTTCACAAAAGATCTTTGAGGAGCTGGTTGTTTTGTTGTGCCAGTTTCTCGTAATATATACACGGGCGGATTCATTTTTACAATTCTTTTTATTTCATATGGATCAACACTCCAAACTGGATCTGTTTGCCCTGATGCGAGTGTCCCCTTCTGCTTCCCCGGTAAATAAAGGTACCTTACTTTCAAACCAAACGGTAATAGTTTGCTGGCTGTACTGGAGTCTTCAGCAACATTTATTGTTTTTCTTTTGATTGCTTGTACTGGTTTTAGCCCTTTAAATTCTTCATTATTCATTGCTCGCAAAACTGAGGGCAGTCTTCTAACCCATTCTGTGTTGCGAGAATTGTCAATCAGCTCTCTGTGATGCTGGTAGGAGAAAAGTCTTTCGGCTAACTGTTTGTTAAAGTTTTCAACTAAAGCCTGTGATCTGTGAACTCCCGGAATGCCTCTTCTAATAGTAACTCTATGTTTCAACAATAATTGATTCACTTGGCCTTTAAATTCTTTTCCATCATCAACTTGAATCATGCGAGGATAAGTTAGTGGCCCTCGTTGATATATCAGTTGTATAGCAACAGCAACAGCAGAAGCACTCTTTTGTGTTAATGGTTCCGCATCTTTATATCTTGAAGCCATGTCAATGACTGTGAGTGCGTACTTAAATCTTTTTCGTCTAATCCTATCAGAGGGTAAATATAAAAGATCCATTTGATGGGTGTCGTTCGGTATTGCGTTCACAAAGTGTGGTCTCTGTATTCGCCTAGGTGCAGGTAAATAAATTTGCCAAATCGCTTGTTTAGATAACCATTCCTTTGCTGTTTGTTCACTGACTCCCGCTGCTTGGCTTAGCTTTTTAATTGCTGTGATGCCCTTCCAATATCCTTTGGGCGAATAATAGATTTTGTTCATTTTTTATTCAGCCAATATTATGTGCAACAAAATACACGACGGTCATACCAACGACAATAAACCCAATTTCTTGCATCTTTTTGTTTTTCTGATGGTTGATAAAAGTCACTGAATTTTGGTGGGGGCAATGTCTCGATTGGTTTGCCTGTTACTAGATAATATTGTTTTATTGCTTGATCAACATTTTAAATGTGTAAGCTGCATGCCCCTGTCTTTTCAGTGTGTCATTAATAAAATCTAACTGCTCAAGTCTCTGCCTTTCATAGGCGTCTTGTGCAGCTGCTAGTTGCTCCATAGCTTTGTTATGTCTTTTTCTCTCGCCGTCATTCCCCAGTTTACTAAATGCGAAATTACTTCCGCTAAAAGCAAGCGCATTCACCACAGCGCCACCTATCATTATTGCGAGTGAAGCCATTTTTTATAAATGTATTTTTTTTCTTACATATTTATATTGTCCGGAATTATTCCTGCTTAACTAGAAAATCTTTCGTAGCAAACGAAGCTGCAACAATAGCAATCAGCTTTGCTGAATCCTCAAAGTCTAGTTTGCCAAGATCTGCTGGTTTAATTCTTAACAGGCTTTTACCAAGCATTGAGTATCCTACACTTAGTCCTCCAATAACAGCAGAATGGTATACAAGGTTGGTGACAGTTTTTTCGGTGCTCATTTTTATAAAATAAAATAATTATAATTATTAAAAAACATGAACAGTGATGATCTACTACAGCTACAAGGCGGCCTAAACCTTCCTGAACTTATGAATGACCAAGTTGATGATCAAGCTATTATGCCCAAAAAGGAGAGGCTGTATTCTTTGGCAGCATGTGGGAAAACAAAACAGTTCCTCGGAACTGAATTCAGCATAGAACAGATTCAACAAATGTCGCCGCAAGACATTATAAAGTATCATAACAGGTATGAAGCGCAGTTGGGGTCTAGAATGGTGAAAAGTGTGGGCCAAACGGTTCTTAGTTTGTACACTAAACTAGTCAGTAGATTTGCTCCATTGATTCTGAACAAGATTTTATGTATGATTTAACACAGGATCCAGTTTTAACAAAGTCATTAGAGTCTCTAGGATGTGATTTATACTACAGATTTGGAACATTGTTATCGCCATTAATCATGGGATTAATAACTTTTAATCATATAGATTTTGTTTCCCTTCAAAATGAACGAGCTGGAAAATCAGCAGAACCAGAAAACACTGAATCAGGTGGAGAAAGTAACCAAGCCAGAAAATCAGCAGAAAACACTGAATCAGGTGGAGACCATTAAAAATCCTGGGCGTGTTGAAGCAGGAAAAAAATTAGCAGAGTGGAACAGACAAAAAAAATTAATGTTACAGAATATGATCATCATGAAAACATAACACCGCCAACGCCAGAACAAGTTGATTCAATGCCAGCTATAAAAACTCCATGTGATTCAAGGGCCCCAAAGTCTTCATGGAATATTGAACTTAAAACTGTTGCCATTTTGGCGCCCTTGCTGCTGCTGGGGGCAGTTATTATGGTTATAAAATATATAACCAATGGCAACAAAAACAAAAGAAGTTAAAACAACCTGAACCGTTAAATACAGAAAAAGACAACTGCACGCCAAAACCGTCAACAGCAAAAGATCATTTGACCCATTTATAATGCAATAATATTTTAAATTTTTTTAATAAAAATAGATCATGGCGTATTATAAAATGATAAAGTCAATAAATAAAGACATGGAGTCTATAAAAGGCATTTCCATAGACCAGAATTGTAATCAATGCGGTTGCTTCGGTTGTAAAAACTTCCTTAAGATCTATGCAGAGAACGCTGAGCAAGACATCCTCAACAATGACGCGTTTTTTGAGGCGTGTGTGTACTATATTAGACATCTACTATTTAAGATAAAAACATAGCTTGTATTTTTTTGATAATTATAAGATAACTTAATAAGAACTTGGTTGTACTTAAAGGATGACTTAATCAAGAACTTATCAAGAACTTGATCAAAAACTTATTAAGAACTTAATTAAGACTTGATCAAGAACTTATTAAAACTTGGCTGTGGGGCGGGTGGGGTGGGGTGAGTGGTGGGTGGGGGTGGAGTGGGGTAGGGGGGTGTGCATGCGTGGGGTAGGACAAAACAAACAACAAACACAAACACCCAATAGACAGTCCAGGGGTGGGGGCGGAGGGACGTGCGTGCGTGGGGTAGGCCAAAACACACAAACACCAACAAACAAACAAGAAGTGGAACTACCAGGCTGTGTCCCGCGCGCAACCTCAATCAACCCCAAGTGATCACATAGGGTCGTTTGGCCTAGTTTGCCGCTGAGCTTTGCTGGTGCTGCCGCGCTTTGTAGTCAAGCGATCACATAGGGTCGTTTGGCCTAGTTTGCCACCGAGCTTTGCAGGTGCTGACGTCATTGGCGGCAAGCGATCACATAGGGTTGTTTGGCCTAGTTTGCTCTGCTCCTCTTTTCTCAACCAGGCTTGCAACTGGCTTTGGCAGAGTTACAGCAATTACTGCTGTAGCCGAGCTTTTATGGCGGCTCTAATCGCCAGTAGTAGTACATCCGTCATTGTATATTTGGAGCATTTATATGAAGATAGTGCTGGCCACACACTACTCCTCTCCATACTGGTAGATGTACTAAGGTTGCCTATCCCTATCTAGTTTGTTTGCCAGAACATTCGAAAATCGTTATTCTGTTGCATAAGTTTAATAATGGTTTGGCGTTTGCTACACAGTTCATTTATACTGATCTAGCTTGTGGAATTTAGGATAGTTATAAAAACACACAGAAAGTTGAATGAGTTTCCTAGCATACGAATCAGACATGTTCACCTGCGTCTTAAGAAATAAACGCCATGTTTGATGCGTTTTTTGTTTTTTAAACATGACTTGGGCTGTCTCAAGCCAACGCCCAAAAATCAACGCGTGATGGATTGTTTTGCTTTGGCCAGCTTTCAACAATGCAGCGCCATTTATTAAATAAGGAACCATCTCATCGATAGTCAAACACATATTGAAACTGGCTATATTTTGTTCAGCAATATTGCCTTCAACGTTTTCATTTCCTTGAACCAACAAACCTTTAAGATAGTCGTCCATTTCCAAAGCAGTCGGTTCCCTTTTTTCTTTTTCTGTTCCTTCTAGGAAAGCAATACTTCTTTTCGGTTTCAGCGGTAACGAACATGCTTCACCCCGTTCTTTTTTCAACAAATACTCTGACATGCAAGTATGGTAAAACTTGTGGTGTTCAATGGCGAGAGCCTGCTCTTCAGTGAAACGGGTAGCCATTTTTTTAGAATAACACACCAAAACACAGTACACAGCGCAATAAAAAAAACGCCCTACTCGTCCGGGAGCCAGTAGAAGAATGATGAAACCGGTGTTGGTTACTAGTCATGTGAGCGCTGTGAGAGCGCCGCCACGCGGCAGAGAAGCTTCGAGAAAAGCTGATGAAAATATATGTAATGCGCAGGCCCGGCGTGAAGGAGTGGGGTGAGGGGAGACGCGGGCGGCAGTATTGATTTTTGGCCTCTCAGTTTGTCAGCAAGCGTGAGGCGCGCGCGCGCGTGTATGAGTGTCTGTCTGTGCCCATGTGTGGTGTGTGTGTGTGTGTGTGTGTGCGTGTGTCTGTCAACATCACGAAACTGTGAACAGCTCCCAGATCAGGTTTTGTTGTTGTTGTTGTTGTTGTTGTTGTTTTAGGTCAGTTTACCCCGGCCCATGTTGACACCTTTTCGTCCCGTGTCTGCCCAGTGTTGATACTGCTTCTCCTGAGTCTGTCCCGTGTTGAAGAGACTACTGTGTAGCCTGGTGTCAGTCTCGTGTGTGCCAACACCTTCGGCCCATGCGCTCGCTCAGTCTGTGCTGTCAGTGCCAACAAGTCGGTTTACCCTGCTCTGTGTGTGTGTGTGTGTGTCTGCCCGCCTCTCTGTCTGTCTGTCTCTCTCTGTCTCTCTCTTCTCTGTCTGTCTGTCTGTCTGTCTGTCTGTCTCTCTCTGTTGCGCGCGCGTGTATGAGCGTGTGTTTTGTGTGTATGTGTGTGTGTTCGTGTGTGAGTGTGTGTGTGCATACGCACGTATGCCTATGGCTCCAAAACTAGCTTCTCCTCCGTGTCTAAATAGAAATATTATTTAAACCCA
>CM031620.1:66040503-66045503 GCA_018398815.1 Conus ventricosus | reverse complement strand
CTATTTTTTACACTTCCAAGCCAAACTGCGCTCGTTTTACTCAAATTCATATGAAGACCTGAGACACAGTCAAATCTTAAAAGAACTTCAATACAAGTTTCAAAGGATTTCTTATCCCCTGCGAGTAAGAACTCGGTGTCATCAGCTTATTGAGATATCCTAAATTCAGTTTCATTCATTCTGATTCCCTGATATCTCGATTTTCCCTTACCATAATTGCTAATACTTCGACACAAATTACGAACAGATATGGTGAAATTGGGTCTCCTTGTCGACATCCTTTTTTTAATATCGAACCAATGTGAAACCTGTCCGTTCACAATAACACAAGATTTGATATTTTTGTAGAATGTGCTTATCCATCTACAAATATCTCTTTGGAAACCAAATGCCTTTAGGACTTTAGACATAAATTCCCAATTAATCGAATAAAAGGCTTTTTCAAAGTCTATGTTTAACAACAAACCAGGCAGATCATTTTCATCTTAATAGGATATAGGGTCAAATATCAATCTTTTGTTGTCGCCGATGTTTCTATTTCTAATAAATCCGGTCTGATCTTCATTTATCATTTTTAGGCAACACAGATTATATTATGTTGGCAATGCAAGAGGATCCTATCTTATAAACGATATCTAACAGAGACAGGGGTCTCCAGTTTTTTATGTATGTCTGGATTTATCATCTTTTGGCATACATGTAATGATTCCCTCTCTTTGTACACATGACCGTTCTCCTTTCTTGAAACTTGCATTTAATGCTCTAACGACAAATATACCAATCTGTTTCCAAAAGACTTTAACGAATTCAGTAATAAAGCCATCGGAACCGGGCTTTTATTATTTTTTCATTGTCTTTAAGACATATGTCGCTTCCTCCAATGTAATAAGACCTTCTAAGTCCGCTGCTTCTGTTTCATTTTATATGGGGGGAACTTCCACCAAATCTTTTATGTCACAATTTTTTACAGCATTTTCTGTGTATAATATTTTATAGAAACTGTATACTTCTTTCAGTATGTCTTTTTGATTTGTTAAAACATTATCTTGTTTATCAATTAGTCTAGCCATGTTTTTACTGATGTAATGCCGCTTTTCAAGATTACAAAAATAACTAACTTTCTCCCCATCTGCTATCCATCTAGCGCGTGATCTTAACAAAACTCCTATTCGTTTTCCCTGATATCCGACAGTCGTTCTTTTTTCTCGTTAATAATTTTAATATCATCTTCAGTTTTCATTTCTTTTTTTCTAACTTAATAATGTCTTGTTCTAATTGTTTTTCCTCTTCATTACTCTTTCTTTTATTCGCAGTAGCATAAGCAATTGTTTTCGACCTTATTTTCATTAACAGGAAATCGAGAAATAGATCATCAGAAATTGAAAATAGTAATTTTTCGTCTGTTTCATTAATATTTTCTGTATTTATAGGGTATTCTTCTTTAACCTTTTCAATCACAGTATTAATTTCACCTAAATATGACTTATCTTTTAACAGAGACGAATTAAGTTTCAAAAAGGTATTGCGCTTTATGTCTGCATAAAATTTTAGTTTTAATAACACAGCAGAGTGATCTGTTCTATAACCGGATTCAATGTTTACTTCATCAGTATAAGAAACAACTGTGTCTGATATCAAAAAGAAATCTAGCCTGGCCTGTTGAAATGGATTAGTTCTCCTCCACGTAAAACGGCGACACTCTGGGTTTAGTTCCCGCCAAATATCATTCAGGTTTAGATTTTCGATCATGTTTTCAACAGCCTGTTTTGCGCGAGGATTATTTATATGTCTGTAATTATGATAATCTCTAGAAGGGTCAAGGACTAGATTAAAATCCCCACCTATTAGAACATTTTCTACACCAAGCACAACAATTTTTTGTTTGAGACAATTGTAAAATTCTGCGTCGTCCCTATTTGGCCCATATATATTAACTAAAAGGTAATCATTCATATGTATCTCAGCATGTATCATGAGAAAGTTTCCAGAATCATCCTTAACAATTTGCTTAACCTTAAATGTCAAAGTTGTTATTAAACAGAATTGCGACTCCTCTTGCCCTGGAAGAGTAACTTGAGAAATACGCCTTATAGCCCCACTCAGACTGGAGGTACTGCTGAGGGAAAATCCTTTCTACAGCTGTCATCTGTCTTCTTATGGTACTGCTGAGAGAAAATCCTTTCTAAAGCCGTCATCTCTCTTCCTATGGTACTGCTGAGAGAAAATCCTTTCTACAGCCGTCATCTCTCTTCCTATGGTACTGCTGAGAGAAAATCCTTCCTACAGCTGTGGACAGTTCTGGCAGAGCTGGGAGAATTTTGTGGGATTTTTGAGCGTGATAAACACAGTGAGTCGAGTTTCCGTCTTCTTTTACAATAACGTAAGAGATACCTTAGAAGTCCACAAGAGTGTCTCTCTCTCTCTCTCTCTCTCTCTCTCTCTCTCTCTCTCTCTCTCTCTCTCTCTCTTCTCTCTCTCTCTCTCAAACACACACACACGCGCGCGCGCCCACACACACCCACATACATACAAACGCTCGCACGCGCAATAGCTCTCACACACAGATGCACAGGCGCAGATACATATACTTATCATGCTCCTGTTTCCACTTTGAATCTCTTTTTCTCACTCTCTCTGTCTGAGTAAGGAGAAAAGAACAGGGTTACAGGCGTCACACTGCCTAACACCTCTTGTGCATGTGTTATAGTCAGAAAAATCAACACCATCTTTTTACCTATACTTTAACACAGCCATACATACTTTTAATACCTTTATAGATCTTACCTTAATCCCATTGTTATGTAAAACGGGTCAAACAGAATGAAACAGAATCGAACGCCTTTTCAAAGTCAGTAAAAGCTACCTACAACTTACGATTCCAAGAGAATAGTTTTCGAACTATTGCTAAAAGAGTAATTGAGTTAGCTCAAGATGTAATTCAGAATGGAAAACACAGTTCAATACTCACTCTTAGTTCCATGGAATTATTCATTTTATTATTAGCGGATTATGTTTATCACGCCTGTGACAATACCATTTACCCATCATACATAAAACAACAGAACACACGACACACAATTTATGTATGTATGTACAGGGAGTACTTTAGAAAGGGAACGAAGAAAGGCTGTGTGTGTGTGTGTGTGTGTGTGTGTGTGTGTGTGTGTGTGTGTGTGTGTGTGTGTGTGTGTGTGTGTGTGTGTGTGTCCGTCCGTCCGTGGTTAAAATGTGTTCCACTCGCTCCAGACAAAACTACTGGGCCGATCTTTCTGAAAATTTGTAGGTATGTTCACTACGGGTCACGGGTGATGCCCAATGTTTTAGTTTACCGTTATAGCCGTTACCAGCGGCTGTAACGGCCTGTAACGGTTTTCTTCTTTATGGAATATCTCAGAAAGTACTTGACCGATCTTTGTGAAAATTAGCAGGTATGTTATTATGGGTCCTGGATGATGCTCGATGTTTCAGTTTACCCCGTTATAGCCGTTACTAAAGGCTGTAACGACCTGTAACGGGTTTTTCTTCTTTATGGAATATCTCAGAAAGTACTTGACTGGTCTTCGTGAAAATTAGCAGGTGTGTTCATTATGGGTCATGGATGATGCTCGATGTTTTAGTTTACCCCGTTATAGCCGTTACTGACGGCTATAACGGCTCCTAACAGTTTTTCTTCTTTATGTAATATCTCGGAAAGTATGTGGCCGATATTCCGAAAATTTGTAGGTATGTTCATTATGAGTGACAAATAATGCCAGATGTTTTAGTTTACCGTTATAGCCGTTACTAACGGCTGTAACGGCCTGTAACGGTTTTCTTTTTCATGGAATATCTCAGAAAGTACCTGGCCGATCTTTGTGGAAATTAGCAGGTATGTTCATTATGGGTGACGAATAATGCCCGATGTTTTAGTTTACCGTTATAACCGTTACTAATGGCTGTAACGGCCTGTAACAATTTTTCTTCTTCATAATATCTCAGAAAGTACTTGGCCGAGCTTTATGAAAATTAGCATGTATGTTCATTATGGGTCACGGATGATGCCCGATGTTTCAGTTTACCCCGTTTTAGCCGTTACTAAAGGCTCTAACGGTTTTTCTTCTTTATGGAATATCTCAGAAAGTACTCAGCCGATCTTTGTGAAAATTAGCAGGTATGTTCACTATGGGTTACGGATGATGCGCAATGTTTAGTTTACCATTATAGCCGTTACTGACGGCTATAACGGCCCATAACGGTTTTTTTCTTCTTTATGGAATATCTCAGAAAGCACTTTGTCGATCTTTCTGAAATTTGTAGGTATGTTCATCATGGGTCACGGATGATACCCAATGTTTTAGTTTACTGTTGTAACCATTACTAATGGCTATAACTGTCCATAACGGTTTTTCTTCTTTATTGAATATCTCAGAAAGTACTGAGCCGATCTTTCTCAAAGTTTTTAGGTCTGTTCATTATGGGCGACGGATGATGCCCAATGTTTTAGTTTACCGTTTTAGCCGTTACTAACGCCTGTAACGGCCTGTAGCGGTTTTTCTTCTTTATGGAATATCTCAGAAAGTACTTGACCGATCTTTGTGAAAATTGGCAGGTATGTTCATTTGGGTCACAAATGATGCCCGATGTTTTGGTTTACCATTATATCCGTTCCACACAAAATTCCGGCTCTACAAGTCACTAGTGGTCTCGATCCTCTTATATGGTTGCGAGACATGGACACGGATGGCCGAAACAGAAAGAAGAATCCAGCCGTTTGAAACCAGGTGCCTGAGGAAACTACTCCGCATCTCCTACAAAGAACACAAGACCAATGTTTATGTGCGGAACCTGGTCACTAACCTAGTTGGGCCCCACGAACCACTTCTGGCAACCGTCAAACGACGGAAGATGGCATGGTTTGGCAATGTCATTCGTCACAACACCCTCTCCAAAACCATCCTTCAAGGTACCGTTGAAGGAGGGCGCACACGAGGACGGCAGAGAAAGAGCTGGTCCGACAACAT
>CM031620.1:66028003-66038003 GCA_018398815.1 Conus ventricosus | reverse complement strand
AAACACCTATGGGTCTCCGCAATCAGTTGAACAATCTTTGTCATGCAGCACCTGGATTTCAACTAAAAATTAACATGCACGAAAGCAACATTGTGGTGTTTAGGAAAGGTGAATATATGGCAACAAAAGAGAGATGGTGAAGAAATGTCCGTTGTGAACTGTTATAGATATCTTGGCATATATTTCACTACCCGTCTTAGCTTAGAAGTTGCCTGTGAACACCTGGGAAGCAGAGCAAAGAAAGCTCTATTGTGTATTATCCATAACTTATTCTCGCTTAAAAGTCATTCTTTAAATGTGTTTTTTTTTATTTGACTCTCAAATTCTACCTATTGCTATGTATGGCGCGGAACTGTGGGGATTGGATAAAGCACATCGAAAAGGTTCACTTGTATGCACTTAAGAGATTCCTTGGCGTTCATACCAAGACCCCAAATGAATCGGTTTATGGAGAGTCGGGATGCCATCCTTGTAGTATTTGTGTTAGAAAAGTGTTCAGTGAATCAGAGGCAAAGCCGTTTCGTGTCGTGTGACATATTTACTCGTCGTGAAGACTATCGGGTTACTCGCTCCTGACGTGTCCCATGAATAACAAAACCAGTATCGAAAGGCAAGCATGTCGCATCTCCCTTTCGAGTTAAATTAAACTTTTGAAATCGTCTTCTGAAAACACGGTTGCAAATCGTGTCATTTTGTCTCCTGAAAATATTTGCAGTGCAGCTTGTCATTTCATGCACTCAATACTGAATAAATTAGATTAGTAGATGATTAACTAAATAATATTATTAACTAAATAATATGGAATATTATTAACTAAATGAGATGAAATAACAAACGGTTTTAGTTTAACAAATGACTAATTAGTACACAAATTAAAATGTAACAATACTTATATTTTCCATCTCCCCTTCTTTCTGAACGTTTTGTTAATCGCCAGTAAATTGAAATTCAGTGTTCTTCACTATTGGTTGATGAATCATAAATTCAATTTGACTGATTTTACGACACGCCGTCCATATCGACAGAACTGTCTCTGGCCGGAAGGTGTGGGATTGGTAGAGTCTGTTCGTGTCTGCTCATTTGCAGCTGGTTGTAAATTTGAGCCTGGGATTTGCCATGGTGTCCTGTGGCCTTGGTGCTGTCATTTCTTGAGGTGGACTTCATGGTTTTTTGTTCGTGGGGTAGCGATGATGGCACATCTGTTGCGTCGGATGATTCCCTTTGGTGTGTTGGGAATTGTTTGAAGTTGAGATGACTTCACCATGTCGTTTCATATCACGAATCCACGCAGAGTCTCGGATTTTCAGTGGTGGGAGGTTTCGTGCAGCAGGTCTCTTGTAGTTTTCACTCTGTTTAGCTTTCACAAAAGCTTCGTTCTTCGCAATAGCATTGTAGTCTGGAATAGATGGTCGGAGGAGTTTGGGATAGCTGGCACTTTGGTTTGTAGTTTTCTTTCCATGAGGAATTCTGCTGGTGAAAACCCATTCTGAAGTGGGGAGGTTCTGTACATGAGAAGTGTTATGTAGGGGTCTTTGTTCTTTTTCAGGAGCTGTTAGAGGGTTTTCAGCTTCACCGGTGGTTTGAGGATGCTTGGGTGAGCTTGTGACATGTGTGCATCTATATTCTGAGGCAACCTGAGAACTGAAAGCTTGCAAACTGGGGGCCGTATATCTGGAATCCCTTGCGCATCAAAGACAGATTTGATTTGTTGTATGATAGCTGCACTGGTGAGTTTGTGTAGCAGTTTCACCTCCATCTACCTTGAGTAGTAATCTACGATGAGTAGATAGTCTTTCCCGAACAATTCGAGACGATCCATCGTGAGACGTGACCATGATCGATCAGGCAACGACGAAGGCGGAAGAAGTTCTTTTCGTTCAGGCCGATGAATAGAACAAGTGGGACAGATTTTGATCATGCCTTTTATGTCTGTAGTGATGTTGGGCCACTAGACTGTTGAACGGGTAAAGCACTGCATTTTGTGATTCCAAGGTGCCCTTCGTGTATCTTGTTCATGATGTCAAGTCGTCTGGATCTGGGAATGACAAGACGATCATCGAACAGTAGCAGGCCATCGACGATTGTGAAGTGGTCTCTGGTTGTCCAGTATTGTTTGAGCAAGGGGTTTTCAGGCATGTGTGCTGGCCAGCCGTTGATGCAGTATCCTCGTACTTGAAGTAGAATGTCGTCGGCTTTTTATTTTCTTTGCAGATTTCCTGGAGCTTATTTGCTGAGGTTGACTGGGTATAGACATACTTGGGCGTAGTTTGCCATTTCGTTGATGAGATCCAGGTCAGTTAAGTTGACATAGGCAATTGGAGCTCTTGACAAAGTGTCAGCAGTGATTTTAGATTTGCCTTGTACATAAACTAGTTTTGGGCTGTATCGCATAAGCCTCAAGCAAAAACGCTGAATTCTGGGTGGCATCTTGCAGAGTTCAGTAGTGGTCAGAAGCGGGACTAGAGGCTTGTGGTCGGTTTCTACTGTGAACTGAAGGCCAGATAGTAGTCATTGAATCGCTCACATGCCCATATTGTTGCGAGTGCTTCTTTTTCCATCACTGCATAGTTCTGTTCTGCATCAGTGAGAGATCTTGAGATGAAGCAGACTAGTTTCCGTGTTCCATCTTCTTGAAATTGTCAGAGAACTGCTCCAGTGCCGTTGTTGGAAGCATCTGCTACGATGATTGTGGGTTTTTGAGGATCATAGTGTGCCAGAACAGGTGGAGACGTGAGCAGAGTTATAATTTACTGAAATGCTGACTCCTGTGGTGCAGTCCATGTCCTTGAGATGTTCTTTTTAAGACGTTGGCGCAGCGGTGCGTTGATTTCAGCGAGTTTGGGGATGCATTTTCCCAGCTGACTGACAATCCCCATGAATCTTTGTAGCTCTGTGACGTTTGTTAGTGCAGGAAAATTTCTGATAGCTTCCACTTTTCCAGGCTCAGGGTAAACTCCGATTTCGTATACGATATGTCCAAAGAATTTCACTGAGTTTTTTGTAAACTCACCCTTTTCATTTTGAGTCAGTCCTGCATCCTGCCACCTTTGTAGAACCACTCGGAGAATTTTGTCATGGGTTGTTCGGTCTTTTGCATGGACGCCCTCCAAGTCAATCAGCCCTTCCGTCATCATTTTGTGGAAGATTTCTGATGCTGGTCTGATGCCAAATGGAAAGTGGTTGAAGCAAAATCGACCAAATGGCGTGATGAAAGTGGTGAACAGTTTTGATTCAGTTGATTCAGTGGGATCTGCCAGAAGCCGCTCTGCAGTCCAGTTGTGTGAAGGTCTTGCTTTGGCCCAGTTCTGCCAGACTTTCATCTACGGAGAACATAGGGTAGATTTCCCGTTGAACAGCTTTGTTGAGCTGCGTGCGATCTACACAGATTCTGACTTTGTCATTTGGTTTGGGAACCACTACAATGCCAGAGCACCAGTCAGTTGGTTCACTCACAGGAGATATGACACCCAGTTGGACCATGTTTTCCAGCTCTGTTTTTACTTTTTACAGCAGTGGATGAGCTATTTTTCTGGGGTGTAAATACACATAGGTTATGCATACTCTTTGAGTTTGATGGTGTATTCTGTTTTCACCTGACCTAGTCCACTGAAGAGATTGGGAAATTATCTCTTGACTGAGGACTCTGGAGATTTTGTCTTGTGATATTGAGTTTGAGGTGGCCTGACTTGTAGGTGAGTGGGTGTGGTTTTGACTGTATCCACTCTTCTCACCATGCCTAGTTCAAAGCAGGCTTTTTCTACTCAAGAGAGATCATGGCTGACTGTTGAGCACATACACCGTTTCTGTTACTTTTCTGCCATGGTATGAAATGGAGGCCTTAAAGGCACCTCCTGGTGACAAACGTGACCCACCTGGCCCACGTAAGAACTTGTCTGCAGTCTGGAGTGGTATGTCTTGAGCCCATGGTTCTTTGTTGCTGATGACTGACACAGACGTCCCTATGCCAAGTTTAAACGTTGTTGGGTGACCGTTGATACCCAGTGTAGCATTCCACATTTCATCAAGTTCATGGTCAAGACATCCGAAGACGAATTATGAGTCTACCTGATTTTCAGTTTTAAAATTGCACTCAGAAAATAGGTCTGTCAGGGAGTCAGAGTCGTTGAAGAGTTCATGGATGGACTTCTTTCCTGAGCTGCGACAGACTGCTTTGTAATGCCCTCTTTTGTGGCACAGGGAACAAATGGTATTTCTGGCAGGACATTGGTGTCTTGGGTGTCGTTCTCGTCCCAGTAGTAGCCATTCTGTTGATGTCTGTCTTCAAATGAGAAAGATGTTCTGGAGGAGGAGGGAGCTGCAATGTTTTTCATAAATTTCTGTTGTGTGTAGCTTCGTTGGTTCACTGCATTGACTTCTGGTTTATCTCCGAGTACAGGTTTCGATTCCCATCGAGCTTCTGCATGTCTGCTGATCTGAATTGCCATGGTAAGAGTTAATTTAGGCTTGGCCTGTAACTATTCCGACAGTGAGTCATTCAGTACTCCAACTACAATTCTGTCTCGGATGAGTTCTTCTTTGAGTTGTCCAAATTCACAATATGCGGCTAGCTTATAGAGATCTTGAATATATTGTCCATGAGTTCTCCTGGTTTTCGTTTTATTTGATTGAACTTTGCTCTTTCAACGATTACGTTTTTTCTCTCAGCAAAGTAATTGTCAAGCTTGTTTTGAGTTCTTGGTAAGTTATCTCTTGCAGGACAGTCAGAAGATCGTCTGCTGACTCACCAATAGCGTATGTGTTCGGTTCGGTTACATGTGCCGTCTTTTTTCTTTCTCTCTCTTCGCCTCCTCTCTCTTCTTTTTCTTTTCTCCCTCCCTGCCACCCCCTCCCTCTCTCTCTCTCTCTCTCTCTCTCTCTCTCTCTCTCTCTCTCTCTCTCTCTTCTCTCTCTCTCTCCTCTTCTCTCTCTCTCTCTCTCTCTGTGTGTCTGAGTTAAGCCATATGCATACAAAAATAAATAGTAGTAGTTGTCCGTCGGGAGCCGACGAAGACGATGGTCTGTGTAATCAGCGATGATGATGACAGACTGTGTGACTCCGCAGCCCGAACCTGGAAGCACACATACATCGATGGTCTGAGTTTGGGACCGAGGAGGACGAGGCCCTGTGTCGTCTGTCCCTTGCAGCAGCGAGACACAGTCTTTTGTCCTCGTCGAAGGCAGCTGTTGCTTTGAAGGTGAGGGACCTCCAAGATGATCTGTCAGCAGCAAGGGTTTGGAACTCGCGAGGCTGGATTCCGCACCATCTGAGATTGTTTTTAAGGGTGTCTCAGTTTGGGCCTTCCCTGTATGCGTGAGCCTTCTTTGAGCTCAACATACATCAGTTGTCTGAGGATGCGGCTGTCGTCCATTCTGATGACGCGCACAGTCCAGCATAACTGAGCCTTCAGCAATATTGACTCAATGCTTATGCTTAAGCCATATGCATGTACATACAAAAATAAATGAATAAATGGATAACTACACGAATAAGTAAATTAAGTAGAATGGAATTAACTTTAGAAAATAAATACCATCAGTAAACAACAGAATTCCATCTAATAATCTGTCCCTTTAAATCAAATGCAATGATGCGGTTGATAATAATATGACTTAAGTTGTTATTATTAAGAACACATCATAACGCGATATGCAAACACAGTATCCAGCGCTCAAGAATGGAACTTTTGTTTAGATGTGCATCACCATAAGTTCATCGTTTTGCGACTGGTCAATGCTAGTCACATGAGATCTATACACACTCCCAGTTGCAGTGTTTGCGATGCCAGAGCTGATCATGTGGTAGGGTTTTTTGTGGTTTGTGCGTTCCGTTAACTATGATCTAGTGAATAACATTTGAAAATAAGTACAAGAGCTGTTCTATCTGACTTTTACCAGTGAAAGGTCGGTCATGAAATAGCGTCCTAACATACAGCCCTCTTTGGCATTTCAGGCCTGTCATTATTGATAATCCACGCTTCATCTCCTAGCATATTAGTCGTCACAGTGTCAGAGTTCTGATCTCAGAATCAGCATGGCAGAAAAAAAGGGAACGAAGCCGAGCGCTCAGATATTCAATCAAATTATTTGCGTGAGGTATCAGGGCAGGTTACTCAAGAATTTAACGCCAAGCGCAAAAGTCGGATCGAAGCTTCCAGGAGCTAGACTAAAAAAAATAAATAAATAAAACTCGCCGAGTCCGACTTCGAAAGTCAGCCCACAGCCTAAACGCTTCAAAGAAGAAAAAGAAAAGGAAAAAAGAGAAAGGCACCAAAGAAATTAGATCCACGTGGTTAGAAGATTAGTATTCACGGAGAAGGCGAGTTGACCGATGAAGAAGAAATGTTGATCAAACAAAAATGTTGATCTGACGAACTGAAAGAATTTCTTTCAAGATTATAAAAAAGCATACAAAGAGGATGAGGGTTTGGGGATCAGAGTGCAAAACGATTGGACGAAGGTCGTGAATGGCTGTGTTCGCTCCAGATCTGGAAACTAAATATTGAAGAAACGGTTCGACGCAAATGATCGGCTGAAAAATCGCGAGACGATAATTCTCCCCTCATTTAATGTTGAAAAAAAATAACCCAGCTACCAACTCGAGCAAAGAAGGCCGACCTGAAACTTGCACAGGTTCGGAACTGCATTATTAAATCAACGGTAGCCACTTCCAGAGTCCTACACTCCTACACTCCTGAATGAAGCGCCAGCTGGCAGCTTTTCAGTCGGCATTACCCAGGTAGGCAGCCCGTTGTGTAAACGAGTGTGGATTGCAAAGCGCTTAGAGCTTGGTCTGTAGCCGAGGATAGGCGCTATATAAGTATTCGTGATAATGATGATGATGATAATAATAATAAAATAATAATAATAATAATAATACACAATCAAGTGAGGAAAACGCCTTGCATGCAGCGAGCAATCGAAGAGACAGTACGCAGACGCAGTAGCACAGAACAGAACTGCTTCGGCAGTACTCTGAATGTTATATTAAATTTCATACTTACTTGCATAAGACGAATCAACAACGAAAGAAATTATAATTGTATACACGCTGAAATGTTGCTGTTCGTAATCTTTTCATAGCTTCACATATAAAGGCTGCATATCTGTTCATATTAATATCCAATTCAACACGCACGTAGATCTATCTTGTCGATATTCAGCAAATCTCTCACTGGTTTATATGTGATTGTGCCAATCCTGCCACCTAAAATCTATAACTCTTTGCCTAAAGGATTTTATAAAATTTGAAATACATTGAACACTTTGATTATCCCAAACAAAAGTAAACCCATCTAAATTTAAGCACTGACGAACATTTGTAACCCATGTCTTCTTGCCACTTCTGTCCAAATTATACAATATTTTATACGCTTTAGAAAGAATCCTACTTCCGTCCATCCGCATTAATTTCAGCCAATATTTGATACATTTAACATAAGCGTTGGAATAGGAAGCTTACAAAATCATTTGGAGTTCTGGTGTCCACATTCAGAAAAGTTTCATGGCAAATAAATGTAAATTTTCAATTTCAGTACCACTCTCAAACGCCCAAATTTCTGCACCACACTGCGCGATTTTTTTTTTTTTTTTTTTTTTTTTTTTGCTGTCCCAACCTCTGCGCCATCTCAGAGGCAGTGCACCCACGCCGCTCATTCCGACACCCCGTCCACAGCCACAGCCCGGTCGGCCCCGCCGCAGCCCCGGCACCGGCAATCCACAGGAAGCAATTAATGTCAAGTCGTCAAGAGGCAACCCACCGGAGGAGACACTGCACTGCTGCCGAGTCACTTCAGTGGTGTTCAGTGGCGCCTGTTCTGATCTAACACACGCAGAACATCACCTACTAAGCCCCCTAATGACGACAATAATTGCTCAGTCGCGGAGCCGGCGTGAGTGAGCTCTCCCTCCGGAGGGCGCCATCACGTCCGTCCAACGACAGCCCCCATGGACTCGCCGATACCGGTGACCCCGACGGAACCAAACCAAGGCCACAGACGTGGAGAGGACATCGGAACTGAGGTCACCATGAGAGCAGGGCATGAAGGGCCACAGAATTTGAGACTTTTTTATGCTGATCGATGAGAATGAGGATGATTGAGATGATGCTACGGAATTCCATTCCGGTCTGAGACTACATGACAGGGCTGCACTCTACGCTTCCATTCATAATATATCCTGGCGTCAACCAGGCCCGAGAGATACAGGCACCTGCAGTGTTGGTCAGGAAATTTGAGCAACACTCTCAGAAACGCATCCATTAAGTGGGTGAAACTCGACTGTGTGGTCCCAGTCTTCCCAACTGAGTCTGCAGCAAACTCAACTCTGGGTAGGAGCCGGTCGGGGCAGAAAAACCCACAAGACTCTGATGGGATTTGAACCCACGACCTCCCAGCCGGGAGTCCGCAACGCTAACCACTTCGCCACGGCGGCTGGTCCATACTGCGCGATTGGTTGCACCTGGAAGTCAAGCAGTTTTGTAAAAGAACTGCATTCCAATTTGTAAAGCACATGAAGGATTGACATAAGTGCTTTTTTTCCTTATTGATTATATCTTCGCACGTTAAACTAAAACTGAGTCTCGTTGAAAAGTAAACTTCAAGATATTTGTATGCACTAACTACGGCCACAGTCTCATTTTCATACGTCCACCTCTCAGTACTCGCCAAGAATCCCTCTTTGAGGAAAACAATAATGATGGTTTTCGTCATGTTGACTTTAAGTTCTAGTCTTGTCGCAGCCGAATGCAAGCTATTCACTTGTCTCTGTAAGCCAATCACTGTTTCAGACACTAAAAGAATATCCTCTGCAAAAAGTAATATAAACAGTTCAATCGACTCAAAGGTAACACCATGCCGCCCATTTTGAATTATCTCCAAGGCAACTCATTAATGAACAAGGAAAACAAAACAGGACTACATACATCCCGTTGTATAACCCCACGGGTACAAATTACAAAATCAGATAAAGCAGCCCGATCTTACTCTTGCTTTCACATCTTCATACATACTTTTCACACATGAAAACAATTTTTTAGAAATAGAGTGAAAAGCTTTTTACAAAGTCAACAAATGCGAAATATAATTTTCGAGTATTTGCGAACGGCTTTTGAAGTGCAGCTAGCAGATTAAATATATGATCAATGATAGAATAGCCTGTCTTAAAGCCAGCTTGCTGTTCACTGGTTAAATCATTCATATGTACCCATTCCTGTCATCTTTTATTGATAATAAAACCATACACTTTACTGCCTACATTACACAAAGAAATACTCCCATAATTACTGACATTATTTGTTTCGCCTTTCTTAAACAATGGTAGAATGATAGATTCTTTCCATTTTTCTGTATAAATACCAGAGTCAAACAAATGATTGAGTAGCTTTTCTAAAAAAAATTAACAGAAAGCTCACCAGATTTTTTTTTCAAGAATTCTGCGATAAGTCCATCAGGACCAGCTGATTTTCCATTTTTAGGTCTTCTTATGGCTTGTTGCACCTCATCTTTTGACATAGGTCTATCAAAAATATATTCGGCATCATCATTTTCGTCTTTCATCATCTTCTCTTTCCTCTGTAGGCATACCCTCATCAACCTTTTCTAATACGTTCTTGAAATATTGTGTTAAGGGAGCGAAACCTCTCACAATGGGCCTTAAGCACTTTAGAGTAAAGGAATGCTGCGCGTGGTAGAGAAATAGGTAATGGGCCGATTAGCAGTACGCCCTCACCTAGCGCACGCAGTCGAACTGTGTCAAGGAGGTTGAAGTGGAAAGGCAATTGTCATGTGACAGATGGCACCTAAGGTCATGAGGACCCTCCCGAGTTCGAACCTTCCCGATAGCGAAAGGGGAGGGAGGTGTAACCACTAGGACCTTGCAGCATCGAATGGGCGCTAAATACTCAGTCAGCTGATGTTGCTTTGTAAACAGAACTTGAGGAGCAGGAGTCTTGGGCTTGTTCAGAAGGTTTTGCCGTGGGGCACTGTGTTGAGGCTTTGTCAGG
>CM031620.1:66003003-66020503 GCA_018398815.1 Conus ventricosus | reverse complement strand
CAGTATTACCCGTGTAAAACAAGCTATACGAACATGTCAGTATTTCGCATTGTGGTCAAAATAACCAACGAAACTTTCGGGAAATCAGAAAATAATGCAAAACCATCTTCGGGAAGTGAGTGTGTATAATATAAAAATAAAACAAATATTTGCAACACGTCTTCCCTAAAACCAAAGGCCAGTTAGCTGGTCACAATAAAGGAAAAAATTACAGCTTTTTTCTAATCTTGCTCCTCAGTGTGGCTGTTGACTGGCCATACACTATCATTTATTTCCTTTTTCATTTCAACGGTCACTGCAAAGTGAAAACAATGCAAATATTTAACCCGACACCCCGTCGTCCAACTCCCATCCTTCTCCTCCTCTTCTTCCTACGCCTCCCTTCTCTGCCTCTGAACTCCTCACTTCCAAAGAAAATAGAATCCAGTTCTAACACATCCTCGCCCTTAAGACACACTGTGTACTGATCCTGGAATACATCAGATTTTTTTTCGAGACAAAAACCTCTCCGTTTTCACTACACACTCTTACCCCTTCATCCATATTTCCATGATTCCTGGAATTCATACTTATTCACCCATAATTCGAAAAAGGCTAATTGTCTTTCCTGTTATTCAACATATGTCAGAATCATTTTGAAAAGATACTGAATAATATAACACTCATTCATTTTAAAGAATGTTAGAAGAGCCAGTAACATGGATTCACGATGACTGCGGAAGAACAAAAGTGAAAAACAATTATTTGGGTCTTAAAAAAGACAAACGTTAATTAAATCAAGAACATGAGGCGCAAGTGTAAATCATAGTGAGGTGAAGAGAGACATGATTAAGCCGGATTGAGGCCAGTAGGAAATGACGGAAATGACACGAAGGAAGGCAGGAAATGAAGAGAAGAATACCATTAAATAAATTGACAAAAACTAAAGGAAATTGCAAGCAAAGGAGTTTCCAAATCAGGTGTCACAGTTTAAAATCGTAACAAACAGTGCACTGGATCGACACCAGGGCACAGATCTGGAGATCTTGTTCATTTTGATGTTTCTAATACCTCATTTGTGCCCAAATGATGGCTCAGAACCTTGACTGCTATTCGACGAATCTCTGCCGCTGTCTCTGTCTCTCTCGATCTCTCGGTCTCTCGTTTCTCTCTCTCTCTCTCTCTCCTCTCTCTCTCTCTCTCTCTCTCACTCTCTCTCTCTCCTCTCTCTCTCTCTCTCTCTCTCTCTCACTCTCTCTCTCTCTCTCTCTCCTCTCTCTCTACTCTCTCTCTCTCTCTCTCTCTCTCTCTCTCTCTCTCGAACTTGGTCTCTCCTCTCTCTCCCTCCTTCTCTCTCTCTCTTCTCTCTCCTCTCTCTCTCGTCTCTTGGTATCGTGCCTGTCGTAAATCATCTTCTATCTCTCTCTCTCCTCTCTCTCTCTCTCTCTCTCTCCTCTCTCTCTCTCTCTCTCTTTGATATGGCTGTGGCCTGTCAATAATTAAATCTATCCTGAGTTCATGATTGCGTTTCTCTCTCTCTCTCTCTCTCTCTCTCATCTCTCATCGCATATCTCTCTCTCTCCTCCTTCGTCTCTCACTCTGTATGTGATGAACAGAAAATTTTCACTCTAATCCACAAGTACAAACTGCTTTAGAACCTCGTTCATGGGTTTTTTGCTCCTAGAATTGAGCTATACAAATGAACAGTAAATATTATTCCTTCTGATCGATATTCCAGAAAACTGGGCCTGTGATTGTCATGAATTTAAGATTAATAAATCATGCTGTTCACATCCTCGATAAATCAAACTGTTGACGAAGTTCCTTATGGATAATCATATTTGCATCTCCAAATACAATACGCACCAAGTTCTGGACATCATTTTGTCTCTTTGCATGCTCTGTTACTATATTCATGTTTTGGGCTAATACAAAGCTGTGTCAAAATGGATTTATATTTTAGATAGAAGTTCTGCTTTGTTTTAATCACCCTTCTAGAATTAAAATACATGTCACTCAAAATTTTGAGTGCATACTTGGCCTTTACATTGGCATTCCCAAGTCAATTTGACTTTCATTTCGGAAAATATACAATATATTTTCTAGGATTTTGTTAGCAATATATATGTCAGAATTGTTGCTTGATTTAAGGACTAACAGAATCACTAAAATGAGTCAAATATATATTTATTTTCTAGAACATGAATTCTTCTCAGGCACATTTCTGATGAACCTATTTACTTTGACTTAAAAACTTGTGGCTGGAATCTGCAGATACGTGTTTGACCAGCACTCTTTATTGTCGTTTGATTCATCACTTATCTTTTATGTGTATGTCATTTATTTGCGAGTCCATACGTTTTGTTATTCATATACCTACTAGTTAGTTTTGCATTCATTTACTCATGACTTCTTTATGTCTTTATTTTTATTTTCAATATTCATTTAGCTTTTTGTTTCATTTCAAGCTACACTTGCTGTATTTGCTGTAGTCCTTCGAATTCCTCTCCACACATCCTCTGCCCTCACCCACTCCTCTGGATCCTATCCTTCCTCAACAAAGAGAGCTTCATTCATTTTTCCCCGGGTCAATTTGATGGGAGGAAAATGTACGAGTTCCTGAATTATAAAGCGTGCTGGATATGGTGACTGTTTATTACGCCCACCCTGTGACGGAGAACATGCTCTTTTAGAGAACGAGATCAGGGGGCAAGCAGGGACTCCATAAATGCTTCGGGAAGTGTTGGGGAGAGAGCCAGGAGGTAGAGAGGAGAGTTCAGGTCATTGGATTAAACACAATAATTCAGAGAACGAAAAGTTAACTCACGTATTAGCATAAAAAGGTGGCTATGGGCTACCCATCTTGATTTGATGGTTATGCATATGATGACTGTGCTTGTTATTATAATCATCATTATTATTATTATCACATTTATCGTTTATCAATTCATTCTTCTCCTGTATGTTTCAAATTGTGTCAAACCTGATATATTAGTAGATTCTGATAAGGATTATTCTAAAACGGCTCAACACCTTACCTCTCTTCAGCCCGTTAGGGATTATACAAATGAAACATTTTAAAAGTGTAACATTGATATTGAAAATATTTCAGATGTGCCAATAGTATTAAACAGACCTCATTGAGAGCATATCCAAGCCAAATGTAATATAGATTATTCTGAAATGAAGAAGATTGATAACATTAATATTCTGTCATGTGAAGCAACGAAACACATTGAAACCGTGTATTCAAATCATTTGAAGATTCTTTACAGAATGGTTCGATTCTACGATCATATGCAAGGTCCGGTTTTGTGATTCCAATGCTGAGATTTGTAAATCCTTTTCTCTTGGGAGAGGGCTCTCCATATTTACGGCAGAACTGTATGCTATTCTTATGGCGTTGATTTTTATATGTGACATTGACACTGCTGTCCATAATATGCTTATTGTGTTGATTCCAAGTCAGCTTGCAAAACTGGGAAACAAATTTAAGAAAAGATATACTTTTTGAAATGAGATAGTATATAAAGGTTATTATGTTGGAGGCAATTGGAATGTCTTTGTTGCTGGATTCCATCACACCGTGGCATATCTAGTAATGAACCAGCAGATAAATTAGCTAGAGATTAAGAAAAACACCTAAGAGGAATTTAAAACTGGATGTTCAAGAAATTAATTCGTTATTGGAAAAAAATGCGCGAACAGTGAACACCTTCTAGAGAAGTATGAAATCTTATCACGTCCACGGTATTTATCATCTTTAATATGCGAGCTTCGACTGAATTCGTGAAAAACCAAATTTTCCCGAAGTGTAGCATGCGATTTTTCAAGCCTTCTAGCAGCGGACCATATTCTTTTTCATGTTTCAATATTAACCCCATTATATAAAGAATCGAACGTGGGTGTGACTATACATGAATCTATCAAAACAATAACCAGAAATTGTGCAAATAGCAAAGTGCTTTCCATGCATCAGATTCATAGATTTTTTATAAACGCTCCCTTCTCCTCGCTCCTCTAATATCACCAAGTGTGAACTGACTCTAAATTAAAGAACTCACTCACTCATTCACTCTCTTTCTGCGAAGGAGTTTAAAGCTGCAGCCGCGCGTCCACTGTTGTCTTTGTTTGTTTATATTCTGTATTACAGAAGGTACATAGAAGGTAACTCTTTCTGTCTAAACCTATGATTGTTTCTCCTGACGGACGTAAAGAAACCGCTTTCACACTTCAATGACATACGTAAATGGAGCAAACTGAAAAAAATCAAAATAAAATTATATGAATGAAACGAAACGAAATGAAATGAAATAGAATATATCAACAAATAAAAGCTTGCATACCAAGCTTAGCTTTTTTTTCTGCCATCTACAAAAGTAAAAACACAATACTTTTTACCGGACGCTGTAGGGCGGATGTGGATGAAAGCGAAATCTAACATCAAATCAACTTTGTGAAAGTCTGCATTTTCCAAAATGCTCTTATGGCTATTATAATAATTAATACTATTATTATTATCATTATCATCATAATTATTATTATCATTATTGTTGTTATTATTACTATCACTGTTGTTGATTCCAGAGCTGTGATGACGGCGATGTCGATGGTAGACCTTCTAAAATTCTGTTGGAAATATCTTTTACAGCTCACACTCACCTACAGAAGAGTTCCTGTCAAGGAAAACTTATTTCTCTGTTCTTGCTGTATGTACTAATCATATCACAGAAGTATCTCTTGTAGGGAGGGAGAGGAGAGGCAGGGGCCAGTGAAAGGAGGGGGTGGGGATGAGGGGTAGGTGGGGGTGTCATGCAATGCTATCGTATAATTTGGTTTTCAGACAGCCAGCATTGAGAGTTTTTTATTCTCAGTATTTTATCAAGAACTCTTCTCTCAATTGCCGTCTACTGCCCTCCGTGCCGATTAATTGGAATCAGTGAAGAGGATGTTTAGTTTTCTTTTCTTCAGTCTCTAGCATGACGTGTCCAAACGCGGTGAGATCATTTCCTGTGGCTTAAGACATCAACAATAACTTGAGGATTCTTCAGGGCAAGACATGACCAGCTCTCAAGCCTGTGCATCTGCCTGGGTCTGTCTGTCTGTCTGTCTCTCTCTCTCTCTCTCTCTCTCTCTCTCTCTCTCTCTCTCTCTCTCTCTCTCTCTCTCTCTCTCTCTCTCTCTCTGTCATCCACACACGCGCACACGCATACTCACACACCCACAGCCACACATCTATGCACACCTGCCCACCCATCCTATCACGCACATGTGCGTGCGCATAGAGAGAGAGAGGGGGGGGGGGAGAGGGGGGGGGGAGAGAGAGAGAGAATGACAATGACAATTTTTCTATTGTCCTTTCAGCAATTAAGCCCTGACAAGGGGGCATGTTTGAACACAACTCAGTAAAATCAATCGCTCACCTCACCCCTCCCGTCTCTCACCACCCCTCGCCCACAACTCATTCCGACAGCGTAACATGTTGACAAACATTACAATGACTAGATATACCACTAGTTGGTTCTTTCAGTTGTCTGTTTTCTAATGTTCACAGCTTGTAATATGAACTTTGCTATATCTACTATCATGTCTTCATTGTTGATCGACCAAACATTTGCGATACGATTCTGGTCACTAATATTAGAAGGTGTATCAAGTACATTAAATTGCTGTCAGATATCTCTATAAGCTGTGCAGTAGAATAAGAAGTGAACTCAGTTCCTGTTTCCTCTTCACATGATGGACATTTACCATCAGCCTGTTTTTCACCAAGAAACCATCGCTTGCCGTTATTAAGCCCACTAACTCTTAGTCAATATCTTATACAGTTATCTCTGTATCATTTACTTGAATTAAAGAAAAGTATCTTTCCTACTGGAAAATGTTCTTAAAAGAATAATACCATTCATATTTGTCATTGTTTTCTAATGCTGAATGCCAGTTTTGGATATTACACAAAATAAATCTGTCTTTAGATTCAGCATGAAAACTATATTCATTTCCAACTCCTTTAGCCATCCACACTATACCAAATCCATTTTCACATAAAACGTTCTGCTTCTTGGTTACCCAATTGGTATGAGCAGATCATGCTGAATAAGAAGCATTTCATTGCCTGTCTGCATAGTCGTGACATGGTAATTTAGGGAACTTTAGCCAGTAATAGCTGTTTTATGCTAAGAGGATATATATCGGTTTCTGCATACACCAGTTTGTTTGAGGCGTGCCGGGGTACGTTCAGAAATCTTTTAAGCCAAATGTATGTACAAATGGAAAACGGAAAAATGGAAAAATGGTTTATTCAGGTTAGGCCACAGCCCCTACTGAAGGGGGGAACTATTTACAGTGGCACTTTAACGACAAGAAAAAGTAAGGATACATCAACATAATAATGACAGATTCCAACATCTTTTGACAATAGAGAACAACAGATACATGCTTCAATATTAACATTCACACCCTTCAACTACAGTTGCACGCCTTTTAAATGCCTTATATAAATACATGCATACATTCTTCAGTATAATTTCGTTACTGTTAGCCATCAATAAGGCTATGTTGAATAAACATGGATTTGCATAAAATTTTCCTGGAATATATTGTTGCCGAAGCTCACAGAGACTAGGGCAACAAAACAAAACATGTACTTCATCTTCTATTGCGTCATTACACAATGGGCATGCTACAGAATTAGTTGATACCTTATTATAACGGTCCCGATGTATTGCCATGTCTGTTACTCCGAATCTAAATTTTGTTAAATAACATCTAATATGCCTGTCGATGTCAATTAAAAGATACCTTTCGCAGCTCCTAGATGATTTGAAAGTTCTATATAAAGAAAACCGGTCGCTGTCTTGGATATCCAAATGTATGTACAGTTTCTATGAGATCACTATCTTTGTCAAGATCCAAAACTTTGACTGTGTAGGTCAGAATTGTTCAATCTGTGCATCAAATAGTGTCAGAAATAACCGTAAATATGCTGTATTTAACCTTCTTAGTGACTTTAATATCTCAATGACACCCCCCCCCCCCCCCTTTCCCTTTCCTGCAAGCCTCAGACAAAGCAGTAGTGATACTCAATTTGGTTGTAAAAATATATTCCAAAATATTTATATGAACTCGCTATGTTCACTTCATCATTTTCATAGAACCATCTTTCAAAGGCAGATGTATGCTCTCATTTTCTAGATAACATAATATTTGGTATTTGTTTTTTTTTCCAGATTGACTGTCAAGCACAAACGATCTGCTTCAATTTCTAAGCTCTTGAGTAGATTCTGAAGACCAGTGATGGAATCAGACAACAGAATTACATCATCAGCAAATAGTAGTGAAAATATTTCTATAGTACCTGGAATAAGCTGAATACCACGCTTGCCTCTTCTTGACAAATCAATAGAAACCGTGAACAGTTCTCCACTCTCACACAAATAGCAACATGTCCATTTTGTTTCACATAGTGATCCCTCCTTTCTGCATTTTCATGACAACCAGAATATGTTTAACCATGACACTGTACTACACTAACGAACAGGCCACTCGCCGCACGAATGTGCTGGTTATCTAAGGCATTGATCACTGTTGGGTCACCATGTTTTGACCACCGTGATTACAGAATACTAAGCAGTCTTATTATCCACATAACGCTTTGTATCAATTACTGAATCCATGTGATAAGTAACTCACAATCCAAATGTTATCAGAGCACTCCAAAACACGTCTTGCCGCTGTCGTGAAAACAGTCCCCCCCCCCCCCCCCACACACACACGCACACACACACACACACACACACACACACACACACACACACACACACACACACACACACACACACACACACACACACCCGAGAGAAGAGAGAGAGAGAGAGAGAGAGAGAGAGAGAGAGAGAGAGAGAGAGAGAGAGAGAGAGAGAGAGAGAGATGGGCGCGCGCACGCGCTCACATAGACACACACACACACACACACACACACACACACACACACACACACACACACACACACACACACACACACACACACAGATGGAATATTCGGCGACAGTTCTTTGAAAGGAATTGTAAAAGACATTCCAGGGAGCGTGTCTTAAAGAAATTTAAGAAAAAGTTCAAGCAAATGTTCAGTTCATACATATTGCAAGCAATGCACGTGTTTCGTGAAGGGAAAGGCGCCAGTTTGTCAATATATATTTTACTGTTTCTACTGTTTCTACTCCACGTTACCTTTTTCAACTCCCCCCCCCCCCCCCTCCCCCCCCCCCTCCCCTCCGCACGTGGAGCGACTGATACGACTTCTGTATGTATTACTCTAAATGTTTGAAACGATTTGTCTCTTAAATTGTTATGCTCAATGTTTGACTGATTTGAGTTTAACATACCAACCTTCAAGGATTGACCTTTTTTTTTCAGAGAAACACGCTTTATTCAGCTAACAGGAGAAATACATATGCGCATAAAGAGGACAGTGCGCAGATATTTTCACACATACATTAAGCTGATAATACATAAATATTTCTATCTATTGTGAAAAATAGAACAGAAAAACACAAAGCACGTATAAACATATACCTACACATGCATCCACGTTTCCTCTTTTGTTTTGTTTTTGCCCCTGTCTTTTCCTTTTTAATTTCAATTTTTCTCCTCCCTTGCATTACATTATCTTTGCTCGAATACAACTTAGGCACATTAAACGCATGCATATTCCAGTGATTTCCACGAAATAGGAGTTTTAACATAGGTGATAATGTCAATGATAATGAACAGAAAAAACATAGTCACCATACATTGCTTTGATACATCATTTCATCATTTCAATTGATTTCAGGAGTTCTCCATTTTCGCAACTTTTTTCTTTCTTTTTTCCCCTCTCTTTCTTTCTTCCTCCCCCCCCCCCCCCCCCCTCCCCACCCCCTCCACCTATCCCTCCCTTCCCTTACACTCAAACTTCACTCTAAGTCTCATTCTCTCTTTAACCCCACACTCCCCTTCATATGCACACCCTTCCCTATCCTTTCACAATGCTTATGAGTGTCCGACTATTTCTTGCCGGTTGTTACTTAGTATTGAGGAAACATTATGGAACAAAAAGAAAAAGAAAAAAAAGAATACCAGGAGCATTTAGTTGAAGTTGTTGTTTCTTATGTGTACCGCTTATATTTAATTGCTGAGTATAATTGACATAAATAAGTCAATATACATGTTTAGGAAACAAAGTGTACAACAACCTTGGCTTTGTGACGATTTTCACATTTTTTAAGGCATATTATTTTTACAGAATTCGCATTTACTCCTCAAGCAGACCTGAATAAGGTGCCCATTTTCTTTCAAACTCCAACAGGCGCATTTCGGAGCTATATATATTATTTTTCAATACGATAGTTTCTTTTCAAATCTTCTACGAAAAAAATTTAGTCTAGGCTTACTTTGATTAAATCTACATTTGTAGATGAAATATTTGCCCATAGTATAATAATATTGAATATTTCGTCCGTTTGAGTTATTTCGTCAGTGCCAAACAATATTAGTTCAACGTTAAATGACATGCGCGCATAGTGTGCGGTTTTCTGTTTAAGTAGCATTTCAAGATTTTGCCAGAAAGTTTTAGAGTAAGTACATAGCCATAAGTAGTGATGGATAGAATCTCGTTCGCTATTGCAAAAAGTACATCTATCATTTTTAGTTACCCCCATTTGTTTCAAAACAACCTTTGTAACAAGGATTCTGTGACAAATTCTTAATTGAAACCATTTCAGTTTTATTTCTTTTATTTTATTAGCCAACTTTAAAACCACGTTCCAGTCAACCAAAGTATCCATTTTTTTCTCCCAGTTCTTAAACTGTCTGCATTTTCCGAAGATGATTATAGTATAATCTTGAACCTTTTTTGACACTGCATACTATTTGAAGTGCTTTTGGATGTTGATATCCAACGTTCTGTCTATTTTGATACCTCTTTTTCTCATGTATTCTTTTATTGCTTGTAAACAACTGACGTAACGTAGATAGTTCACATTATTTTTATATTTCTGCAGAAATCCTCCCAGCTTAAAAAATCACCACTTTCGTTTAGGATATCTTTTACAAGGAAAACATTGTTAAGTGCCCAATTTCTCCAGAAGAAATATGTTTGGTCGATTTTAAATTTCTCGTTGTAAAAAATAGGTTCAGATACAATTTCTTTGCTTCCATTCAAATCGATATTAGTATTTAAATCTGCAAATGCTAAAAATACATCTCTCCAGAAAAAAATTATACATCGGTATATTAGTGTAGCGTTTTGCTCCATAACTACTGAGATTGTTTACTTCTGGACATAGCGTCTGAATTACTATTTTCCATTTTTGAGATCCAGTATACAGCTTTCTTATCCATGCTAGTTTTAATGACTTTATAAAGTTTTTATGTCTGGGATTCCTAGTCCTCCGTGTTCAATGTCGTACGTGGAATATGTTTTTTTTAACTTTTGTTGGTTTGTTGTCCCATATGAAATCAAAGCACATTTTTTTGTTGTGATTTAATCTCAACATCTGGTGGTTAGGTAATAAAATCCATAAATAAACTAACTTTGAAAGAATTAGCGACTTCAGTATTGCAACTCTGCCTAGTGGGGTACACATTCTTTTTGCCCAAATCTTAAGTAGAATTTTTACTTCTAAAAGTTTGTCCACTACATTGATTTCCGTTAGATTGTTAAATCGTTTGAGAACCAAAGTCCTAGGATTTTGAATTTTCTGGGGTTCCATTCCATATGCTTTATATGGTAAGTATTTTTTCAGGTGAGTTTTTCTTTTTCCTAACCAAACATTTATTGTTTTTTCAAAGTTAAGTTTTAATCCCGAAATTTGTTCGAACTCGTTTAATATTTCAAAGACTTTTTCATACGACTTCCTGTCTCCATGTAAAATAAAGTCGTGTCATCAGCAAACTGATTTATTTTAAACTCAGTGTTCGAAATAACTATACCTTTTATTTCTTGATCTTCTCATATTTTGCATGCTAGAATTTCAGCACACAAAATGAATAGATAGGGGGAGACTGGGTCGCCTTGACGACATCCTTTTTTAACATCAAAGCTTTGCGAAACTTTTCCATTAACTGTTAAATAAGATTTTATATTGCAATAGAAAATAGAAATCCAGTTACAGAGATCTTTACCAAAACCAAATGCTTTAAGAGTTTTTTCTATGAACTTCCAGCTCACCGAATCGAACGCTTTTTCAAAATCAATTGATACAAGCAGCCCAGGCAAATTCTTCTTTTCTAAATAGTGCATCATGTCGTAGATTATTCTCAAATTATCTCCAATGTATCTATCTTTTATAAACCCAGTCTGATCTTCATTTATTAACTTTGGAAGCACTGTCTTTATTCTATTTGCTATACAAGTTGACCCCGATCTTATATGTTACATTTAAAAGTGTAATCGGTCTCCAGTTTTTCAAAAATTCTTTTGGCTTTATCGCCTTTTGGCAGACATATTATGATTCCTTCCCTTTGTGTTATGGACATTTTACCATTACTGAAACCTTCGTTAATGGACCTGACTACAAAATCGCCCAATTGCTTCCAGAAAAATTTGAAAAAATTAACAGTCATCCCGTCAGTTCCCGGACTTTTATCATTTTTCATATGCTTTAAACGCTATCGTTGCTTCTTTCTTTAAATATTATACCTTCCATTTTATCAGATTCTAATTTAGTTAGTTTTGGTAAAATTTAGAAATAGAGTTTGTTTCTTACCGCCAATGACATTGACAAACAAAGCACATGACAAGACACGATGCATTTCAACCACTTGGGTCTTCTTCAGGCGAAAAAATAAATCACATTTAACATTTGGGACAGTACAAACAAAGAACGAAAAACGAAAAAAAGAACGAAAAATGACTCATCCGTTGTTGTCCATGTGGAGAATAGCCGGTAGGCGAAATGACATGGGGTTTATGGGAAGGAAAAGGAGGGGGGGGGTGCGTAGGGGGAGGTGTGTGTGTGTGATATGATAGGGTTGTGTGTCTAGTTTATTGGGATGGTGTGAATCTTTGTGATGTGTTGTGGTAATGTGGATTGATAATAATGGAGAAAAAAAAAGGTTTGGGTGAATAAAATAAATATTTCGTTGGGTGATGAAAGAGGTAGTGGTAGTTATGCGTGGGTAGTTGAGAAGGTGTGTGGTAATGTTGGGGAGGGAAGGGGATGGAGATAAATGGGTGATAAGGTATGATCGGGTGGGGGGGGGGGGGAGGAAGGGGTGGGTGAGGTGAAAAAAAAAAGGGGGGAGAATGGGGGGGAGGAGGGTAATGTGTTTTGGGGGAGGGGGGGGGGAGGGGGGCAAGGAAGAGAGCTCATATCTCATCATCCACTATGGGGTGGGGGGTGGGGGTGGGAGGTTCATATAAATGGTGTTGTTTAAAAAAGTGAACAATGCTGTGGGATGTGTTCATTGCAGCAGGTGAAATAATGTGTTGGCATACAATGGGGACAAAGGAAAAGACGTGGTCAGTGGGGAAGGGGGAAAATGGTGTGTGTGTGTGTGTGTGTGTGTGTGTGGTGTGTGTGTGTTGTGTGTGTGTTGTGTGTGTGTTGCAAGTTAGTGTGGTGTGGGTGTGTGTGTGATTTTGTGGAAATATAGTGGGTTGTGTTGCAGTGGTGGGACCGGTGTAATCATGTACTTGGGTTGGGATGCAGGTGAGCGGGGGTGAAGGAAGAGCAGGGGGGGGGGGGGGGGGTGGTGGGAGGGGGGAGGAGGAGTACGGGGTAGATCAGAGGGTAGTAGTTGATTGGTATAGAACATGGGGTGTGGTGGAAAGTGAAAGATGAAGGAGGGTGGATTAAAAAAAAAAAAAAAAAAACAGAAAGGAAAGTAAAGTGGGGGGGGGGGGGGGGGGGGGGGTGGGGGGGATTTAAGGGAAGGATAATAACAAAATTAACATTAAATAGATGGAGGGTGGCTGTAACTACTGTATGAAAGTGAGTGAAGGGGATGTGGTGGTGGTGTATGTATGTGTGTGTGTATGTGTGTGTGTTGGTAGGGGATATTGCAACTGATGTGGAAGTGGTGGGTATGTGTGTTTGGTGATTGTTGGATATTGATGCCTTGGGGTTGTAGTGTGCCCGGTTTTTTGGGAATGAGATGGGATTTTTGAGTTGTGCGTTCAAAAGCTGTCGCTCTGTGACTGCCAGAGTGCCATAACTTTGACATGGTCGATGTTGTGTTGGGTTGTGGTTGAAGTGTAGGGCGACGGGTTTGGGTCGGTGGTGGCGGATATCAGCCAGGTGTTCAGAGATGCGTGTTTAAGTGTGCGTGATGTTTCCCCTATGTAGATCTTGTCACACAGCTGGCAGTGGATGGCATATATAATGTTTGCGGCTCTGACATGAGAATGTGCGTTTGACTGTGAAGGGAGTCTTTGGGGCCCTGTAAGATGGTGTCTGGTTTGGTGAGGGGCAGATTTTGCATTGGATTTAGAGCAGTGGTGAGTACCTGGTGGTGTAGCTGTGGTTCTGTTCAAACTGGACCGCACGAGGAGGTCTTTGAGGTTTTTGTCACGTTTGAATGTGATCACGGGTTTGGTATGGAAGGCGGGTTTGTGGTTATGTACAATGTGCCAATTGGATTTGAGGATCCTACAGATGGGGTGGGTGTGCGGGTGGTAGAGGAGGTAGGCTGTGGGTCTGTCTGTCTTGGTTGGATGCTGGGTTTCATAGTGGATGATGAGATATGAGCTCTCCATCTCTTGCCCCCTCCCCCCCTCACCCACAAACACATTACCCTCCTCCCCCCCATTCTCCCCCCCCCCTTTTTTTTTCACCTCACCCCCCTTCCTTTCCCCCCCCCCCCCCCCCCCCCCCCCCCCCCCCGATCATACTTATCACCATTTATCTTCCATCCCCTTCCCTCCCCAACATTACCCACACACCTTCTCAACTACCCACGCATAACTACCACTACCTCTTTCATCACCCAACGAAATCATTTATTTTATTCACCCAAACCCTTTTTTTTTTCTCCATTATTATCAATCCACCATTACCACAACCATCACAAAGATATCACACCACCCAATAAACTAGACACACAACCCTATCATATCACACACACAACACACACCTCCCCCACGCAACCCCCCCCCCCCCCCCCTCCTTTTCCTTCCCATAATCCCCCATGTCATTTCCACCTACCGGCTATTCTCCCACATGGACAACAACGGATGAGTCATTTTTCGTTCTTTTTTCGTTTTTCGTTCTTTGTTTGTACTGTCCCAAATGTTTAAATGTGATTTATTTTTTCGCCTGAAGAAGACCCAAGTGGTTGAAATGCATCGTGTCTTGTCATGTGCTTTGTTTGTCAATGTCATTGGCGGTAAGAAACAAACTCTATTTCTAAATTTTACTTCGTTCGCCGCCGTCAGTCACTCATTTTGAAATTTTAGTTTTGGTAAGTTTATGATATATTCTTCTAAGTCAGCATTTTTGGTTGTCCTTCTTCATATAATTCTTTATAGAATGTTTTAGCTTCTTCCAAAATCTCGTCTGTTTCTGAAAGTGTCCGGTCTCCATGTGTTACAAGTTTAAACATTTGTTTGCTCACAAAGTGTCTTTTCTCAAGGGAACAAAAGTATCTGTTTACTTTTCTCCATCAGATACCCATCTCGCTTTGGAGCGCAAGATTATACCGTCCATCTTTATTTTCTGATTTCTGACAACTGTTTCTTCTTTTCTTGTAAGAGCATTAAGTCACTTTACTTTTGAAGCTATCTTTTTCCAGTTCTTGTATTTCATGGTCTAACTCTTGCTCTTTCGCGTTAAGGTCCCTTTTCTTTTTTTTATTGAATATGTAATTGTTTTTGCTCTGATTTCCATTAGTAAAGTGTCTAGGAACAACTGGTCTGATATTGTAAATTGTATTTCATTGTTTGGAATGTCCGTAATTTTTTGTTCTTGCATACGGTAACACTGCATACTGTTCTTTCACTCTTTCGATTATTTCATTAATAATTTCTACTAGTTGCGATCTTTCAGTAAGGATGCATTAAATTTCCAAAACATTTTCTTTTTTTCTTCTTTCTTAAAGTTCAATTCTAAGGTTATTAGTGAATGATCACTCTGTATCCACGAGAATACCAGCATTTTTTACATTATAAGCAACGAGTCAGAAACTTTAAAAAGATCCAAACGACTTTGCTGAAACGGTTGCATTCTTCTCCAGGTAAAACGAGTAGTTTTTGGGTTGAGTTCGCGCCAGATATCTACCAGCTCTAAATCGGAAATCATGTGTAATACTGTATCACTAGCTTTAATGTTATTAATATGCTTGTAATTATAATAATCTAAATTTGGATTAAGCACAAAGTTCCAGTCTCCTACTAACACTACATTTGTAACACATAATTCTTCTATTTTCTTTTGGATACTTTTATAAAAAATCTGATCGTCTTTGTTTGGGCCATATATATTCACTAACGTAATCTGTTTATCCAGTGTGTTAATAATCGAATTATATAATTACCTTCACTGTCTTTTCACTGTTCTTTCTATCTTAAAATCGAAATTGTTATTGAAGAGAATACCTACACCTCGTGATTACTACCACTACTCCGCAAAAGTTAAGGGCCGGAAAACATTCTGTCTCCCAAGCAAACAAAATCCAAAAAACACCCGCAACTCATAGAATGATTTAATTCAACATTTAATCCATCGAATTTATGCACAAAATTCATTGACAAGTCAAAATCCATTGGATTTACATCCGTCACAAACACAAACCCCCCTTCTGAAAAATTGCAAGAAAAGTCAGGTCATTTTGTTCATGTTCAATAACGGGTGTGGCCACCATTTGCTGCCAGACAGTCCACAGCCGTCGCTGCATCGATGTGGGACAAGGTTGTGCAGCATCTGTTGCGGGATGGCGAGCCACTCCTGCTGCAGGAAGTGGAAGAGCTGCGCACCATCTACGGGCTGGGGGTGATTGTCCACTACGGCGGCATCCAAGAATGTCCCACAGGTTTTCAATGGGAGCCAGGTCTGGGGATCGGGCTGGCCAGTCCATGCGGACAACTTGCGCATGCTGCAGGAAGTCCCTCACCACCAAAGCACGGTGAGGGGTGGCGTTGTCGTCCTGTAGAAGGGAGCCACGTCCCATGGCCCGCAGAGTGGGGACGATGATTGGCCCGACAATCTCATCCCTGTACCTCACGCCGGTCAGGTTGCCTCGAATGAGGTAAAGAGGAGTCCTCCCATGGAGATGAAAGCCTCCCCACACCATCACGGACCCCCCTCCATACCGGTCGTGCTCTTGGACGCAAGCATCGACGAATCGCTCGCCTACACGTCGCCAAACGCGCCTCCGGGCATCACTGTTCGACAAAGTGAAACGAGACTCGTCTGTGAACAGGACTCTGCCCCACTGCTGCCTGTTCCAGCGCTGGTGGTTGCGTGAGAACGCCATCCGAGTTTGACGATGACGTGGTGTCAGCGGTATTACGAATGGCAGGGACCCTTGAGTGGAGGTTTACCTCGTGCAGGCGTCGCCTAACAGTGTCCTGGGAGATGTTAATGTGGGTAGCCGTCCTCAGGTTGCTACGGAGGGTCCTGGCAGTGATGGTTCTGTCACGCAGCGCCATCACCTGAAGGTAACGGTCGTCGCGATGGTTCGTTGTTCTTGGGCGTCCGGAGCGGGCCCGTTCATCGGTACTACCGGTGGCTTGGAAGCGTTCAGCCAGGCGTTGAATAACAGAGTGGCTCACTCCAAGCCGTCTGGCGACTTCTCGGCCGGAAGTTCCATCCTGAAGCCAGCCCAGCGCCCGTCCACGATCAAGTGTTGATAGTCTCTGTCTTGGAGGCATGGTTATTGAGACCCTGGTTGCAGCCCTTCAATACCCCTAACCGTGTACCTTTGGCGGAGCAGTGTTCACTAGGGACATGGCTTGCACGTGCAATTTGCCAGACACCTGCCGCGGCACTGCTTCGTCAGCTGACAACGACTGAACTTTCATTACATTCACGTGCATTTGCATCGTTTTCTGCGCCGCTCAAAACACATTTGCATAACTGCAATGTCTGCAAAACAGGTTTGGGCACGTGCAGCAATAAGTAAAGTTGCCGTGTAGCCCTCCATGCGTCATTTTCAACGTCGTTGTGCTCGTGTACAATATATCTATCTGCAGCTTCTGAAAACAAGGGTTGGCCCTTAACTTTTGCGGACGAGTATATTATTTGAAGAAAACAGACACTCATATCCCCATTCGGCACGGATTTGAAGCTCTAGGTTTTTAGTAAAGTGCGTGTCCTGTAAAAAGTATATTGAGTATTTTTTTTTGCCTCAAGTACTGAAGACATCCTTTCTTTTTTCATATTTACCCAGACCCTGGCCGTTTAGTGAACAAATTGTTATGCTAGTCATCATAAAAATGGTTTGTTTACTAACGAATAATCGCCCCTTTTTATTTCACTATAATTATCCATGTGATGCTTCCTTTTGAAACCAAGAATTGGCCACCAGCTAGTCGGACTTATCT
>CM031620.1:65990503-65998003 GCA_018398815.1 Conus ventricosus | reverse complement strand
TTGATTGATCTGACTCTGAGTTACACTGACCTGAAGGGTTGAATAATTTGACTTGAAGGTACCTTGTGCTCCTGGACTGTACATTATCTAGAAAGGATTGGTTAATTTTACTTTCTTAGACTTTATCCCACAACGCTTGACTGATTTATACACACTTTTTTTTAAAAACTAAAATCGGGCTGATCTGGCTTTTATATTCATTCTCGACAAGGTTACAAGGAGAACCCAATTTGAATTTTATTCAATTCATCCACAAGGATTAACTGATTTGACTTTTAAAGATATTCTCTAAGAGGACTGAATTCATTTTCGTCTACACAAATTGACTGCTATAAGGAATGTCTACGTATTAAAACAGCATATCTGGGCATCGTCAGTTCAGGTCATCATTTGTGATGTCCCACACACCATTTTGTCATTTATTTGCAAAACATAAGGCTAGAATTTCGATTAATCGCCCAAAAAAAAAAAAAAAAAAAAGAAAATCGTCATTTTCACGCAAACTAATCGGATTTGACTCTTAACAATTTTCAAGATTTGCATTCAGTTTTCAAGTTTTGCATTCATTCTCACACACGATTGATAGACAGCAGACTGTTAAGGTAGCACTTGGTGTTCCTTTACACACAAATTCGTTAAATACTTATAAGGAAGCAAACTTTTTACCACCGTCTGACCAACGAAAACTTGCAACGGCTAAGTATGTTGCAAGAAACCTATATGTTTCAAATTCTGTCAAACTTGATATATTAGTAAATTCTAAATAGGACTATCCTTAAAGGGCTCAACACCTTACCTCTCTCCAGCCCGTTAGGGATTATACAAATGAAATATTTGAAAAGTGTAACATTGATATTGAAATTATTTCAAATGTGCCAACAGTTTCAAGCAGACCTCATTGGGAGCATATCCAAGCTAAATTTTACATAGATTACACTGACATAAAGAAGGTTGATATCATTAATTTCTGTCGTGTGAGGCAACAGAACACATTGAAACCGTGTATCCATATTATTTGAAGATTTCTACAGATGGTTCGATTTTAGACTCATGTGCAGGGTCCGGTTTTGTGATTCCATTGCTGAAGATTCGTGGATCCTTTTCCCTAGGGAAAGGGTTCTCCATATTTATGGAGTTGGTTTTTATGTGTGACAATAACACTGCTGTCTATAATATACTTTTCTGCGTTGATTCCAAGTCAGTGCTATATAGCTTGCAAAAATGGGAATCAAAAATAAGAAAAGATATACTTTAAGAAATAAAACATTATATACATGTGATTATGTTGAAAAAAAGGGGTATCTTTTTGCTGGATTCCATCAAACTATGGCATATCTGGTACTGAACCAGCAGATAAATTAACTAGAGATGGTGCGTTAAGAAAAACTCCTGAGAGGAACTGAAAACTTGATGTTCAACAAAATTAATTCATTATTAGAAAAAATGCGTGAACAGCGAACACCTTCCAGAGGAGTATGAAATCTTATCATGTCCACAATATTTGTCATCTTTGATATACGAGCTTCGACTGAATTCGTGGAAAACTAATTTTTTCCCAAAATGTAGCATGTGATTGTTCACATCTGCTATCAGTAGACCATATTCTTTTTAATTGTTCAATATCAACTTCATTGTATAAAGAATCGAACGTGGATGTGACTGTACATGATTCTTTCAAAACAATGCCCACAAACCAGAAATTGTGCAAACAGCAAAAGTGCTTGCCATGCATCAAATTAATAGATTTTTATAAACGCTCCACTCCCCCTTGCTCCTTTCTTTTTTTTAAGTCTAACATCACCAAGTTTGAACAGACTAAATTAAGGAACTCACTCACTAACGATTAACATATGCCTTTACATATGCATTTCCCACAAATGCACTGAACGTTTATGTGCACTCCTTTAAGGATGCATTGATCAGACTTATATCTGTATGTATATACACATGTATTTATCTATACCTCTATCTATCTGAGAGAGAGAGAGAGAGAGAGAGAGAGAGAGAGAGAGAGAGAGAGAGAGAGAGAGAGAGAGAGAGATTCAGTAATTGATACATACATACGTGCAAGCATACATACATACATACATATATATATACTTATATGCATACACACATACATACATGCATATATACATACATACGTAGGCAGACCCTAGACAAACAGACGGATAGATAGATGTAGACATAAAGAGACACAATCTTAGATGGGATGGCAATTTCTTTCTAACTTCCTAATGCGAGATGAAATAGAGATCTAATCCATAAGACATAAAACATTACATAGATTATAAAGACAATGCATAAAAACAAACTCCACACACACACACACACACACACACACACACACACACACACACACACACACACACACACACACACGCACACACGCACATACACACACTCTTGTCGAATATCACATATGTGAAAAGACGTAAATCTGAAGTACTACTACTACTACTAGTACTACACACACACACACACACACACACACACACACACACACACACACACACACACACACACACACACACGCACGCACGCACGCACGCACGCACGCACGCACGCATACGCACATGAAATAAACATTAAATCCATAAGACATTAAACATTACATAGATTATAAAAACAATACATAAAAACACAAACTCACCCGCACCAACGCCCAAACATTAACACACACACACACACACACACACACACACACACACACACACACACACACACACACACACACACTCACACATACACACACGCGCGCGCCCCGCGCGCGTGCGCACGCACACACACACACACACACACACACACACACACACACACAGACGCAAACACACACACACAGTCATAGCCACAGTAAAAGCATAATATTGCAAACTGAATTGTGCATTTATGAGATACAAGGGTCATGGCACTCAATCACAGGATTTAGAGTTTAAAATGCTAATGGCACTTGGTATACAAGACTTCTTGAAGACATTCTTCTGTGCTCTGGGCATTCTGTAACGTCTTCCTGTGGGAAGATTTTCAAAGTGGCAGTGGAGTGGGTGTGAGGGATCAGAGGTAATATTCACATATTTTCTGATTACAGAAACAGTATAGACTTCTCTGAGAGCAGATTGCTTTTTCCTATAACCTTACTTGCCTGGTTGACAATTCTGGCGAGCTCTGCTCGATCTTTCTCCGAAAGATTTCCAAACCAGACAGTAATGTTGAATGACATTATACTTTGTATCAAACTTACATATACCTTTTCTAGTACATGTTGACAGACATTAAAACTACGTAATTTTCTCAACAGAAAAAAGCCTTCGATTTCCTTTTTCGAAGATACTGTCAGTATGTTGACTAAAAGACAGCTTATGGTTAATGTGTATACCAAGATATTTGAAACAATCAACAGTTTCTTTTGTCTGTACATTTATCACAACTGGTTGAAATGAACTGATGTTGAAAAGTTTGATACAAGTTCTTTGGTCTTTCCACAATTAAGTTGCAAGAAGCTGGAAAAGCACCAGTTATGTAGTTCTAAGATGTGACTGAAGTATGCTTGCTCATTTATAGAGCCTTCTTTAAACAAAAGACTTAGAAGAGCCATATCATCAGCATATTTAAAAAGGTTCAGAAGTGCACCCTGGATTTACATTCCATTTGTGTAAATTGAAAATAACAGAGGAGATAGAACACATCTTGAGGAGCACCTGTGTTTAAGACAATTTCCTCTGACAAACAACTATTCATTAATACTCTCTGGGGTCGTCAAGAAAATTTTTGACCCACTGAATACCCCCCCCCCCACCCCACCCCCCATCCCCACATTTACAAAAGATCAAGAAGTCTGTTATGTAGAGTATGAATTTGCATGGTGTTAAAAGCACTACTAAAATCTACAAAGTGTTCAGAGACTGAGGTCAGAATATGTTTGCTGATCACACGTTCCATGTACTTGCCAAGTATAGAGGTGAGAGCGACAGGTCTAAAATTATTAAGTTCTTGAGGTTTTGGCAATTTAGGGAGTGGAATAATGGTAGAACATTTCCATACATGAGGAACTACACATACATCAATCAAGAACTGAAACAAACAAGTCATGACCCAACGTAACTGGAAAGCACAGGATTTCAAAACATTGCCACACAGACCATCAGGCCCAGGAGCTTTGTTGGGTTTAATGCATGACAGGCACGCACCAACCTCATCCTCTGTCAGCTGAATGGGTGCATATGGAGGAACAATTCCACACACTGACTCACGGTCACAGTGAAAATCAGTGGTATCAATATGAGCATAGTGTGCATTCAACTGATTAACAAACTGTTGTGAGTTGTCTATTATTGTATCATGTTTTTTTCTTGTTCCTCCCCATCATTGTGTTTAACCCATCCCATGCCTGTCTTAAATTTTGGGTACAGAATTAATTTCAGATCAATCTTATCCTTGTAGTTCTGCTTGGCCTGCTGCACCTTTGATCTAAATTCTTTAGTTTTGGCTTGAACAGTCACATCATCACCCTGAATAAATGCTGCCTTTTTTGTTTAAGTACACTTTAAGTTCCCTGGTCAACCATGGCTTGTTGTTAGGACAGACTTTTATTGTTTTCGTTTTAACAATGCTTTCTTCACAAAATAAAATATATGATGTAATTATGTCTGTGAGTTCATTGGGATCCGTACATGTTGTAAAAAACACATTCCAGTCCTACCTCTTCACTCCACAGTTTCACAGTTTTCATAACTGGTTTGCTTTGTTTGACTGTCTGTATACATTTTGGCAATAAGTGAACAACATTGTGATCGGACCTTCCCAATGGAGGTCTACACACATATCTATAGGCGTTTTTAATGTTACTTAACACTTGTCAAGAATGTTGGTCATGCGGGTTGGATCTGTGACATACTGCTGTAGTGTCGGCAAATGATCCGACAATTTACACGTATTAAAGTCCCCTAACAGGAATACAGGCTGATCATTTGAGCGAGAAACAGCATTATGGTACCATTCGGAAATCTTGTCAGCTGCTAACTTGAAATTTGGTCCTGGCACATAGGCTAGAATAAGTTATCTGTCCAAATTCACGAGGCAAGTAAAACGGGCGAAATGACACACAGAGAATGTCATAGTCCCTGGTGCACACCTGTTGATGAACATGAAACTGTGTAGCCCACTTTTTGTCCACACACATAATACCCCACCCCCCCCCCCCCCCCCCCCCTCCTCCTGATTCTTTTGTTCACAACACCCTGTCTCTGTCAGCCCTGATCAGATAATACCCCTCCAAATTAAGCCTTTCGTCTGTGTGATTATCATTCAGGTGTGTCTCTGTTAAGCACAACAAATTGCTTCTTCGGAAATCACCATCAAACCTTATTTTTCGTTGTAAGCTCATGCATCTTGTTGTCCAGAGATCGCACATTTGACAAAATTAACACAGGCAGAGGATGATGCAACCGCGTCGTTTCAGTCTGTTTTTCACTCCACCTCTTGATCCCCGTTTTCTTGTTTTTCTACTGTGTGGTGGACTTTCTTTCTTCATGCAGTTCACTGAACAATTCTGTGTCAATCAAAACTGGATGTGTTTCATGTTGTAACGAAAGTAGGTTCTCACGGGAATATGACAAAATTGCGGAACAGTCTTGTTGTACTCACTAACACAAAGCACATAAGAAACCGTTAAAACCACCATAAACAACGCCACACACACATCACTCTCCACTTTCTACACATCTTCGGCCAACTGCTCGTAAAACATTATTCTCGAAGAATAACAGCAGCAACAGACTTTGACCAAAACAAAAATATGACGAGACGACGTGGAGCATGGGTCAGCCAACGGAGTAGCGACTTTGACCAAAGAGAAAATATGAGAGACGACGTGAGCAGGAGCAAGAGAGTAGCGCCTCAAGAGAGGAGAGAGAGAGAGAGAGAGAGAGAGAGAGAGAGAGAGAGAGAGCAAACGCACGAACGAAGTTCCACTTTGCCTTGTTAACGAGATAACCATACACTGTTTGTTGTTGTTGTTGTTGTTGTTGCAGTTGTTGTTTGCCATCCAGCTCCTAAGCCAAAGGAAGAAAAATACAGAATAAAAAATAGATAACACATCATGAGTACGAAGAAGAAACAAATAAGAAAACCTTACACTATTCATTATTTACAGTCTGTACAGCATACATACAGCAGTTCACACACACACACACACGCGCTCGCGTGCGCGCTCTCGCGGGCACTAACTATAGGCCTGTCACACTGCAAATACGCAAACATCGCGTATAAAATTTTCCCGATACGTGGTGAAACGTGGAGCATCAGCATTATGCACAAATCATCGGTGTTTCATACGGTTTTCTAACGGCCACCGTGCGCCAACCCAATCCATACGCGCCACATCCTTTTGGACTGTTCAAAATAACTGGCGCCAAAGATTTTCTGAATTTACGGGGACTATACGAGATGTTACCGTGAGATATACGCCTTCCATACGCAATAATTGCGTCGAGTGTGCCTTTCTTCCGTGTTGCATCGGTGCTTATGCGTGTTTTTAGACAAATTTGCGCAAATCCGCGTAAGTTCCACGAAAGTTCCACGCGAAAAACACAGAAGTATCACTTATATACCACGAATTGAGCGGACATATCACGTTATAATACACGTATTAGACGCATGAAATACTAATGATAGACTGATAAAACACGAATGCATGGCGCAAGATTGCAGGATTAATGGCGTACATGTGGCGTATGGTCGAGGGCTATAAATTGGCCGATGTTTCCTCTCAAACCTCAGTCTGTGCCGAGCTGCCGAGGAGAACACATCTAGGATCCTTCAATCAGACCCCTTGAACAACCCTAGAAGTCATCACATGAACCCCCAACGGCCAGATGTGGCAGTGTTCCTCCTCCAGCAGCATAACAACCAATTGATCCAGCTCCATGCCATCCTGAATCGCAGGCGCAGAAGAAGGAGGGAGAGGAGAATAGGGAGAGTGTGGGTCCCACGGCCGCGCCAGCCCACTCAGAGCCACAGCATTTAGTTCACTCAACGCTTTGCCTTTTGACCCCAGCTAGGCCCGTAACGAGTCAGCCACCGCACTACCAGACGCGCATTCTTTCCTCAGCGAACACGCTTTGTGTGTTTGGACGCTTCGAGACTGGTGCAACATCATTAAGTTTATTTTACTGTACAGAGGTTTTTAGACTATAATTTCTGTACGAGAGCAATAGCGCAGTGAGTACTTGAGAGTGTGACAAAAGCTGGCATTTCGCTCTTCTCTGTGAGTACCATAATTAAGTTCGTGTTTAAAACTTTCTGACAGAACTTTGCGACCGGCAAAACCTATAGCCTGGCGCGCGTGTGCGTCGTTCGCCTGATGTGCTGGCCTGATGAGTGCTTGTGAGCCGAAGTTGGCCAGGCGTTGGCAAAAATCTTTGGGTGAATGAAAAGTTAGTTAGCATTTGTAAAGGGGCCGTATTTACACCGTTGTATATATACATATTTCTTCATTGTTGC
>CM031620.1:65948003-65988003 GCA_018398815.1 Conus ventricosus | reverse complement strand
CGGTTAAGCTGCTCGCGCCCGTGTGTTGTCGTTGTGTGCCTAGGCGCGATACAGACGCAAAGCAATGTGTTGTTCGCTATTCTCCCCGCTTTCTCGAAGCCCTTCAAGCGGAAAACCGTTCGGGCCTTATCTCGACACTCTTAGGGTGTCAGATACAAGAGTGCTCACAATTTGTTTCTTCTGCTTTTCCGTCTCACGCTTTGTGAAGACTGACTCCAGCGACTAAATGTAGCAGTAAGAACTGCCGTGGTCCGGCCATGGATTGGTAGAAGAATGGAGCAAGGCCTGTATGACAGACTCATGGTGGAACTGAGGAATGAAGACCCAAGCTCATTCCATAACTTCATGAGAATGCCTCCGGCCATGTATGACGAGATAGTCCAGAGGCTGACCCCCCTGCTGAACCACTCATCGGCACTCGGCTTATATTTGCGCGGTGCGCACTGATTCAGACGCCTAGCAACCGCCGACCAATCGAGAAGCGTGCGCGGAGCTTCCGTGTTTCATCAGTGGAGCATCCGTCTTTCATTCGCGAATGCGTGGAGTATACGCGGGTTACACGCGGAGGATACGCCCGCAATCAGTGGATTTGCATGTCCTGCAACAAAAATTGGACATTTGGGCGGTATTCGCCGATATACGTGGAGCATCCGTCTTTCAGTCGTGATTTGTCAGTGCTTTATCAGGGTTTTATTCGTGATACATCTGTCAAAATTTGACGCAAAGACCCCAAAATTTCTCATTTTTTCCACGTATCAGCGCGTACCAGAAAATCTGCCAAAAATTTGTAAGTGGTATATGCGCATTTCATCCGTTTTTTCTGTGCGACAGGCCCTGTAACATCCTCGCACGCATGCGCGTATATACAAACATGGAAGCAGGGACGCACGGACACATGTTCACACGCACGCAAGCAACACGCAAGACAACACGCAAGACACACACATACATATACACACGCGCACACGCGTACGTGCGCACGCACGTGCACATCCTAAACTAATACGAGATAGACAGACAGACAGACAGACAGCACACACACACACACACACACACACACACACACACACACACACACACACACACACACACACACGCGCGCGACGCACGCACTTTTATACAAGGTTCTTCAATGGCAATTTTGTACGATTATAAAACAGCATTGTTTGAATATGATTTAATTCAGTTTTCTAGCATACAGTGTTTTACTGATCGAGACAATTTGTGTGCATTGCCTTAAAAGAATTTATGCTCCCTTTTTGCGTAACGTCTATTAGTCGAGAGTTCCACAGTGTTCCGTAAACAAGAATGGTTTTCATAAGATCAATCCCTGATAAGTGTATTAATGGTGTATCTTAACTGCTTGAATGGAAATATTGTGATTAGTGCCAAAGGTACACAGCTATAAATCTGTTTAGATTATTGCTTTATTGTACTGAAGTTTGTATGATACTGAAGGGATCTTTAGCTTTATATCTAGCTGTATATAGTCCTGATGAGTTAACGCAGACCATTCTATAAGTATGGCTTTCAGATCTAACTTATGAATATTAAAAAGGTTTCAGAGAATTGAAATTATAAGAATCGAAAAGAGTTGAGGCGCAATGATAAATGATATTCTAAAGCACTTTGAGTTTTCAAAGTTTAAAGACTTCTTGTGATACATGTTTGGTTATATATTTAATAGGGGTGACCACGTCCGATTACTGTCTAAGGTCATTCCCGAAATCTCATGGGCGCTACCTTCTGAGAGAGAGAGAGAGAGAGAGAGAGAGAGAGAGAGAGAGAGAGAGAGAGAGAGAGAGAGAGAACGAACGAATGAACGAACAAAATTCAATCAGTATAGGCCATGGCCCCTTCTGATGGGGGTACAATACAACAATGCCAATAATGATATTTCATACAGCAAGGTAGGATGTCATAGTTAACAAGAAACTGACAGAAAAGCGTACAAAATGTACACAATAAACACTACAGTTGGATTCCTTTAACTGACAACAATAGTGCGCCTTTTAAAGGCCTTATATAAGTAAATGCACGTGCTTTTCAGTACTTCTTCCTTTGATTTGCCATGAGGAGAGCAGCTCGGAACAAACAGGGCTTTTCAAAGAATTTCAGAGGAATGTATTCATACCTGAAATATTGCAGGACAGGACAACAAAGCAGAAAATGCACTTCATCTTCATTCGCGCTTTTGCATAAAGGACATAGCATATCAACGTTTTTAGTATTTGCATATCGATACTGATGCGCTTTGATGTCTGTAATTCCTAATCTAAATCTTGTTTGGTAATTTCTAATATGCCTGTCAATATTAAGTGAGATATTTTTCACAACCAGCGGATTCTTAAATGTTCTGTAAAACGAATATCGCTCATTGTTTCGGATCTTTTCATGCCAGTTTTGCCAACGGTTATCAATTAATCTTTGCCGGAGCTGTTTCACAAAAGCATTTACATTTCCAACCCCTTGATAACATACAGAAACACACAAATCCATTAGAAACAGAATGTCACGTGTGAGTACACCTGACAGGGGGGTTCTTATACAGGGAATGTGCAGTGGCAGAAACGGAGCGATCACTCAATCCCTCACACCACCAGAGGAAGATTTTTAGACAATATTTTTATTCACAATACAATCATTCGCTCACACTAACACTCCAGATGGGGTATGGGTCATAACAAAGAAGAGAAAAGATAGCCGAGAGATGAAAAGAAATAAAAGGAAAAATAGGGCATAGAAGAGAAAGGCACTATTCAGCACTGACTTAGGGGACAAAGTAAATTGAATAGACCACAAAAACCCTCCAATATCCCGGGATCCCACTACTGTCCCAACTTAACCCACTAAACCACTACAAGAATATTCAGCACAATGACAGAAGAAAGACAGTATTAGAAACAAAGCTATATCCAACAGGACCTACTCAGCCAGAGTTAAACAAAATAAGACCAAAAATAAACAAACAAAAAAACAATAACAAAACGAATCAGTGACCGGCCTTAGACCCACGCACACGCACACCAGACCCACACCCACACCACACACGACACGACACTTAACTCAGTCCATGCTCCGAGGAGGTTCACTGAGGGAGGTGGATCCTGGAGAGGGGTGACGCTCGTAGTATGCTGGTCTTCCAGTCCGAGGTGAAACAAGTGTCCCACCAGTCCACCGGTTTGGGAAGCGACTGGTGCCTGACACAAGGTGACTGCAGGGTCCGATGAAGCTGGTCGTCCAGCCAGCCGTGAAGTAAGTGTCCCACCAGACCACAGGTTTGGGGAAACGACTGGTGCCTGGACTCAAGATGACTGCAGGGTCCGATGATGCTGGTCGTCCAGCAGCCCAGACCGGAGCTGCACCTAAAGAAAAAGGGCACAAAATACGCCCTACGGCGGAATCATCCTCCAGATGATAAGTTATCACCTATAGTCCTTGTCATGTGTGGCAACAAAGTGGGTCTGGCAAGTGCGTCAGTGCGAAGGGTCACAATGCCGTATCAGGTCAACAATGTCTTTGTCAACTATAAAAGGCAAATAAACTATAATAAACTTTTCCCTTTTTCTTTTGCTTATTATTTGACCTGTCATAAGGATAACTTCCTTAGTCCAACAATCTCCAATGAATAAAAACATTAGAAGCCATCCACACGGTCGGTCACACAAACATATAAGACAAGAACACAAACGCGAACGGTACCACATGTGGGGGTCGAAACGGCAGGAATTCCACACTCCGCGGTCCTCTAAATGTTAAGCCGTTCGCACCTCATTCGTTCCTGGGTATACCGTCTCGTGTCTTAAGCAACAAGAAAATGAAACTACACATTTCGGATATACTTCCGGCCAAATACATAGTGAGCGAAATAAGCATTGACTCAACCTGTGTATTCAGAAAATCAACAAAACACAGCTCCATTGACCGGATGAAGGATATCATATAGTATGCAATTTCCAACTTAGTCCAGAGTAAACAAAATCCCTAGCCGCTTTAAGGACGAAAACACAATAAAAGATAATGCGATTCACAATTCTACAACAAGACGCAATACTCAATAGCATTTCCATACCTGCTCCCCTTCTTGGGGAGCAGTTACACACAGAAAATGGTGTGTCCTGATCCAACAGCACATGAAGCAAAGAAAAACCTCTCAACCGCTGAAAGGTTACAGACAAAACCCAAATAAAACACAAACTGTCCAAAAACAGACCATATATTAACCAAAAAGGCGGGTGGCTAGGTGAGAAACGGTCCGCTCCCCAGTCCAATGAAGGATGGCAGCCCCCCGAAACCGTGCCGGTCCACACGAGGGACTCCAGTCAGGGACGACCAAGGTGGTTCTTCCAGCTGGCAGGAATAGGGATCCAGGTGTACAGTGGAATACGTTCCGACCCGCTGAAGGCGATAGACTCTTCCACACCATCCACACCGAAGTGGATAAGAAAGATGAGCTCACTAGCGAGATAGAGATCTCTCCGACTCGACGGGTCCGTCAATGAGTGCCACACCACTGGCCTAACCAAGATGGCACAGGTAACAAAACAGCTCACCTGTGGGTCACCTGGACATCAGCGTTGATGAATCAAGTGAAAAACGATAAACGGAACAGAAAAGAAAGCATTAAAATTAAAAACAAAAAGAGAAATATTGGAGTATGGGGACGAAATGCACGACTTAGCGCACCCGGGATGACACATATAGCACACTGGTCAACACCCGCCCATGTATAAAGATGTCACTGGCAACACTCCACTTTATACTGGTTTAAAAAAAAAATGAATTATCTTCCAAACCAAAAGAATTTACGTTCCGTGACAACACCCCGCCAACCAAAGAGCTTGTGCCACTGAGGCACAGCCTATCACAGCCTCCAATACTTCTGTACACCCTTACAACTCTCATACAATGAAAACGTTCTTCACTCCTGAACCTTGACCTCACTCCATCCGGCTGAGGTAATCACCTTCATCATCATCATCATAGTCCGTGCATCATCCAGTTCCTCTCTGGGCACACCATTGCTAACCGGGGCACTGGAGAAGGGTTCCCTGACCCCTGCAATCAGCTGCTGATCTCATCTTGAATTCCCTCCAGGCCACCGCCTGGGTCGATGACGTTCGGGTCAGGAAGCACAGTGCCGCAGAACCCCGGGCCTTGGCATGGCAGACCGCTCAGCGTTGACACAACTCCTGTCAGCACTTTCTTCCATGCGGTGACTCTGGCCTGAAAGCTGAACCTGTTTGCCCCGAGGCGCGCTGACTGGCTATAAGCCTTCCACACCGATTCTCTGGAGTCCGAATCAACCTGCACAAATTTGCGTCGGTTCTGTGGCGTCTTCATACTTGATCTGTTTCCAGCTTCCTCTTCTGCACGGCTCCCTGACAGGCATTTGAAGGTTCCTTTCCATCAACTCCTTGGTCTGTTCGCACAACAGTACCCGTATCCACGGAATTACACACCTCTTCTTCTCTACTGATTTACCTGAGCCTCCCCTGTGGTTCTGAACAGCCGAGAGATTTTCAAGCAAAATGGTCTGTAGCTTTGCCTAGAGAAGGGTTCCCTATTTCTCATGTTCAAGCGTTCTCTGCTGTTTATTCCATCATCCGTGGTCACCTTTAATCACAGAGATAGTTAGTTTTAAACGCTTCAGCGTTTGAAGCGGTCCTGGTGTATTGTATCGACTCCCTCTCATTCGATCTCATTTTTTCAGCGCATGGTTTGACTCCACTTTGGTCTGCTCCTTGCTTTCTTAACAAGGCTTCTACCTCAAGGATGCAGAACCTGTTATGTCAAACAACGCCATTAAATAAAGCCAGGCATCCCTGCCTGGGTTCCGGGCTCTTCAGAGTGTTCGGTTGGCAAACATTTAGCGGCGACCATACCTTGGAATGTACCTTCGCCAATCCTGCCAACGAAAATCATGCTGGATTCTTGCAGGGTTCCGAACGTGTCCCCCCAATGTCCTGCCATATCGTGGACTAGCGCAATGACGTGCGCGGAGAGCTTCTGGTTGCGACAATGATGGCAGATCAGTAGATGACGTATGACGTCGCGTGCACCAGTCCCTTGCATCATTCACGAACTCTACCGCGCTGCTGCGGGACGTCCTTGCTGGCTTCCCTACGCAAACTCTGGATGTTTTGAGGGATGAATCCTTTCCTCCACACTGCGTACAGTTGAGGGATCCTTGTCCACAGTGCCATGCTGAGTCAGGGGCTTCAGAGTGGTTTCAGGGCATCTTTCCTCTCTCTCTCTGTGCTTGTGAACGCGGTGGTGGCGTCCACAAAATACTTGGCTGGCAAGCTCTGATGAAATCTCCCGAATTGTCCGGCCCCAAAGCACACATAATTGCCAACCGTAGGGAGTAACGCAGTCGCTGAAGGCTACTGCCCCACACCTTCCATTCAAAATATGGCGTAGAGACATCTACCATGCTGTAGATCGGGTTGGCCCTGAAGGATGACTCGATTTCCTAGCTCTTGGCACTCGTCCCCTCGAGTGGGCCTCACTAGGGACTAACTGTTCGACGATGAGACTCGCTGTAGCTCCTCTCCGTGTCTCCTAATAGCTGTTTCACTTTCTTGCCACACACACCGATGGAAGGTTGGATATATGGGGTCGTGACCTCACTCACTTCCAAATGCCACCGAACCATAAAATGCAAGACATCGCATTTGCTTGTCCTTCCTCTTGGACAATCCCGATCGAAAGTCCTTTTCCCCACAGAGGAAGCAAAGCTTGAGCTTGGGTCCAATGTTCCTGAATTGCTGAGGACATCGCTTTTGAGGGTGACGACGGTTTGAAGTCTTGCGACTCCCGATCGCCGGGTTGCCTACTTGTTCCTGCGGCAGGCAGCGATAGCGACGACGCGCATCTGCGAAGGCCTCAGCCACCTCGATTGCCCTCCAAGTCTTTGGTTTTTCTCCTCACCCAACTTAACGCAGTTCCTGAGATACCGAATTCTGAGTTGCTCCAAGAGGAAACAATCCTTCAAATCCATCTCTGAGGCCTCATCCAGTAATCCATGGGGCGACGGAGCGTTCCCCGAACTGGTGAAAATCTCCTCTGAAGGTTTTCCTCATGGAGCGAAACTGCCTTTCTATAGACTCGAATCATGTGTCAGTCTCCGGCGAAGAGCCGCTTTTTAATCGTATAGGAAGCTCCGGAGGCATGTCTCACACAGCCTCCTTACCTTCCCCGTCAGGCTACTAATGAGGTAGAGGGCCTTTACTCCTCGTATTAGGTTGGTACGCAAGCGGCAAAAACTCGGGGCGCTCAAAGTGCTCGATGTCGGTATCTAATTATTATCCTGGCACTGTACACTGCATATGTAGCTTGATGGAGCCACCGGAATAACTAAGCCCTGATGAAAATCCGCTATTTCCCCGGTGGTCAGAGCCCATGCCGGAGAGCAACTAACCACAGACTGGGTTTCGGGCGTTGCATCTAACTGTCGAACTACTCGGGCCCGAGTCTTTCTCTGTCCCTCCTCCAAACACCTCAAAGTCCAACTCTTTCGTTTCGGGCCCCTTCTAACTGGTTTCTCTTTCTCTCGACGCTCGCTCCCATCTCCTTTCCTCCATCTCCTCTCTCCATCGCCGTTCCTTCTCTCCTCTTTAACGCTCTCTCCTCCATCTCCCTTCTCTCGTTCGCCCTCTCTCTCTTCCTTTTCCCTCTCCTTTCCTCATTTCCATTTTTCCATCGTCTCTCTTCTTTGCTTCTCTCTCATCTCCTTCTCCAGTCTCCGCTCCTCCCTTTCCAGTCGTCCTCTCCTCCCGCGCTCCTCTCTCTTGCTCTCTTTCTTCCCTCCTCTCCTTGGCCTCGCTTTCCTTCCCTCTCTATCCTCATACAACATAAGAGGAGCCATGCCGCTGGTCCAGGAGGATGAGGCACAGCGAAGCGAAAGCGGAAGTCATCTCGAAGATACGGCGGAGGAGGCGAAGTCCCGAACTGGAGTGGGAGAGGTCGTCTCGGAGGAGTGACCCAGAGGGTAATCTCCTGTATTGTGACAATTGCGGTGACTGGAGGACGAGTCCCACCAGAAGAAAACACGGACCTGGTAGTAGGGCCAGTCGTCGGCTGAAGTCATGGGGCTCCCATCCCTGTAGGATTCCGGCACCACACGAGTCTGAGAACGTGTGATCCGGCGCACGTCGCTACGTGTTTCCATAACTACAGTACTCCTCACATACACGAAGTCACCGAATCACTAAGTGAAACACAAGATTTGCCACAGCTACGCAGAACTCAGACGAACGAAATCCCACGAAAAAAGGTTCCGACGTCCTGTCCACCTTTACACTTATACACCGTCGACTACTTTCGAGGGTCACCAAGTATTTGAACCCACCACAAGCAAACGTACAGGACGAATACCAAAATGTTATAAATCCAAGATTCTGTGATCAGTCACTAGGTTTGAAGAGACAATCCCCAAACTTCCAAAGGGAAGAAATGCCACTATCTTATATCAGTGAGTCATATAGGGTAACACCAACACGATGTTACGCCCACCCCTCACCGAGAATACAACACTCCCTGAAAGAGACAAATGAGAAATGACGTAAGGGTTTGATGTAAGTCAAACACGCAGGACAACTCACCCTAACAAAACACCACGAAGGAAGTGCTTTTATACACGAACCAAGGGTGGACCACCAACACTATTCTCCTCCCCAAAAGTCCAAGTTCCTAAAGATAGAACTCACAAAAGTCAAAAGTCCAAGAATGGGAGGAACCGAAAACTGTGTAACTCACAACAGTATCACAACTCCATCCGCTAAATGGCAGCTGTATTCCCACGAGAAGGAAATGCGGAGTATAACGATCCTCAAATGTAACATGACTAAGGGTATTCAATAACTTTACAATATTCCAAAACTGGAAAGGAGAAAGGCCAAAGTCTACGTACGACTTTTTGACTAAGGTGTAGTCAACACCAACAAATCTACCAACCGTAGTTACAGTCTAAGGTATGTCTCACAAACAAGAGAGTAGTTTTAGAACAACAAAGTCAACAATGTATGACTTTATGACTAATGTAGTCAATCCACAAAACCGTTCAAACTTCTAAGAGAAAGAATTGCTTCCATGAACCAAATTACAGTCAAGAGTACTGCCCACACTAAGCTAGCCCAAACAAACTGAATCGATTAACCCGGCTAATCAATAATAAAGCAAACTAACCTCTTATCACCAATAACCACAGATATCCAAATACACTAACTAGCCAAGAAGCTGGAGTTATTCCCCTAATTTCCAACGAAGGAATGCCCATTTATGTTTTTATTAACACGTCAAAGAGCGTTGAAACAACAATCTTCAAAGAAAATGCTTGACCAGAAAAACGTGGTCTAAAACTCAACGGTTTTTCTTCCCGTATTGGAAAACAATATCCAAACATGAATCAATTCCAACACGATTGGAATTACTCAATATAAATCAATCAAAGCACAAATTTATAATGGTATAACAAAGACTGCCCTTGGCACCGGCGTGCCAAGAACCCAAAGTTATCTCAACCTGGGTAACATACCTATATCCGTTCAAATGTTGATTCTCCAAATAAAACTTCAAAGATGTTTTTCTCAACAAAAAGCCAAAGAAATCACAAAACTTATACAACAGAAATTTATAACGCAACCGTTACTCCAACCACAACCAACTCATCCAAAGAGAAAAAGCAACAAGATATCAAACAAACACGCATAAGGCAGGTACGGACAATGGAATATAAAACGACCCCGTACCGCAAGGCCAAACAGCTAACCTAAATTCCCTACCGGCGACTGACGTAAACACGCAAAGCGCACGTGCACCAACACGGACACTGGGGCAACCGCCAGAACTGACTTCGATCAAGACTGGCCGATGAAGCGCGCCAAATTCCCGTGCAACACTATCTCGTCCGAAGCGGGAACCACTTGCTAAAACAACTACTGCTCTGTAACTGGATGGGAAACGTATGATGATAGGGGGCGGGGGCGACCGAAAAAGAACAAGTGCCTCTTTGGAAAGTCACTAAAGTGTACCACAGACGCTACAACTCCCATTCTAACACACGACTGACAAATTTTATTATTCCAATCACCACATTCACACAAATTAGTGTTGAACAATTAAGAAAGCCCTAACATCACAGCTAGATAGAAAAGCAAATAAACTGCTTGTATGTCCGCTAGACAGAAGAGGAAAGCCTATCAACTTAGGCTAATCCCCTTAGACTAAACAACACAGATCCTACAACCTAGTGTGTAATAACAAAATAACACACTACCAAGAATAGTTTTCCTTGTTTTGTGAGCTGAAGTAAATAGACTTACGCAAGATCGAGTTTCGCGCAACCACAGTATCGGAACTAAGTGTCAATTTGCCTTGTAAACAAAGCACCAAATGCTTGGCAAGCCTGCCTACACTTACCTTACTAACACAGTCGGCGTCTTGGGTACAGGCAAATGCAGACCAAAATCCTAATCAGTACAAGCACTGACATCGACGACTCTGCACAAGCAAGACCTATTAATCTAGAGTTCAAAACCCCCCTCTTTCTCCACCCAAGTACCTATTCCAACTAAGGTAATGAGAAAAGGAGAACGGAATTCTATAACCAATAGCCGGCGGTACTAGACAAAACAAAAACAAACACTGGAGACGAACGCGGAACTGAAGCGCCGAAGGTCCGACCACGGAGAAACGGAACTCTACTCCCGACAGCACCCCCAAAACCGGTCCGCTCCAATGGTTCCCTACTGACTCTAGAACCCCCCCAACCAACCACCCGTCAAATACACATAAAGAAAGATAGACAGGTCTCTCAAGGGTCGGGCGGTAGTGAGTTCAGAGTGTTGCTTTTACACTACCACATACACATTCCTGTACCCCGCATCTCCACCATAATTGTCACGTATGAGTACACCTGACAGGGGGGGTTCTTATACAGGGAATGTGCAGTGGCAGAAACGGAGCGATCACTCAATCCCTCACACCACCAGACCACAAGAGGAAGATTTTTAGACAATATTTTTTATTCACAATACAATCATTCGCTCACACTAACACTCCAGATGGGGTATGGGTCATAACAAAGAAGAGAAAAGATAGCCGAGAGATGAAAGAAATAAAGAAAAAAAAAATAGGGCATAGAAGAGAAAGGCACTATTCAGCACTAACTGACTTAGGGGACAAAGTAAATTGAATAGACCACAAAAACCCTCCAATAAACCCGGGATCCCACTACTGTCCCAACTTAACCCACTAAACCACTACAAGAATATTCAGCACAATGACAGAAGAAAGACAGTATTAGAACAAAGCTATATCCAACAGGACCTACTCAGCCAGAGTTAAACAAAATTAGACCAAAAATAACAAACAAAAAACAATAACAAAACGAATCAGTGACCGGCTTAGACCACGCACACGCACCCACACCCACACCACACACGACACGACACTTAACTCAGTCCATGCTCCGAGGAGGTTTCACCGGGGAGGTGGATCCTGGAGAGGGGTGACGCTCGTAGTATGTGGTCTAACAGTCCGAGGTGAAACAAGTGTCCCACCAGTCCACCGGTTTGGAAGCGACTGGTGCCTGGACACAAGGTGACTGCAGGGTCCGATGAAGCTGGTCGTCCAGCCAGCCGTGAAGTAAGTGTCCCACCAGACACAGGGTTTTGGGAAACGACTGGTGCCTGGACTCAGATGACTGCAGGTCCGATGATGCTGGTCGTTCCAGCCAGCCAAGACCGGAGCTGCTCCTTAAGAAAAGGGCACAAAATACCGCCCTACGGCGGAGATCAGTCTCCAGATGATAAGTTTATCATCCTATAGTCCTTGTCAGTGTGTGGCAACATAGTGGTCGGCCAGTGCTCAGTGCGAAGGGTCACAATGCCGTAATCAGGTCAACAATGTCTTTGTCACTTATAAAGGGCAAATAAACTATAATAACTTTCTCCCTTTTCTTTTGCTTTTATTTGACCTGTAATAAGGATAACTTCCTTAGTCAAATCTCCAATGAATAAAAACGATTAGAAGCCATCCACACGTCTGTCCACCAAACATATAAGACAAGGACACAACGAGAACGGAACCACATGTGGGGCGATACGGCAAGGAATTCCACATCCGCGGTCTAAATGTTTAGCCGTTCGCACGCTCATTCGTTCCCCGATACGTCTCGTGTCTTAAGCAACAAGGAAAATGAAACTAACATTTCGGATATACTTCCGGCCCAAATCACATAGTGAGCGAAATAAGCATTGACTCAACCTGTGTAATCAGAAAACAAAACACAGCTTCCATTGACCGGAATGAAGGGATATCATATAGTAAGCAATTTTCAACTTAGTCCAGAGTAACAAAATCCCTAGCCGCTAAGGACCGAAAACACAATTAAAGATAATGCGTTTCTACAATTCTACAACAAGACGCATATCTCAATATCATTTCCATACCTGCTCCCCTTCTTTGGAGCAGTTACACACAGAAAAGGTGGCCCGAGCCAACAGCACATGAATGCAGAAGAAAAACCTCTCAACCGCTGAAAGGTTAGAAAACCCAAATAAAACAAAAACTGTCCAAAACAGACCATATAGTTACCAAAATGGCGGGTGGGCTAGGGGAGAAACGGTTCGCTCCCCAGTCCAATGAAGGATGGCAGCCGAAACCGTGCCGGTCCACACCGAAGGGACTCCAGGTCAGGACGACCCAAGGGGGTTCTTCCAGCTGGCAGGGATAGGGATCCCAGGTGTACAGTGGAATACTTTCCGACCCGCTGAAGGGCGAAAGACTCTTCCACACCATCCACACCGAAGTGGATATAGAAAGATGAGCTCAGCTAGCAGAGATAGAGATCTCTCCGACTCGACGGTCCGTCAATGAGTGCCACAACCACTGGCCTAACCAAGATGGCAACAGGTAACAAAACAGCTCACCTGTGTCACCTGACATCAGCTGATGAATCACGTGAAAAACGATAAAGAACAGAAAAAGAAAGCTTTAAAAAAAAAAAGAAGAGAAATATTGGAGGATGGGAGCGAAATGCACGGACGTAGCGCACCCGGGATGACACATATAGCACACTGGTCAACACCCGGCCCATGTAGTAAAGATGTCACTGGTAACACTCCACTTTATACCGGTTTTAAAAAAAAAGAATTATCTTCCAAACCAAAAGTATTTACGTCCGTGACACAGAAACTCCCGAACATCTGTAACCCACGACTTTTTACCACCCGATTCTAGTCCCAACAGCATATTATATGCTTTAAGTGGTAATCTATTGTCATCCATTTGTACTAACCCTCAGCCAGTAACTAATACACTGTACAGATGAATTAATATAAATAGGATAACGGTGTTTTTCCCCCTAAACTCATTCGTTCGGTGTTTCATGTGAAACCCCAGAAATTTCATAAGAGCAAATGAATGAATTTTTTTCCACTAGAATAGCAGATTTATCTAAGCCCCAAATCTCGGCATCATATTGAGCAACTGGTTGAACTGTGCATCAAAGAGTTTTAGAAACACTGTCAAAGAGTTATTATTTAACATGTGTTGTTTTTTTTCAAAATAAACAATGAGGCATTTTTTACTCTGCTTGCTAGGTCCGGACAAGCAGCTGTAAAGCTTAGGCGTGTAAAAAAATAGATGCCAAGGTATTTGTAGCAATTTACAACAGCCATCATCTGTCCATTAAAAAAAAAAACACTTTCGCTTGCTGCCAAGTAACCTCCTTTTCTAAAAACCACAAATTACTCTTTTTCAAATTTGCCTTTAGCTGAAGTTTGGAGGCTTTTTGGCACAAATTGTTTACTGGGTCTGGAGGCCAGTTGGAGTCTCAGATAATAAAACAATTTTCATCAGCTAGTAACAAGATGAACAGTTCAATAAAATCGGGATAAAGTGTTGCACCCTGTCTTCCGTTCGCTATTTTTTCTAAAGCTAGTTCATTTATAAACGGTGAGAAAAGAACAGGGCTGCAAGCATCACCTTTTTTTTACACCCAGTGTCATAAAATTATAGTCAATAAGTTCTCCATCTGATCTGACTCTTGCTTTAACGTTATAGTACATACTTTTAATACACTAATATAATTTGCCATTGATACCGTTCGTTTCAGTACTGGCGGAGTCAAATGCTTTCTCGACATCAGTGAAAGCTACATAATAGCTTACGATTACACGAAAAACTGCTTTTGAACGAGAGCCAGAAGAGTAAACATATGATCTACAGTGTAATGATTCTTTTTGAAACCAGCTTGATACTCATCAGTAATGTTATTTTGATCGATCTATTTTTGTAATCTGTTATTGATGATGGAGCTGTACATTTTGATGCTTATATCAGACAATGAGATTACATCATAATTACCAGGATCATTTACGGCACCTTCCTTAAACAGTGAAATGATAATCGATTCAGTCCAGCTTTCTGGACATAGTCTTTTATCAAAAAGAGTATTGAAAATTTTAAGAAAGAAATCAATCACGATGTCCCAACCATTCTTGAATAACTCACCAATCAAACCATCAGGATCAGCAGATTTTCCATTCTTTAAATGTCTTACTGAAAGTAGGATCTCCTCTTTTGAAATGGGACTATCCAAGTAACATGATGAAAGAGAGAGAGAGAGAGAGAGAGAGAGAGAGAGAGAGAGAGAGAGAGAGAGAGAGAGAGAGAGACAGAGAGAGAGAGAGAGAGCCCGCGCCATCATACATTCCCATGGAAATCAGGGAGGGCTGGGGCAGTAATCATACGCAATAAATGGGACCCCGTAGGATGGGGATCATTGATGCCATCTCATACGAAGCATCCTATTAATTTTGTACCCCTTCCCCCGGCTCCCCCCCTCCCCTCCCCCTCCTTTCTTCCTTACCTCCTTGCTCTGCCAGTCGGTATGGCTGGTTAAGGCGCGCGCCACACACACACACACACACACCACACACACACACACACACACACACACACACACACACAGTTATTAGTTCTGACTTCTCCGCTTCCAGTCACATGATTAATGGGTTAACTCTTTTTCCTCTCTTTTCCCTTTGTCCTTTCCTTTAGGCCTGGTGTTCTCTTGCTTTATATCTCTCTCTCCTCTCTCTCTCTCTCTCTCTCTCTCTCTCTCTCTCTCTCTCTCTCTCTCTCTCTCTCTCTCTCTCTCTCTCTCCCAGACCTGGTATTTTTGTTCTTTGCTTTTTCTCTTGTCTGTTCGTCCTCACGTTTTCATCCTTTACTGATCAGCTTTTGTGTGTTAGGTACAAGTGAGAATGAATGTGTGTGTGTGTGTGTGTGTGTGTGTGCGTGCGTGCGTGCGTGCGTGCGTGCGTGCGTGCGTGCGTGCGCGCGCGCGCGCGCGCGCGTGTGTGTGTGTGTCTGTCTGTCTGTCTGTCTGTGTCTGTGTGTGTGTCTGTGTGTGATGTGTGGTGTGTGTGTGTCAGTGTGTGTGTGTGTGTCTGTGTGTGTGTGTGTGTGTGTCTGTGTGTGTCTGTGTGTGTCTGTGTGTGTCTGTGTGTGTCTGTGTGTCTGTGTGTGTGATGTGTTTGTGTCAGTGTGTGTATGTGTGTGTGTGTGTATGTGCGTGCGTGCATGCGTGTGTGTGTGTGTGTGTGTGTGTGGGTGTGGGTGTGGGTGTGTGTGTGTGCGTGTGTGTGTGGAGAGAGAGAGGAGAGAGAGAGAGAGAGAGAGAGAGAGAGAGAGAGAGAGAGAGAGAGAGAGAGAGAGAGAGAGAAAGCGCGCGCACATGTATGCATATGTGTTTGGGTGTGTTATCTTCTTCCGTCCGGCCTGTCCTTGCCAAATCCTCTTTTTATCTCCTATATTTCTCAATCTTTTTGTTCTTTATCTTTCGCGTGTTTATTTTTTCCTTTGTCTCTCTACGCCAGAGACACTATTTGTCAGGCCTTTATTTGCCTTTTTCTCTTTCGGGTGTTACTTTGGTCTTTCTATGACCGTCCTTTCTTTGCCTGCTTTCCGTATGGTCTTTGCCACTTCTTTCTTTGTCCTTTTACTCGTTGGTGTTAGTTTGCAATATCTCGTCATTGTTGGTCTACTGCTTCATGCTGTTTACAGTTACTTGTTCTCAGTACAGACTGCCATGCTGTGTGTCCATTATCTACCATGATCTATCTTTTATCTATCATGATCCATCCTTTATCTGCTGTGTCTATACTTTATCTGTTGTTGTCAGCCTACAGTATCATGATATCTGCCAATTATCTGTCGACCGTCCTCAACGTCATGGTTTTTTGTCCTTTATTTGTTATAAGTTGGCAAAGTCATGATGTCTGTCCTTTATCTGTTATCATTCCACAGTTTCATGACGTCTGTCTTGTGTCTTTTGCTGTCAATCGTCAAGGTCATGATATCTTTTATCGATTATTGTTAGTCCTCAGTTTCAGGATGTTTTCATTTAACTGTCGTAGTCCACAATATCATGAAGTCTGTCCTTTATCTGTTACTGAGTGTTCACAGTGTTAGAATGTCGGTTCTTTACCTGTTGTTTTCAGTCCAGATTGTAATGATGTGTGTCTTTTATTTGTTGTTGTCAGTCTTCAGTGTCATAATGTCTATCCTGTATCTGTTATTGTCAGTCCTCAGTGTCAGAATGTCTGTCCTGTACCTGTTATAGTCAGTCTTCAGTGTCATTATATCTGTCCTGTAATTGTTATAATCAGTCCTCAGTGTCAGAATGTCTGTCCTGTAATTGTTATAATCAGTCCTCAGTGTCAGAATGTCTGTCCTGTAATTGTTATAATCAGTCCTCAGGGTCATAATGTCTGCCCTGTATCAGTTTAGTCAGCCCTTAATGTCTTAGTGTCTGTCTTTTATCTGTAACACTCAGCACAGCCCTCGGGGTCATGATACCTGTCCTGTATCTGTTATAGTCAGTCCTCAATGTTATAATGTCTGTCCATTATCTGTTATTGTCAGTCCTCAGTGTCATAATGCCTGTCTTGTATCTGTTATTATCACTCCTTAGTGTCATAATGTCTGTTTTGTTGTATCTCTGTTATACTCAGTCCTCAGTGTCATACTGTCTGCCCTGTATCTGTTATAGTCACTCTTCAATTTCAATGTCTGTCGTGTATCTGTTATAGTCAGTCGTCAGTGTCATAATGTCTCTCCTGTATCTGTTACAGTCGGTCCTCAGTGTCATAATGTCTCTCCTGTATCTGTTACAGTCGGTCCTCAGTGTCATAATGTCTCTCCTGTATCTGTTACAGTCGGTCCTCAGTGTCATAATGTCTCTCCTGTATCTGTTACAGTCGGTCCTCAGTGTCATAATGTCTCTCCTGTATCTGTTACAGTCGGTCCTCAGTGTCATAATGTCTCTCCTGTATCTGTTACAGTCGGTCCTCAGTGTCATAATGTCTCTCCTGTATCTGTTACAGTCGGTCCTCAGTGTCATAATGTCTCTCCTGTATCTGTTACAGTCGGTCCTCAGTGTCATAATGTCTCTCCTGTATCTTTAAAGTCGGTCCTCAGTGTCATAATGTCTCTCCTGTATCTGTTACAGTCGGTCCTCAGTGTCATAATGTCCGTCTTCCATTTGTTACAGTCAGTCCTGAGTGTCATGCTTTTTGTCTTATATCTGTTATATTCGGTCCTCAGTGCCATAATGTCTGTCTTCTATCAGTTACAGTCGGTCCTCAGTGTCATGGTTTTTGTCTTCTTTCTGTTACAGTCGGTCCTCAATGTCATAGTTTTTGTCTTCTATCCGTTACAGCCAATCCTCACTGTCACAATGTCTGTCCTGTATGTTATTGACAGTCATCAGTGTCATTATCTCTGTCTTGTATCTGTCACAGTCAGTCCTCAGTGCCATAATATATGTCCTGTATCTGTTACAGTCAGTCCTCAGTGTCATGATATCTGTCATGTATCTGTTACAGTCAGTCCTCAGTGACATAATATATGTCCTGTATCTGTTACAGTCAGTCCTCAGTGCCATAATATCTGTCCTGTATCTTGTTACAGTCAGTCCACAGTGCCATAATGTCTGTCTTGTATCTGTTATAGTCAGTCCTCAGTGCCATAATATCTGTCATGTATCTGTTACAGTCAGTCCTCAGTGCTATAAATATCTGTCCTGTATCTGTTATAGTCAGTCCTCAGTGCCATAATGTCTGTCCTGTATCTGTTATAGTCAGTCCTCAGTGCCATAATATCTGTCCTTTATCTGTTACAGTCAGTCCACAGTGCCATAATATCTGTCATGTATCTGTCACAGTCAGTCCTCAGTGCCATAATGTCTGTCATGTATCTGTTACAGTCAGTCCACAGTGCCATAATATCTGTCCTGTATCTGTTATAGTCAGTCCACAGTGCCATAATATCTGTCCTGTATCTGTTATAGTCAGTCCACAGTGCCATAATATCTGTCCTGTATCTGTTACAGTCAGTCCACAGTGCCATAATATCTTTCATGTGTCTGTTATAGTCGGTCATCAATGCCATAATAATCTGTCATGTGTCTGTTATTGTCAGTCCTCAGTGCCATAATGTCTGTCCTGTATCTGTTATAGTCCGTCCTCAGTGCCATAATATCTGTCCTGTATCTGTCACAGTCAACAGTACCATAATATCTGTCATGTATCTGTTATAGTCGGTCCTCAATGCCATAATGTCTTTCATGTGTCTGTTATTGTCAGTCCTCAGTGCCATAATATCTGTACTGTGTCCGTTATAGTCAGTCCTCAGTGCCATAATGTCTGTCCTGTATCTGTTTTAGTCAGTCCTCAGTGTCATAATATCTGTCCTGTATCTGTTATAGTCAGTCCTCAGTGCCATAATATCTGTCCTGTATTTGTTATAGTCAGTCCTCAGTGCCATAATATCTGTCCTGTATCTGTTATAGTCAGTCCTCAGTGCCATAATATCTGTCCCGTATCTGTTATAGTCAGTCCTCAGTGCCATAATGTCTGTCCTGTGTCTGTTATAGTCAGTCCTCAGTGCCATAATGTCTGTCCTGTATCTGTTATAGTCAGTCCTCAGTGCCATAATGTCTGTCCTGTGTCTGTTATAGTCAGTCCTCAGTGCCATAATGTCTGTCCTGTATCTGTTATAGTCAGTCCTCAGTGCCATAATATCTGTCCTGTATCTGTTATAGTCATCCTCAGTGCCATAATATCTGTCATGTATCTGTTATAGTCAGTCCTCAGTGCCATAATGTCTGTCCTGTATCTGTTACAGTCAGTCCTCAGTGCCATAATATCTGTCCTGTATCTGTTATAGTCAGTCCTCAGTGCCATAATATCTGTCCTGCATCTGTTATAGTCAGTCTTCAGTGCCATAATATCTGTCCTGTATCTGTTATAGTCAGTCCTCAGTGCCATAATGTCTGTCCTGTATCTGTTATAGTCAGTCCTCAGTGCCATAATGTCTGTCATGTGTCTGTTATTGTCAGTCCTCAGTGCCATAATATTTGTCCTGTATCTGTTATAGTCAGTCCTCAGTGCCATAATGTCTGTCATGTGTCTGTTATTGTCAGTCCTCAGTGCCATAATATTTGTCCTGTATCTGTTATTGTCAGTCCTCAGTGCCATAATATCTGTCCTGTATCTGTTATAGTCAGTCCTCAGTGCCATAATATTTGTCCTGTATCTGTTATTGTCAGTCCTCAGTGCCATAATATTTGTCCTGTATCTGTTATTGTCATCCTCAGTGTCATAATATCTGTCCTGTATCTGTTATAGTCAGTCCTCAGTGCCATAATATCTGTCCTGTATCTGTTATAGTCAGTCCTCAGTGCCATAATATCTGTCCTGTATCTGTTATTGTCAGTCCTCAGTGTCATAATATCTGTCCTGTATCTGTTATAGTCAGTCCTCAGTGCCATAATATCTGTCCTGTATCTGTTATAGTCAGTCCTCAGTGCCATAATATCTGTCCTGTATCTGTTATAGTCAGTCCTCAGTGCCATAATGTCTGTCGTGTATCTGTTATAGTCAGTCCTCAGTGCCATAATGTCTGTCCTGTATCTGTTATAGTCGGTCCTCAATGCCATAATGTCTGTCATGTGTCTGTTATTGTCAGTCCTCAGTGCCATAATATTTGTCCTGTATCTGTTATAGTCGGACCTCAATGCCATAATGTCTGTCCTGTATCTGTTATTGTCAGTCCTCAGTGCCATAATGTCTGTCCTGTATCTGTTATAGTCCGTCCTCAGTGCCATGACAAGAGATTATGTCTGTTTTGTCATGTTTTATGGAATGTCGCATGAATGGACTGAATATGAATGGTATGTGAGTTTTCAGGAGACAAAAACGAAGACAAAATCATTTGAGCCGAAATAGATTCATGACGGTGCATATTCTATAGAGAAGAAATATTCTACCAGTGTAATGATCCGTGGCTGATGATGTCTGACCTGGAGGGAAAGAGAAATAATCGCGTTTCGTCTTCGTCTTCGTCTTTCTCTTCTTTCTTCATTTTTTTGTTGTGTTTAAGTTTTTTGTTTGTTGGTTGGTGAGATTGGATCCCTTGGCGACATTCTCTCTCAACAGGGAACCAACCGGCTTGTTTTCCATTAACTGAAACAGTTGACTTAATATCTGTGTAGAATGTTTTCATCCATTGACAGAAACTTGGACCAAAGCCAAAGGCATGTAATACCTTAAGCATAAAATCCTAGCTTACACTATCAAACGTTTTTTCCAAGTCTCAACATAAAAGTATCCCAGTTTTGTTTGTTTGTTTGTTTGTTTTTTTGATATAATCATGTAATCAAGTATATCATAAATAAGACAAATGTTATCTTCCAAGTATCTGTTTGGAATAAAACCAGTCTGGTCTTCATTGATAATAGATAAAAGCACACATTCTAATCGGTTGGCTATGCATGTAGATCCTATTTTATACACAGTGTTCAAAAGTGAAATTGGTCTCCAATCTTTTATTCGGTCTTTGGGCTTGTCACCCTTGCATACGATAATGCCTTCTTTTTGCGTCGAGAATAGTTCATTTCTATCGAATCCATCGTTAAGCTCTCTTACAACATATGGACCAAGTTGTAACCAGAAATATTGTCAGAATTCTGCTGTGAAGCCATCGATGCCAGGATTTTTCATGTTACGCATGTGTTTAAGGGCAACACCGGCCTCTTCTAAAGTAATTTTGCCTTCCAAAGAAGTTATCTGACTTTCAGTTAATACTGGTATGTCATCAGTTACTCACAAGATTCGACATCTCTTTTAGAATATAATTTTTGATTGCCCTTATTTACTTCTTCGGCAATTTCATCACTATCACTTAAAATGGGTACATTATCCAGCGTAAGTTTCGTAATATTTTTACAAACGTAATTTCGCTTTTCAAGTCCACAAAAATACTTTGTTATTTTTTCCCCTTCTGCGATTCATCTCGTCCTTCTTCTTTTGCCGTAGTATAATCAACATTTGTTTTCCTTTCGAATAAAGAAATATTACTTTCGAGATGCTTCTGTTTTTTGTGTCCTTCCGTTTCTTCATCGTTGCGTATGATATAGTTTTGCCTCTAACTTTCATAAATAATGATTAAACACAGTCTTTTACCTTTTCACACAAGAAAGTTTTGCCGAAGCGAAGCTTTCGGCCTCCATCCAGAGGCCTTCGTCAGCGCCGAATGTCTCGCTGAGTGAGTTGTGTTCGGTGCCCGCGATCTCGAGATGAACTCGAGTCACGAGACCGAATAAGGGAAGTGTATGCTGCTGGTAGGTTGTGTCGCCCCTGGTCTCGGTTGAGGGAAGGAGACGTGGCCGCGATGTAGATGGCCTCCTTTACTCCTCTTTGGAACCATTTAGGTTCCTGGTCCAGGACGCTGACATTGTCCTGGGAGAACTCATGTCCGCTGATGTTCAAGTGTTCTCCGACTGGTGATGATTCTCTCTTGTCTTCTTTGATGCGGAGTTTCAATTTCCTTTCTGTTTCTCCGACGTATGTCTGGTCACAATCTCCACACTGGATCTCGTAGATTGCCCCTGATCGTTCTAGTATGTGCACTTTGTCCTTTGGGGCCACTAGTCTGCTTCTGATGGTGTTGTAGGGCTTAGAGTGGACCACCACGCCATTCTACCTGATCTTGCGGGCGAGGGCTTCCGTCACACCCTTGACATAGGGGATGGTGACATGTCCAAGGGTGGGGCTCGTTTTCTTGGTGGAGGGGTGGGGAGCGGTCTTCTTGCTTCCTGGTAAGTCCCAGGCCCATTTGGGGTAGCCTGAGATGCTCAGCACTTCCCGGAGGTGGCGGAGTTCCTCTTCACGGTTAGACTGGGTGGAGCAGATGGTATTTGATCGGTGACGTAGGGTTCGGATCACTCCCAGCTTGTGTTCTAGGGGCTGGTGGCTGTTGAACTGGAGGTACTGGTCAGTATGGGTTGGTTTCCTGTACACTTGGAATGCTAAGGAGTTCCCTTTTATTTTCATAAATAATGTATCAAAATTTTTTTTTATCAGAAATAACAAACTGGATTTCTGATTTATGGTAAAGCTACATATTCTTCAATGACTGTTTGAATTACCTGGTTTATGTCTTCTATGTAATTGGTGTCTTTCAACAATGAACTATTGAATTTCCATAATAGATTTCTTTTTATCTCTCTACCTTGCTCTAGAGCTACTAAAATTAAGGAGTGGTCAGATCGATATCCTGGCAGAATATCTGCGTCTGTTACATGATTACATGACCAGTCGGAAATAAGAAAGAAATCTAAACGACTCTGCTGACATAGGTTATTTCTCCTCCAAGTATACCTTCGTAATTCGGGATTTCATATCACGGCAGATGTCAGTTAAATCTAGGCTGTCCGTCATGTTTTCCATTTGCTCCTGTGCTTTAGGATTATTGTTATTGTAACAAGTCCATTTTCAGCTTCAACTTCAATATTGTGTTCTTCCAACTCCACATAAAACTCAGGCTCATCAAGATTGGGCCTGTAAATACTAGCAATAAGACATTCTTGGTCCATCATTTTAATGTATGCAAAAATATAATCACCTGCAGTAAACCTTTCTTAACTGGAAGTCAAAATTATTATTGAACATGTGAATTGTGAGACGCAAAATAGCATTTATCACCCCATTCTGAACGAATATAATTTTCTAATTTCGGTTTGAAATGAGTATCCTGCAATAAAGATACTGAATATGATTTTCCTCTTAAATAATTAAACACATCTCTCTTCGTTTTTGTGGGTTGGCTAGACCCTGACAATTCATGGATGCAATGGTTATTTTGTTACTCATATTGACAGCGAAATCTACTATGAGTCATATCAACATTTGGACACATTACCATGCTGACATATAAAACCAAACCAAAATGAAAACGAAAATCAGAGCGAATTGTGTTCAAGTCCATAACAACACCTGCTCCGCAGAGGTAATTTTAGCCATAGGCAGATCAGAGCTTTTTACATGACCATGCAGAACGGCACATCAACTTCTGATGACACGTTTTCATCAAAATGAAAGATGAATACACAAGATATGCACATACACATATATAGAAACATAATGAAGTAAAGGTTCTAGGTAGATTTGTCTTGGGCAGAAAAAGACACTAACGGAGAAAGAAAATGAAAAAGAACATTCGTTCTTTCTTCTCATATTCAGTTGCGCACGTGCTCACCCGTGCAAGGAGACAAAAAATAGAAGAAAAAGCGTGTCAATATCAGGGATTTCCAGTTAAAGTATTGCATCAACGACCTGCCAATTGTTAATACACTGTTGTCCATTACAAAAAGCCAACACACATAATATCTTAATATGCACCGTTTCACACACACACACACACACACACACACACACACACACACACACACACACACACACACACACACACAACACAACGCGCGCGCACATAAAAATGCACACCCACACAAACCTACACATAAAGGCACACATATATAGTCACTCAATAACACACACTCTCTCTCTCTCTCTCTCTCTCTCTCTCTCTCTCTCTCTCTCTCTCTCTCTCTCTCTCTCTCTCTTAACATAAAATAACATAATCAATCAGATACAGAATACATTACACATATTCTATTATATACCAACAAGGAAATTTGTGTTAAAGCCGACACAAAACCATCTCGTTTCACAAAATACAAAGAAAGAAAATACTGAAACTGACAGAGATGTAGTGTGAAGTAAATGTGTTTCACACAGTCACATGAAATGGGCATCTCTGTAGAATACAACACCTTCCGTTTCATAAGAAAAGCATTTCCATTGCATTGACGCCATTCATCTCACAACACACACACACACACACACACACACACACACACACACACACACACACACACACACACACACACACACACACACACAGAGAGAGAGAGAGAGAGAGAGAGAGAGAGAGAGAGAGAGAGAGAGAGAGAGAGAGAGAGAGAAAGAAGAGAGAGAGAGAGAGAGAGAGAGAGAGAGAGAGAGAGAGAGAGAGAGAGAGAGAGAGAGAGAGAGAGAGAGAGAGGCCCGCTCTAGTGAGCGCCCACGCACGCTTCCCCTTCACCGACCCTTTCTCCTTCCTATCCCCTTCCCCCAGCCACATCCACACAGGCACACGCACCCCCACCCCCACCCCCCTCCACATACACACACACAATCACACACACGCGCGTGCGCGCGCGCGCGGTGTTACGCCCAAAAATATGGAAACAGTCAATCGTTGTTCCAATTCATAAGCAAGGAAAATCTACAAAGGATCCTGAGAATTATAGACCCATTGCATTAACTTCACATGTATGTAAACGTTCAGAAAGAATTGTTATGAAAAGACTTGTACATTACTGCGAAAAATATAACATCATACCAATTAATACAGTTGGTTTCCAGAAAGGTCGATCCACTACAGATATTCTAGTGAAATTATCAACAAATATAAGAAACTGTTTGCTAGACGAAAATGTGTTCTTGCTACCTTTTTCGATATGAATAAGGTTTACGATCAAGTGTGGCATTTACAGCTATTGAACAAACTTAAAAACATTGGCTTGACAGGAAATATATACAACTATGTCAGACGTTTTCTAAAGGTTAGGGTAATAATAACAAGAGTAGGAAAAATATATTCCACAGGTAGAACACTTTCAATGGGAATCCCTCAAGGGTCAGTATTAGCGTCACTTCTCTTCTCGTTATTTATGCATGATCTGCCAAACAAATTATCAAAAAAAATTGTTCTTGTCCAATATGCAGATAATATAAGCATGTGGGTGGATGTAAAGTTAAAACAGAAAACTTCACAACGAGACATAAAATTCGTCAAAAGATCTCTCAAGGAGAACTACACAAGATGGTGGATTATATGAAGCTAAATGGATTAGGTCTGTCAACCGAAAAACAAAAATTCTTTTTAACAGTGGATCTAATCCAGAAAGTATACCTGTTTTCACATTCGATGATACTCCTCTTAAGTACGTAACAGAGATTACATTTCTAGGAGTTTGTTTTACATCTAAATCATCATGGAACTTTCATATCGAATATTCATTAACAAAGGCGAGAAAAACATTAAACTTTCTGAAAAATATGTCTAAAGAAAAATGGGGGCAAGATCCAGTTACTTTGATTACTCTATGTAAATCTTTAATGAGATGAAAAATAACTTATGCCCAAGAAATATTTTTAACGCGCCTAAATATATATTTTAAGAACTGCAAAGTATTAAATGTAAGGCTCTGAAATTAGCCCTTGGACTTCCTGTGCACGCTTCGTCGTCACTTACATATTATGAAGCTCAAGTACTTCCTCTAGATGACTATAGAGATTTAACACATTGTAAATTTGTCATTAGAAGTACAGCTAGAAAAACACATATTAAATCAGAAATTAAAATGAGATCAGATTTTGATTTTCCGAAAAGAGCAGTCTATAACCTCTCAAATAACTATAGCAACTTATACATCAAAAATAATTTCAGATTCTGGGGTTTCTTTAGAAAAAGAAGCTCTCTCTCCTAGACCATCTTTTTGTCCTATTCCATCCTGGGAACTTAAAAAAAGCCCATTTTGATATTGATCACACCAACATCAAAAACGATGAAAATATCAATACGCTAACAAGTTATACAAAGTGTCATATTGACGAGAAATACACTAACCAATTAAAAATACAAGCAGATGGTTCATGTATTGGTAAGCAATCAGGTTGTACATTCTTAATCCCAGACTTGACGGTGGAGAAATATCTTTACATTGGATGTAACATATCCATATTCACAGCTGTATTAACAGCAATACTCATGGCTTTGAATTACCTTTTAAATTTCCCCAAAACAATATTTCAAGCTCTGTTTTGTGTAGATTCAAAATCAGTCCTTCAGGCGCTAAAAGATTTTCATTTGCATACTAGGCCTGAAATGATTATTGAGATAAGCTGTTTGATCCGCATGCTTATTGAAGGAGGCATCCAATTATTTTTTTAATGGATTCCTTCACACTGTTCCTTTTATCATAACGATAAAGTAGATAGGGCAGCTAAGTGTGCAAGGTGAGGTGAGGAGAGGAGGATTGACTCGCATCTCCGCCAACAATCACACAAACGCTTTTGTGCTCTAATGGTCGTAGACCTATCACACCAAAGTTTTTGTGCTCAGGTGGGTTAGGGGATATTGGGAATTTTACTTGAATAATTGTGGGATGTTAATAAATCAACACTGTATCTGAATAATGGCTAATATTTCTATTACCGCTATCATTAGCAGAGAGAGAGAGAGAGAGAGAGAGAGAGAGAGAGAGAGAGAGAGAAGAGAAGAATCAGTCATTCAGATATATGAGGCTGAAAGTGAACTAGTGTGAGGTTAATAGGATAGGATGAGATGCTACAGAAACTTTTTCATACATGTTCAGATACACTGGATGAGGCAGAATATGCTATCACTTTCTCCCAATAAACAGGCACATAGAATTTACACATGCGTTTATTTTGACTAAACTTTAAAAGACGTTCCAAATAAAAGCTTGCTTATCTAGACTAATATACTGAGCCACAAAAGAAACGCAAATGGAGGGGTAGGTAGGGGTGAATATAATTAATGGCACTGTAGGTGCGCTGTGACCATATATTCCGTGCGGTCATGAGTCAGCATTAGACCTAGTGTGCAGCACGTGCAAATCAGGTCAGTGTCACTAGAAATGAGCTCACACCCGCCATGGACGTGGAAGCGCGTTTTTGCATGTGCAAGGCGAATGCAAACAGTCATGTCAATCTTTTTTCGCTGAACAGTATTCACACATCACTAGGAAAAAAACCCAGGCTGTTACGCCCTGGCAAAGCAATCACTTCCACATGACCAGAATGCCAAGACTGAGCGCCGTCGACAGAGAAAGAGCCATAGGGGGACTCCAAGCCGGAAACCGTGCTGCACAAGTCGCAGCTGCTTTCGGCAGACCCCGTGTAACGACTGCGCGACAAGATCGGGCGATTCACCGCCGTCACCTGCGTGAGCAATTCACTTATGCAACGGAAACGGCCAGAAACACCATTGGCAGGCATGGTGCTCCAATTTCTGGTGAAACTGTGCGGCGTCGATTAACAGAACATCACCTGCACTGCCGCCGTCCCGTAAGGCGACCTGTTCTTACTCCAAGACATAGGCAACGACTGCAATGGGCCCAGCAGCACCGGAACTGGAACTGGCGGCAATGGAGGGGCATCCTCTTCACGGATGAGAGCCGATACTGTGTTCATCATGCTGATGGCCGAATCCGGGTGTGGAGGAGGCGCAACCAGAGGTATGCCAACAACAACATCCACGAGATCAATGCTTGGGGAGGTGCGAGCATCATGGTATGGGGAGGAATCAGCCTCAATCAGCTTGTTGGGCCTATTGTTTTCCTAGACATTGGCCCTGGTCGCGGAAATGGCGTTACTGCGCAGCGATACATTGACCATGTGTTCAGGCCCGTTGCTGTGCCCCACTTCAAGCAGCACAGCAACCTCACTCTCCAGCAGGAAAATGCTCGTCCACACACTGCCAGAGTCACCACAGACTTCCTGCAGCAACAGGGCATCAGAGCTCTGCAGTGGCCCTCGCTGAGCCCTGATTTGAACCCTATCGAACACTTCTCGGACCATCTCAAATGGGAGCTGAATGCTGTTCAGCCGAGGCCAACCACAGCCCGTCAGCTAAAGCAGGCACTGAGGCAGATCTGGAACAACGTCAACATGGCCACCGTCAACCGTCTGATCCACTCCATGCCCGCCAGATGTCAGGCTGTTATCAACGCTCGTGGGGGACACTCATGACACGTGACCACTTTTTGCTTCAGCCAACAATAAGAACACTAAAGCCAGAAACTCAATGGTTGCATTCAATTCATTTCAATGGTTGCAATTAAATGTCAACAACATGAGAGTTTATTGAATGGACCCATCGTTTGCGTTTCTTTTGTGGCTCAGTACGATTAGAGAGAGAAAAACATAGACGTCACATACCTTACCATCATGATCACTATGGCCAGGCCCAAAGGCTGAAAGGTCCAGCAAGACCTTGAGTGAACAAGAGGATGCCAGAGAGCAGACAGAGAGGAAGTTTATATCCTTAGTGTATATAGCCTTTGCCTGGGTTTGAATTGAATAACTGTAGCGTGGCACGGCATTGACACTAACTGCTTTTGCAGTGAGAGAACGCCAGGCACTGGACATTATCAATGTCTAATTCATTAGTGACCAACTGCTCGGGGAGGGAGGGGGAAGGGCCTGGTAACGAGAGGAGTGGAATGAGTGGGGGGTGAGGGGGAGGCATGGGGGGGGGGGGGCCTGGGAGGGGCCTAGCTATTTGCCTGTTACTCAATCCATCGGGTGTAGTTAATGACCGATGCAACTGCTTAGGGAGGGGGATGAGTGGGGCTGAGGGTGAGGGGGCACAAAGTGGCTCAGAATGTTCGCCCCTCATGCAGTCCATCGTGGGGCCGTTGATGGTTTTCCAATCCTTCAAGCCATCCTGACACTTGGCCTCACGCTTTTGAACAAGGGCGATCACCGAATCTTAAGACTGACCATTGAAATCGCCCATGTCCTAGTAATGGGCTGGGTGTGGCATGTGTGTGTGTGTGTGTGTGTGTGTGTGTGTGTGTGTGTGTGTGTGTGTGTGTGTGTGTGTGTGTGTGTGTGTGTGTGTAGCCCCTATGTATGTCACTCTGTGATATTTCCATGATTCACGGCTGACGTTTGGAATTTGTGGCAGAGGACAGTTTTCTAGAGCCTTTGTTTCAATATTATGTTTGTTATTGTTAGTAATGCTAATCACTTTATCCATGATCGGTGCTCCAGAGAGGACTTTTGTGGTGTCTGCTGCAAGGCCTGAGGGGTCACGTGATGGACCCGGCCGTTGTCCAATCTGCCGTAATGGCCACCTTTTCTCTTTGCCCTTCTTCCTCATAGGACTACCACGTGTGACAGCTGGAAAATTCAATCCAAAATATCAGAACAGACAAAATGGCAAAAGAAGGAAAAAGAAAAATAGAAAAAAAAGAAATAAATTCACGTAGAGACATCGATGATAGAAAATCAGTCTTATCGGGAACGTCATAGTGTCTCTCTGACATACAAATCTGTCGTTTTTTTCTCTAAAGTTCAAGATAAATCAGGAGGAAACATTATTAGACATACCTAGATGCACCTTTCAAGGAAAACCAAACACCCCTGGCAAAGGAATGAAATCCGGTGCGTCTTTTCCAGCTTCAACCCTTCAAGGGTACCCATGCAGTCAGTGGAGACAAAACAGTAGAGGTGATGCAGGTTAACGACAAGAATCCTCAACACTCTTACAGAACCTAAATTGTCTATGCCCGCTGGCGGGTCTGTCTAACTGTTTCAGACTGTTCAAGGACACGAAACAAAAGCTTCAAAATTAGAATGCCCTCTTGGTGTCAGACAATGAAGATATTGTAATGGATTATGTTGTATATCGTTTTTCTGAACGTATGGTTAAAATGAATACAGCTGTGTAAAACTCGAATGCTTGTGGATGATATTCATATTTTGAGAAACTATACAGCGCATTTACCAGGACATCAATCCAGTTATAGCAGTTCAGAACCAGAAAACTTCCACTCTTTCTGTTTGAAATGTGCGCTTTTAAACCAACACTTGGCTTGGAGTAACGGTGGGAGTCTCTTAATCATGCACGAGTCTGGTATTCAGACGTTCCAGTCTGAAAACGACTCTTCGAGCTTCAGCTGCAACAATTACTCCCAACAATACAGTCATTTCTTTTTCTGTTGCCAGATAAGTACTAGCCAGCCTGATTGAATATATTCAAGACTTTTGTTTTGGAGCAGGTTAAATGGCGACTTCTCACTTTATGGTAATGTGTTTACTTCACTGAAGGGTCCCCTGTAAGATGTTTTCTCTGGGCTAATCTTATATTGTCTAAATGATGGAACTCCATAATATATTATATCCTCATTCTTCAAAATGATACTTTCATGAGTAGATCTGTCGGTGTGCGATCCTTTGAATATGCTTAGTCTGCTCACGACGATTGTTTGAAAATGACAATTTTCCTTTTTTTTTAAATAAAAGGCAACAATAGCAACCATTAACCAGAGCTCCAGAATTCCAGTAACCAAACATTGTTATCAATATTATAACCAAACACTGGGATCTAGTTTGCAGTACACATCCAAGTAGAGATAAATGTTCCGGGATGTGTTTGGCCTTCCAGAAACCACGCCATCATTCCAACAATTTCAAAACAACCTCTAATGTTGTTAATCCCTTGGATTAATTCGAACTATAGAATTAATTATCAAAATTCTTTACAAACGGGCTCCATGCCGTGTCTACTGCAGCCTATCGGTAGCCAAAGTTCCATCCCATAACATCCCCGCGCAAATCTAGACGTCCCCAAAGTGAACAAGCGTCGATCTTCAAGAAAACTGTACGCAGAGGTGACTGAAAGAGAAAACCTTAGCAATGAAATAGACTGAAAATTCAAACAAAACTCAAGGGGAAATTACAGGCTCTTCTCTCCAGCAACTGAAAACTGTAGACACCTTCATCGCAGAGAAAATCAAACAAACAAACGCTTCTTGTTGCCAGTCGGTTCGTCACCACCATCAAAATACCTCAACATCCACAACACATCTGCTGTATTTTGGAGGAGGATTTTTCAACAACGAAAAAAGCCCTCCTCTCTTTCTGTTTTCACTGATGACACTTAAAGTGTGCCTTTTTTCTCAATGAAGTCAAATCGGCTCTTCGCTGCCACAAAACATGCATATGCTAAGACAAACCCATTTGCACCAAGTTCATTTTAAATCTTGCTTAAAATCTCTTCAATGTAAAGAGATTACCCTAAATCTTGTGACTGTATCGGTACAACGGTCCAAGCATGATATCCATTCACGTCAAGTCCATATTAACTATCAACTCAGCATATCTCAAACGATTACACCTACTGACCTGAGTTTTGGTGTGATGAGTAATGCTTATGAACACCCGGAACTTGTAAACATTGAATATGACAGATGTGACGCGACAATTGACAGCCATCACCCTCTCTCTCTCTCTCTCTCTCTCTCTCTCTCTCTCTCTCTCTCTCCTCTCTCCTCTCTCTCTCTCTCTCTCTCTCTCTCTCACACACACACACACACACACACACACACACGCGCGCACACACACACACAGACAGAGAGAGAGAGAGAGAAGGAGAGAGAGAAAAAAAACCTATAAACGTACTCCCAGTTTTCCAAACCGCTTATAAATCGGCCAAGTGCTTTGTGAGATAAGAAATAAAGGCAAAATAACGGTTTTAACGGTTATTTAATCGATGTACACTTTTGAAACTGGTATTTTAGTCCTCACTGGGCTAAAGCCTATGTACATACCAAATTTCATCCAAATCGGACAATATGTCAAGAATAACGGTTTTTAACGGTCAGATTTTGAAACACTGCATGGAAGTGCCATTTGTGTGTGATGACCTTTCTATATACAACATTGCATTAAAATCCACCAATATATAAAAAATAACGGCAAAATAACGGTTTATCGGTTATATAACCGATATACACTTTTGAAACCGGTATTTTAGTCCTCACTGGGCTAAAGCCTGTGCACATACCAAATTTCATCCAAATCGGACAATATGTCAAGAATAACGGTTTTTAACGGTCAGATTTTTAAACACTGCATGGAAGTGCCATTTGTGTGTGATAACCTTTCTATATACAAAATTTCATTAAAACCCACCAATATATAAAAAAATAACGGCAAAATAACGGTTTAACGGTTATATAACCGATATGCACTTTTGAAACCGGTATTTTAGTCCTCACTGAGCTAAAGCCTGTGTACATATCAAATGTCATCCAAATTGGACAATATGTCAAGAATAACGGTTTTTAACGGTCAAATTTTGGAACACTATATAGAAGTGCCATTTGTGTGTGATAACCTTTCTATATACCAGATTTCATTAAAATCCACCTATATATAAGAAATAACGGCAGAACAACGGTTTTTAACGGTTGTTTAATCCATTTTCAGCATTACATCACTTACATATGGACAGAGGATCCGATTTGTCACATGATCATCCAAACCGCTTATAAATTGGCCAAGTACTTTCTGAGATATTCCATAAAGAAGAAAAACCGTTACAGGCCGTTACAACCGTTAGTAACGGCTATAACGGGGCAAACTAAAAACATCAGGCATCATCCGTGACCCATAATGAACAACCTGCTAATTTTCATAAAGGTCGGCCAAGTACTTTCTGAGATATTCCATAAAGAAGAAAAACCGTTACAGGCCGTTACAGCCGTTAATAACGGTTATAACGGTAAACTAAAACATCGGGCATTATTCGTGACCCATAATGAACATACCTACACATTTTCAGAAAGATCGGCCAAGTACTTTCTGAGATATTCCATAAAGAAGAAAAAGCGTTACAGGCCGTTACAGCCGTTAGTAACGGCTGTAACAGTAAACTAAAACGTCGGGCATCATCCTTGACCCATAATGAACATACCTACAAATTTTCAGAAAGATCGGCCCAGTAGTTTTGTCTGGAGCGAGTGGAACACATTTTGACCACGGACACACAGACACACACACACACACACACACACACACACACACACACACACACACACACACACACACACACACACACACACACACACACACACACAGCATTTCTTCGTTCCCATTCCTGTTCTTTAAGAACTGGGAGTACAAAAAGAGGGAGAAGGTCATGTTGGCATTATGCCCGAATCAGTCGCATTTCAATAAATGTATATAGGACGTGGGTAATTGATGATTTTATCATTATGCCTAAGTCCACCCCATTCAAGCCCTATAGACATAATCTAGACACGGGAACGGCAAGTGATTCTGGCCTAATGCCCCCAAATGACCCAACCCTCTCCCTTTAGTACATCTATTAAATGTCAAGTGAGTGTTTTGGCCTTACGCCTAAAATCATCACGTTTTCTACTATGCTGTCACCAACACGTCTACGATGGACAGCAGGTCTTATGATGAATGATGACCTTTTATCCCAAATCAGCCCCTGTCAGTGGATCTGTGGAGAATGATTTTTGCTTCGTGCTCGTACTAACCACTCACCCCGCCCAACCTCATCTGTATCCCAAAGACAGGCAGGGTAGGTTGGGATGACTTGCCCACACGTCCCAACACACCCTTTTAACAAATGTATCTTGCACCTTGGTGAGGGGGTATTTTTATGTTGTTCAGTCTCTTCAACATACATTTTCAACAGAAGCAAGGATGAGTGGGTTGGGGTGGTCCTCTGCCTCAAATAATCCCACTCCAACAACTTTACGTAGAACGTAGGGCGTGATTTGGGTGGTACATACAAATTCAGCCACCACCTCCACGTATGTCCTAGAAGACACACAACTAGACATGAAGACGGGGAGTGATTTTGATCCTTTTTACCAAACTCATTCCATTAAGCGCTTTTTGCCTTAACTCACCATAACCCATCCAATCTTCTCCCCGACAGACAATGCGGCGAGTGACCAAATCACCCCATTTTAACAAACGTATACAGCAATGACAGGAAATCTTAAATGAGGTTGGCAATAGTAAACAGTAAGTAACGCACAAGTGGAATAACACTTTCTCTCCTGATAAAATCAATTACACACTCATGACTCGTCGAAAGCAGCATGGACCTGTAATGATTTTGATCATGGGAGAAAGAGTTACGCTACTTGTTCGTTAATTATTGTATACAGTAAGGGGTGGAGAGAGAGACTGATCTCATGGCCAAACTTACCCACATGTCACTACTCAACACACACACACACACACACACACACACACACACACACACACACACACACACACACACACACACACACACACGCACACACACACACACACACACACACACGCACACCAAGACATGGGGACATGGGGAGTTGCGTTGTCCTGATGTGCAAACTTACTCTCTTCAACAAATATTCAAAGCACATAGGTAGGAAGTGATTCAGGCCAAAACTCATCACCGCCCTATACGTCCTCGTCAATGCACACAAGAAAAAATGATGGAGAAGTAATTTTGGCTTTATTCCCACCCCACCCCCAACAAACACAACCTTGATATGGGGACAAAGAGTGTTTTCGATCGCATTCATCACCACTTTCAGGCATCTGGAGCTGGCACCGAAATTCGGAAATCCGCCCATGATCTGGCAGCGTTTTCCACCGAATTTGATGACGAAAGGCTGTTGACTATGGGTTTACATAGTGTTTATATACACATAGACACTCCGTGCGCGTTCACACACACACACACACACACACACACACACACACACACACACACACACACACACACACACACACACACACACGCACGCACGCACACACGCACACACGCACACACACACACACCACACACACACACACACACACACACACACACACACACACACACACACACACACACACAGAGTTTCATTCGATGCTCATACGAGTCGGAAAAAAGGGTAATGGTTGGAACCTCTTTACTGCTTGTAGTCTGATTCACAACTGACTCATGTTTACAACGAACAGTAATCAGTTCGCATACACTGAGTATCACTCCCCTGCTGCTGTCAGCAGGCTGATTACAGTTAACACACACCACATAGAGAAAAAACAACAACATTGGTCTTCCCCAATCGTTATACTGTCCATTATCATCATCATCATGTCCATGTTTCGCAATGTTTCTGTTCGTCTGATAAAGTAAAGTCTTCAGTTTCATTTGTAATTCAGGAAATCTGTTTGCCAGACCCTGTTTGCTAAGGAGAACTAACAACCTCAGGTTGTCCTGTATACGTGCCGATGTGGTATCTGATGGCTGGTCTGATGTATTGTGAACAGGTGGCTTTGCTGAAGTATCGACATCAGTCCGTTCTGCTCGTGAATCATCTTCATCATTCTTCTTTCTCCTCTTGTTGTTCTCTTGTTCTCTGACTCAGGCGACTGTGACAAATCTTGTTCAGGCTGCTCCGCTGACTGTCTTCTAGCGTCTGTTTTGAAGGTGTGTTGTTTTGCAATTGCTTTCTTGAATGCTCCATACCGGAATCAGTCCATTAGGACTGGTTGGTCGTTGGAGCTCGCTCTCTGGTGAGTCTCGTAACTGTTGACGATTTCCTTCAAAACTGACGTCAATCTCCGTATGAATGTTGTATGACCGGACGTTCACCTGTCGATCTACTTCAGCGCTAACCCACTTTTGGACCCAGGCGGTTGGAACTTCACAATCTGTCTCGGAATTAGTTTTGTCAGCCCTACCTCACTTTTATTGTAATAATGCGCTTGCTCCAGTTTTCTGGTGCTTCACTTTTTCTTTTCTGATACAATTACAGGTTTGAGTAACGTCTTAAAAGTCGGCGCTTGAGTTCTCGTTTTTCTCCCGAAACGTCTTTGAGTGGGTGAACTGTTTACAATCTCTGTAGAGGTGTTTCTTAACACTAGCAGAGCTAGGAAGGGATCTCGATGGTTGTGTTCTACTTTTTTCAAGTACATCTTGGCTGCCTTCACTGCGCTCTCTGCCTTTCCATTGGACTGCGGGTAAAGTTGAGAATTTGTCACAAGTTCGAATCCGTGTGTTTTGCTGAATTTGTAAAACTGGGAGGACGTAAACGGAGTTCCACTTCTGTTGTCAAGCGTTCTGGGATTCCTTGTCTTGCCATGCGTCTCTTCAAACATATGATAACTTCTCTGGATTCTCTTGTTTGTAAGTGATCAATCTCGAAGAAATCTGAATAGTGATCAACAGTGACAGGTATTCCTTTCCGTTGTTTTCGAATATGTCGCAAGCAATGTGCTGCCAGGGTAAGTCAGGGATCTCTGTGCTGATGAGGGGTTCTTTCTGTTGACCATGTTGGAATGTGTTGCAGGCGTTGCATTTCTTGACAACGTCTTCAATGTCCAAGTTCATCCTGGACCAGTAGACTACCCCACGCGCTCTTCTTTTGCAGCTCTGAATTCTTGAGTGGCTTGCATGGAGTTTCACTAAGATGTCTGTTCTCTGTTGTTCTGGTACGATCACTCTGCGACTTCTGAAAATAAGACCACTGTGTAATGAAAGTTCTCTCCTAAAAGGAAAAGAGTCATGTAACTGTAGTGGAAGACGTCGTTTTTCCTCTGGCCAATCTTGTGGAATCATGACGAGTGTCTTGCTTTCACGTTGCTGTTCGTTGCCACGACTAAGCTGCTGATTCACTCAGACGGGGTGTCTACTTTGGTAACAGCATCCAGTTTTTTCAACCTATCAAACTAGTTTTTCACCCTCTCTTGCACCGCTATCGGCAACTTTCTGCATGGCATTTTCACCGAAGGAACGTTTGGATCAGTTTGAAGGTGCAATTGTCCCTCTAGTTTTTCTTCGCCCTTCAACTACATCTCTGTGTTTTGCGAGCACGTCCGTCGTATTCGCCTCGTCTGATTTCTGATCTGCCCCTATTGCTGCGATGTCGTCTTCATTGACTGTCATGAGCTGCATATACTATACTGTTTTCAATCCTAGTATCTGTTTCGTTGATCACGAAATTGACCTTGTACTTCTTTCTGTTCTTGGGGTCCTTCACCCTCAATACTATCTCCCCCCGCAGGCTTCATTTCAGTACTGTTGAACATCACCAGCTTCCTTTTCGTCTCTTGCGGGTCATGTCAGAGCATCTTTCATCTCCAGTAACTTCCTTGTACAGGGTCTCAGGCAACACGTTCGTTGTTGCTCCTGTGTCAAGAAGGAATGTCGCCAGCACATCGTTAATCAACATTTTTGCTCGTAAGTTTTTCTTCTTGTGGATCTTTTCCTTAATCGATTTTGAGGATTTCATCTTCACTTTCTGTCTTGGTCCACTTTTCAATGTGTTGAATTTTCGTTGTCCTCCAATACTGTTTGGGTATTTTGCAGCACGAAGCAAAGGGATTATTTGCCCCACAGGCATGGCATTGGTTTTTCAAATGCTGGACATTTCTCTTATATGTTTGGGTGCTTTCCGCCACAATATCCGCATTTCAACCCCGTCTCTTGTTTGTTCCTTTGAAGCTGTTTTTTTTTTTTTCCTTTTTTTTCTCATGCGCTCTGCACATGTCAATACACCTAGTTAGTGTCAGTTGTCTCACTTCTAGTTACTCCTATCGCAAAATCTCGTCATGTACGCCAAAAGTGATGTGGTCTCTCAGCAGTCTGTCTTCCAGAGGACTATAGTCGCAGGTCTTTACAAGTCTCTTCCGGTCTGCCACAAACTCATCAATGGACTCACCTGCTGCCTGGTGTCGGCGGTTGAACTTGAACGCTTCGTACGTTTCACTGGTAGAGCCCACATAGTATTCTACGAATTTTGTAAGAACTGTGTCCATATCATTTCTTTCCGTTTCATCTGCAAATGACAGACCTTCGTAAATGTCCAAAGCATCTAGGCTAATACATGAGAGAAAAACGGCTGTTCTGTACGTTGGATCTTCTTCTATCTAATTTGTAACGGTCTCATAGATGTCCCATAATCTCTTGAATTTCCTCTAGTTGCTCTGCAGATTTCCTCCCTTTACATCACGATTAGGGTGTAGAGGAATCTTGGTGTGTCGTCGGCTGGTTCATATTCTTTCTTGTTCATTTTCCATGGCTGAACGTCAGTCTTATTTGTTCTCTGCGTATCTTTCTTCTGTTTTTAAAAGTCATTTCATAACTTCTGACACCGTGTTTCGTTCTCTGCGCATACGAGTCGGAAGACAGGCTAATGGTTGGAACCTCTTTACTGCTTGCAGTCTGATTCACAACTGACTCATGTTTACAACGAACAGTAATCAGTTCGCATACACTGAGTATCACTCCCCTGCTGCTGTCAGCAGGCTGATTACAGTTAACACACATCACATACGTCACAGAGACATACTCTCTCTCTCTCTCTCTCTCTCTCTCTCTCTCTCTCTCTCTTGCGCACGCACGCACACACACACACACACACACACACACACACACACACACACACACACACACACACACACACACACACACACACACACACACACACACACACACGAACGAACGAACACGCAGAGAGAGAAAGAGAGCACTGTCCAAAGATAAATAATTTCTTGATATGTACAGCAGAATCTCTTCCTCCTCCATCACATTATGTTTGGCCAGCAGTTGATCAACACGCCATCAGTCAGTGTCAGTCACGTTCTACCTTTCACAGCTCAACAAACAGCCATGAGTGTAACGAGCAGCGACACGCCTACATTAGATTGATGGGAAACTAACACTGTTACCAGCAAAAGCTGCACCAAAGCTAGATAGAATTTTGATTGACGTCCTCGTCGTGGAAACGGCGCATCCAGTGAGATTGTTGTCGATATTTATCATATCAATGCCGATGGTCTCGGTTTGGCATTGTCAGTTATACTTCGTAACATCCTCAACGAACCAAGGAGAACCAACAAGAAAGTATAAGGTCAAAGAGACTGCTCTTTGTTTGCGTGTGCCACTAACAGCTGTGTGCCTGGTACTTCTTCGTGAGATAAGATGTGCCAAGTGTTTGCTGCTGAAGGTGAATATTTGTAAAAGCTGCAGCCCCCTTTCATTAGTCTGTCATGTATCAAATCAGCCAATTTACCTACTAACTGATCTCCTTTCCTTAAATCTGTTCCGACCCAAAGCATTCCACTATCTTCACTCACCCTTTCATCAATCTGTACACGCTAAGGCGTGTACATTCTTTTATCCCTACCTACCAGTCCCCTTTCATTACGCTCTCCTAATCTAAATCGTCCAACTGTACGTACCTGCTGATTCCTTGTCCCTCTCATTAATCTGTCCAGACCCAAATAGTTCTACAGTACCTGCCTGGTAAATCCCCGTTTTGCATTAATCTGTCTAGACTCAAATCGTTCTATTGTCCCTATAGGCTAATTCCCTTTGAATTTCATTACTTTGTCCTGACACACAGCGTCCCACTGTCCCTACCTGCTGATTCCCTTTGAATTTCATTACTTTGTCCTGACACACAGCGTCCCACTGTCCCTACCTGCTGATTCCCTTTGAATTTCATTACTTTGTCCTGACACACAGCGTCCCACTGTCCCTACCTGCTGATTCCCTTTGAATTTCATTACTTTGTCCTGACACACAGCGTCTCACTGTCCCTACCTGCTGATTCCCTTTGAATTTCATTACTTTGTTCTGACACACAGCGTCCCACTGTCCCTACCTGCTGATTCCCTTTGAATTTCATTACTTTGTCCTGACACACAGCGTCCCACTGTCCCTACCTGCTGATTCCCTTTGAATTTCATTACTTTGTCCTGACACACAGCGTCCCACTGTCCCTGCCTTCTGATTCCCTTTGAATTTCATTACTTTGTCCTGACACACAGCGTCCCACTGTCCCTACCTGCTGATTCCCTTTGAATTTCATTACTTTGTCCTGACACACAGCGTCCCACTGTCTCTGCCTGCTGATTCCCTTTGAATATTTTTGACCCCTTACTTTTCCTATACACACGTCCCACTGTCTTCTGCTGATTCCCTTTTC
>CM031620.1:65932494-65947003 GCA_018398815.1 Conus ventricosus | reverse complement strand
TAGTAGTATGTATCAAATTAGTATGTTGTGTATGTATATATACTTGGGTTTGTTTTCTTTGTTTGTTGTTGTTTTTTCTGTTTCTGCTTGTCCTTTTTGTCAATATAATAGTATGTATAAAAAACAAATAAAAAAAACCTTCATAGACTGAGCATATGAAACATACATACAATACTGAAACTGTATTTTCTTTCATTCACGCACAGATCACTTGATTGTGAGGTATGAAATTCTTTATTCAGTCTTAGACAAATAAGCAGTTTATAACATAATTAACGGCACAAATTATTCGATACAAATTTGAATTATATGTACATCATAAGCCAATTGTTTAAACAAATGTATGTTGTAGACAGTGACTGAATCTGTGAGGAATTTTTGATTGTTTCATATGATTTATCATGTGTTCATAAACATGTTCATGATGATCTTGCTGAAGGGATTAAAAAGATTTAGTAAAAAAAATGGGTCAGGACAGATTAATGAAAGGAATCAGTGGGTAAATACAGTGGAACGATCTGGGCCATGACAGATTAATGGAAGGAAAAGGGAATCAGCAGGCAGAGACAGTGGGACGCTGTGTGTCAGGACAAAGTAATGAAATTCAAAGGGAATCAGCAGGCAGAGACAGTGGGACGCTGTGTGTCAGGACAAAGTAATGAAATTCAAAGGGAATCAGCAGGTAGGGACAGTGGGACGCTGTGTGTCAGGACAAAGTAATGAAATTTCAAAGGGAATCAGAAGGCAGGGACAGTGGGACGCTGTGTGTCAGGACAAAGTAATGAAATTCAAAGGGAATCAGCAGGTAGGGACAGTGGGACGCTGTGTGTCAGGACAAAGTAATGAAATTCAAAGGGAATCAGCAGGTAGGGACAGTGGGACGCTGTGTGTCAGAACAAAGTAATGAAATTCAAAGGGAATCAGCAGGTAGGGACAGTGAGACGCTGTGTGTCAGGACAAAGTAATGAAATTCAAGGGAATCAGCAGGTAGGGACAGTGGGACGCTGTGTGTCAGGACAAAGTAATGAAATTCAAAGGGAATCAGCAGGTAGGGACAGTGGGACGCTGTGTGTCAGGACAAAGTAATGAAATTCAAAGGGAATCAGCAGGTAGGGACAGTGGGACGCTGTGTGTCAGGACAAAGTAATGAAATTCAAAGGGAATTAGCTATAGGGACAATAGAACGATTTGAGTCTAGACAGATTAATGCAAAACGGGGATTTACCAGGCAGGTATGTAGAACTATTTGGGTCTGGACAGATTAATGAGAGGGACAAGGAATCAGCAGGTACGTACAGTTGGACGATTTAGATTAGGAGAGCGTAATGAAAGGGGACTGGTAGGTAGGGATAAAAGAATGTACACGCCTTAGCGTGTACAGATTGATGAAAGGGTGAGTGGAAGATAGTGGAATGCTTTGGGTCGGAACAGATTTAAGGAAAGGAGATCAGTTAGTAGGTAAATTGGCTGATTTTGATACAGTGACAGACTAATGAAAGGGGGCTGCAGCTTTTACAAATATTCACTTCAGCAGCAAACACTTGGCACATCTTATCTCACGAAGAAGTACCAGGCACACAGCTGTTAGTGGCACACGCAAACAAAGAGCAGTTCTCTTGACCTTATACTTTCTTGTTGGTTCTCCTTGGTTCGTTGAGGATGTTACGAAGTATAACTGACAATGCCAAACCGAGACCATCGGCATTGATATGATAAATATCGACAACAATCTCATGGATGCGCCGTTTCCACGACGAGGACGTCAATCAAAATTCTATCTAGCTTTGGTGCAGCTTTTGCTGGTAACAGTGTTAGTTTCCCATCAATCTAATGTAGGCGTGTCGCTGCTCGTTACACTCATGGCTGTTTGTTGAGCTGTGAAAAGGTAGAACGTGACTGACACTGACTGATGGCGTGTTGATCAACTGCTGGCCAAACATAATGTGATGGAGGAGGAAGAGATTCTGCTGTACATATCAAGAAATTATTTATCTTTGGACAGTGCCTCTCTTTCTCTCTCTGCGTGTTCGTTCGTTCGTGTGTGTGGGGTGTTGTGTGTTGTGTGTGTGTGTGTGTGTGTTGTGGTGTGTGTGTGTGTGTGTGTGTGTGTGTGTGTGTGTGTGTGTGTGTGTGTGTGCGTGCGTGCGCAAGAGAGAGAGAGAGAGAGAGAGAGAGAGAGAGAGAGAGAGTATGTCTCTGTGACGTATGTGATGTGTGTTAACTGTAATCAGCCTGCTGACAGCAGCAGGGGAGTGATACTCAGTGTATGCGAACTGATTACTGTTCGTTGTAAACATGAGTCAGTTGTGAATCAGACTGCAAGCAGTAAAGAGGTTCCAACCATTAGCCTGTCTTCCGACTCGTATGCGCAGAGAACGAAACACGGTGTCAGAAGTTATGAAATGACTTTTAAAAACAGAAGAAAGATACGCAGAGAACAAAATAAGACTGACGTTCAGCCATGGAAAATGAACAAGAAAGAATATGAACCAGCCGACGACACACCAAGATTCCTCTACACCCTAATCGTGATGTAAAGGGAGGAAATCTGCAGAGCAACTAGAGGAAATTCAAGAGATTATGGGACATCTATGAGACCGTTACAAATTAGATAGAAGAAGATCCAACGTACAGAACAGCCGTTTTTCTCTCATGTATTAGCCTAGATGCTTTGGACATTTACGAAGGTCTGTCATTTGCAGATAAACGGAAAGAAATGATATGGACACAGTTCTTACAAAATTCGTAGAATACTATGTGGGCTCTACCAGTGAAACGTACGAAGCGTTCAAGTTCAACCGCCGACACCAGGCAGCAGGTGAGTCCATTGATGAGTTTGTGGCAGACCGGAAGAGACTTGTAAAGACCTGCGACTATAGTCCTCTGGAAGACAGACTGCTGAGAGACCACATCACTTTTGGCGTACATGACGAGATTTTGCGATAGGAGTAACTAGAAGTGAGACAACTGACACTAACTAGGTGTATTGACATGTGCAGAGCGCATGAGAAAAAAAAAGGAAAAAAAAAAAAAGCTTCAAAGGAACAAACAAGAGACGGGGTTGAAATGCGGATATTGTGGCGGAAAGCACCCAAACATATAAGAGAAATGTCCAGCATTTGAAAAACCAATGCCATGCCTGTGGGGCAAATAATCCCTTTGCTTCGTGCTGCAAAATACCCAAACAGTATTGGAGGACAACGAAAATTCAACACATTGAAAAGTGGACCAAGACAGAAAGTGAAGATGAAATCCTCAAAATCGATTAAGGAAAAGATCCACAAGAAGAAAAACTTACGAGCAAAAATGTTGATTAACGATGTGCTGGCGACATTCCTTCTGACACAGGAGCAACAACGAACGTGTTGCCTGAGACCCTGTACAAGGAAGTTACTGGAGATGAAAGATGCTCTGACATGACCCGCAAGAGACGAAAAGGAAGCTGGTGATGTTCAACAGTACTGAAATGAAGCCTGCGGGGGAGATAGTATTGAGGGTGAAGGACCCCAAGAACAGAAAGAAGTACAAGGTCAATTTCGTGATCAACGAAACAGATACTAGGATTGAAACAGTATAGTATTGCAGCTCATGACAGTCAATGAAGACGACATCGCAGCAATAGGGGCAGATCAGAAATCAGACGAGGCGAATACGACGGACGTGCTCGCAAAACACAGAGATGTAGTTGAAGGGCGAAGAAAAACTAGAGGGACAATTGCACCTTCAAACTGATCCAAACGTTCCTTCGGTGAAAATGCCATGCAGAAAGTTGCCGATAGCGTGCAAGAGAGGGTGAAAAACTAGTTTGATAGGTTGAAAAAACTGGATGCTGTTACCAAAGTAGACACCCCGTCTGAGTGAATCAGCAGCTTAGTCGTGGCAACGAACAGCAACGTGAAAGCAAGACACCGTCCATGATTCCACAAGATTGGCCAGAGGAAAAACGACGTCTTCCACTACAGTTACATGACTCTTTTCCTTTTAGGAGAGAACTTTCATTACACAGTGGTCTTATTTTCAGAAGTCGCAGAGTGATCGTACCAGAACAACAGAGAACAGACATCTAGTGAAACTCCATGCAAGCCACTCAAGAATTCAGAGTGCAAAGAAGAGCGCGTGGGGTAGTCTACTGGTCCAGGATGAACTTGGACATTGAAGACGTTGTCAAGAAATGCAACGCCTGCAACACATTCAACATGGTCAACAGAAAGAACCCCTCATCAGCACAGAGATCCCTGACTTACCCTGGCAGCACATTGCTTGCGACATATTCGAAAACAACGGAAAGGAATACCTGTCACTGTTGATCACTATTCAGATTTCTTCGAGATTGATCACTTACAAACAAGAGAATCCAGAGAAGTTATCATATGTTTGAAGAGACGCATGGCAAGACAAGGAATCCCAGAACGCTTGACAACAGATAGTGGAACTCCGTTTACGTCCTCCAGTTTTACAAATTCAGCAAAACACACGGATTCGAACTTGTGACAAATTCTCAACTTTACCCGCAGTCCAATGGAAAGGCAGAGAGCGCAGTGAAGGCAGCCAAGATGTACTTGAAAAAAGTAGAACACAACCATCGAGATCCCTTCCTAGCTCTGCTAGTGTTAAGAAACACCTCTACAGAGATTGTAAACAGTTCACCCACTCAAAGACGTTTCGGGAGAAAAAAACGAGAACTCAAGCGCCGACTTTTAAGACTTTACTCAAACCTGTAATTGTATCAGAAAAGAAAAAGTGAAGCACCAGAAAACTGGAGCAAGCGCATTATTACAATAAAAGTGAGGTAGGGTGACAAAACAAATTTCCCGAGACAGATTGTGAAGTTCCAACCGCCTGGGTCCAAAAGTGGGTTAGCGCTGAAGTAGATCGACGGTGAACGCCCGGTCATACAACATTCATACGGAGATTGGACGTCAGTTTTGAAGGAAATCGTAAAACAGTTACGAGACTCACCAGAGAGCGAGCTCCAACGACCAACCAGTCCTAATGGACTGATTCCGGTATGGAGCATTCAAGAAAGCAATTGCAAAACAACACACCTTCAAAACAGACGCTAGAAGACAGTCAGCGGAGCAGCCTGAACAAGATTTGTCACAGTCGCCTGAGTCAGAGAACAAGAGAACAACAAGAGGAGAAAGAAGAATGATGAAGATGATTCACGAGCAGAACGGACTGATGTCGATACTTCAGCAAAGCCACCTGTTCACAATACATCAGACCAGCCATCAGATACCACATCGGCACGTATACAGGACAACCTGAGGTTGTTAGTTCTCCTTAGCAAACAGGGTCTGGCAAACAGATTTCCTGAATTACAAATGAAACTGAAGACTTTACTTTATCAGACCGAACAGAAACATTGCGAAACATGGACATGATGATGATGATAATGGACAGTATAACGATTGGGGAAGACCAATGTTGTTGTTTTTTCTCTATGTGGTGTGTGTTAACTGTAATCAGCCTGCTGACAGCAGCAGGGGAGTGATACTCAGTGTATGCGAACTGATTACTGTTCGTTGTAAACATGAGTCAGTTGTGAATCAGACTACAGCAGTAAAGAGTTCCAACCATTACCCTTTTTTCCGACTCGTATGAGCATCGAATGAAACTCTGTGTGTGTGTGTGTGTGTGTGTGTGTGTGTGTGTGTGTGTGGTGTGTGTGTGCGTGTGTGCGTGTGGTGCGTGGTGCTGTGTGCGTGCTGGTGTGTGTGTGTGTGTGTGTGGTGTGTGTGTGTGTGTGTGTGTGTGTGTGTGTGTGTGTGTGTGTGTGTGAACGCGCACGGAGTGTCTATGTGTATATAAACACTATGTAAACCCATAGTCAACAGCCTTTCGTCATCAAATTCGGTGAAAACGCTGCCCAGATCATGGGCGGATTTCCGAATTTCGGTGCCAGCTCCAGATGCCTGAAAGTGGTGATGAATGCGATCGAAAAACACTCTTTGTCCCCATATCAAGGTTGTGTTTGTTGGGGGTGGGTGGGAATAAAGCCAAAATTACTTCTCCATCATTTTTTCTTGTGTGCATTGACGAGGACGTATAGGGCGGTGATGAGTTTTGGCCTGAATCACTTCCTACCTATGTGCTTTGAATATTTGTTGAAGAGAGTAAGTTTGCACATCAGGAAACGCAACTCCCCATGTCCCCATGTCTTGGTGTGCGTGTGTGTGTGTGTGTGTGTGTGTGCGTGTGTGTGTGTGTGTGTGTGTGTGTGTGTGTGTGTGTGTGTGTGTGTGTGTGTGTGTGTGTGTGTTGAGTAGTGACATGTGGGTAAGTTTGGCCATGAGATCAGTCTCTCTCTCCACCCCTTACTGTATACAATAATTAACGAACAAGTAGCGTAACTCTTTCTCCCATGATCAAAATCATTACAGGTCCATGCTGCTTTCGACGAGTCATGAGTGTGTAATTGATTTTATCAGGAGAGAAAGTGTTATTCCACTTGTGCGTTACTTACTGTTTACTATTGCCAACCTCATTTAAGATTTCCTGTCATTGCTGTATACGTTTGTTAAAATGGGGTGATTTGGTCACTCGCCGCATTGTCTGTCGGGGAGAAGATTGGATGGGTTATGGTGAGTTAAGGCAAAAAGCGCTTAATGGAATGAGTTTGGTAAAAAGGATCAAATCACTCCCCGTCTTCATGTCTAGTTGTGTGTCTTCTAGGACATACGTGGAGGTGGTGGCTGAATTTGTATGTACCACCCAAATCACGCCCTACGTTCTACGTAAAGTTGTTGGAGTGGGATTATTTGAGGCAGAGGACCACCCCAACCCACTCATCCTTGCTTCTGTTGAAAATGTATGTTGAAGAGACTGAACAACATAAAATACCCCCTCACCAAGGTGCAAGATACATTTGTTAAAAGGGTGTGTTGGGACGTGTGGGCAAGTCATCCCAACCTACCCTGCCTGTCTTTGGGATACAGATGAGGTTGGGCGGGGTGAGTGGTTAGTACGAGCACGAAGCAAAAATCATTCTCCACAGATCCACTGACAGGGGCTGATTTGGGATAAAAGGTCATCATTCATCATAAGACCTGCTGTCCATCGTAGACGTGTTGGTGACAGCATAGTAGAAAACGTGATGATTTTAGGCGTAAGGCCAAAACACTCACTTGACATTTAATAGATGTACTAAAGGGAGAGGGTTGGGTCATTTGGGGGCATTAGGCCAGAATCACTTGCCGTTCCCGTGTCTAGATTATGTCTATAGGGCTTGAATGGGTGGGACTTAGGCATAATGATAAAATCATCAATTACCCACGTCCTATATACATTTATTGAAATGCGACTGATTCGGGCATAATGCCAACATGACCTTCTCCCTCTTTTTGTACTCCCAGTTCTTAAAGAACAGGAATGGGAACGAAGAAATGCTGTGTGTGTGTGTGTGTGTGTGTGTGTGTGTGTGTGTGTGTGTGTGTGTGTGTGTGTGTGTGTGTGTGTGTGTGTGTGTGTGTGTGTGTCTGTGTGTCCGTGGTCAAAATGTGTTCCACTCGCTCCAGACAAAACTACTGGGCCGATCTTTCTGAAAATTTGTAGGTATGTTCATTATGGGTCAAGGATGATGCCCGACGTTTTAGTTTACTGTTACAGCCGTTACTAACGGCTGTAACGGCCTGTAACGCTTTTTCTTCTTTATGGAATATCTCAGAAAGTACTTGGCCGATCTTTCTGAAAATGTGTAGGTATGTTCATTATGGGTCACGAATAATGCCCGATGTTTTAGTTTACCGTTATAACCGTTATTAACGGCTTGTAACGGCCTGTAACGGTTTTTCTTCTTTATGGAATATCTCAGAAGTACTTGGCCGACCTTTATGAAAATTAGCAGGTTGTTCATTATGGGTCACGGATGATGCCTGATGTTTTTAGTTTGCCCCGTTATAGCCGTTACTAACGGTTGTAACGGCCTGTAACGGTTTTTCTTCTTTATGGAATATCTCAGAAAGTACTTGGCCAATTTATAAGCGGTTTGGATGATCATGTGACAAATCGGATCCTCTGTCCATATGTAAGTGATGTAATGCTGAAAATGGATTAAACAACCGTTTAAAAAACCGTTGTTCTGCCGTTATTTCTTATATATAGGTGGATTTTAATGAAATCTGGTATATAGAAAGGTTATCACACACAAATGGCACTTCTATATAGTGTTCCAAAATTTGACCGTTAAAAAACCGTTATTCTTGACATATTGTCCAATTTGGATGACATTTGATATGTACACAGGCTTTAGCTCAGTGAGGACTAAAATACCGGTTTCAAAAGTGCATATCGGTTATATAACCGTTAAACCGTTATTTTGCCGTTATTTTTTTATATATTGGTGGGTTTTAATGAAATTTTGTATATAGAAAGGTTATCACACACAAATGGCACTTCCATGCAGTGTTTAAAAATCTGACCGTTAAAAACCGTTATTCTTGACATATTGTCCGATTTGGATGAAATTTGGTATGTGCACAGGCTTTAGCCCAGTGAGGACTAAAATACCGGTTTCAAAAGTGTATATCGGTTATATAACCGATAAACCGTTATTTTGCCGTTATTTTTTATATATTGGTGGATTTTAATGCAATGTTGTATATAGAAAGGTCATCACACACAAATGGCACTTCCATGCAGTGTTTCAAAATCTGACCGTTAAAAACCGTTATTCTTGACATATTGTCCGATTTGGATGAAATTTGGTATGTACATAGGCTTTAGCCCAGTGAGGACTAAAATACCAGTTTCAAAAGTGTACATCGATTAAATAACCGTTTAAAACCGTTTATTTTGCCTTTATTTCTTATCTCACAAAGCACTTGGCCGATTTATAAGCGGTTTGGAAAACTGGGAGTACGTTTATAGGTTTTTTTTCTCTCTCTCCTTCTCTCTCTCTCTCTCTGTCTGTGTGTGTGTGTGCGCGCGTGTGTGTGTGTGTGTGTGTGTGTGTGTGTGAGAGAGAGAGAGAGAGGAGAGAGAGAGGAGAGAGAGAGAGAGAGAGAGAGAGAGAGAGAGAGAGAGAGAGAGAGAGAGAGGGGGTGATGGCTGTCAATTGTCGCGTCACATCTGTCATATTCAATGTTTACAAGTTCCGGGTGTTCATAAGCATTACTCATCACACCAAAACTCAGGTCAGTAGGTGTAATCGTTTGAGATATGCTGAGTTGATAGTTAATATGGACTTGACGTGAATGGATATCATGCTTGGACCGTTGTACCGATACAGTCACAAGATTTAGGGTAATCTCTTTACATTGAAGAGATTTTAAGCAAGATTTAAAATGAACTTGGTGCAAATGGGTTTGTCTTAGCATATGCATGTTTTGTGGCAGCGAAGAGCGATTTGACTTCATTGAGAAAAAAGGCACACTTTAAGTGTCATCAGTGAAAACAGAAAGAGAGGAGGGCTTTTTTCGTTGTTGAAAAATCCTCCTCCAAAATACAGCAGATGTGTTGTGGATGTTGAGGTATTTTGATGGTGGTGACGAACCGACTGGCAACAAGAAGCGTTTGTTTGTTTGATTTTCTCTGCGATGAAGGTGTCTACAGTTTTTCAGTTGCTGGAGAGAAGAGCCTGTAATTTCCCCTTGAGTTTTGTTTGAATTTTCAGTCTATTTCATTGCTAAGGTTTTCTCTTTCAGTCACCTCTGCGTACAGTTTTCTTGAAGATCGACGCTTGTTCACTTTGGGGACGTCTAGATTTGCGCGGGGATGTTATGGGATGGAACTTTGGCTACCGATAGGCTGCAGTAGACACGGCATGGAGCCCGTTTGTAAAGAATTTTGATAATTAATTCTATAGTTCGAATTAATCCAAGGGATTAACAACATTAGAGGTTGTTTTGAAATTGTTGGAATGATGGCGTGGTTTCTGGAAGGCCAAAACACATCCCGGAACATTTATCTCTACTTGGATGTGTACTGCAAACTAGATCCCAGTGTTTGGTTATAATATTGATAACAATGTTTGGTTACTGGAATTCTGGAGCTCTGGTTAATGGTTGCTATTGTTGCCTTTTATTTAAAAAAAAAGGAAAATTGTCATTTTCAAACAATCGTCGTGAGCAGACTAAGCATATTCAAAGGATCGCACACCGACAGATCTACTCATGAAAGTATCATTTTGAAGAATGAGGATATAATATATTATGGAGTTCCATCATTTAGACAATATAAGATTAGCCCAGAGAAAACATCTTACAGGGGACCCTTCAGTGAAGTAAACACATTACCATAAAGTGAGAAGTCGCCATTTAACCTGCTCCAAAACAAAAGTCTTGAATATATTCAATCAGGCTAGGCTAGTACTTATCTGGCAACAGAAAAAGAAATGACTGTATTGTTGGGAGTAATTGTTGCAGCTGAAGCTCGAAGAGTCGTTTTCAGACTGGAACGTCTGAATACCAGACTCGTGCATGATTAAGAGACTCCCACCGTTACTCCAAGCCAAGTGTTGGTTTAAAAGCGCACATTTCAAACAGAAAGAGTGGAAGTTTTCTGGTTCTGAACTGCTATAACTGGATTGATGTCCTGGTAAATGCGCTGTATAGTTTCTCAAAATATGAATATCATCCACAAGCATTCGAGTTTTACACAGCTGTATTCATTTTAACCATACGTTCAGAAAAACGATATACAACATAATCCATTACAATATCTTCATTGTCTGACACCAAGAGGGCATTCTAATTTTGAAGCTTTTGTTTCGTGTCCTTGAACAGTCTGAAACAGTTAGACAGACCCGCCAGCGCGGGCATAGACAATTTAGGTTCTGTAAGAGTGTTGAGGATTTCTTGTCGTTAACCTGCATCACCTCTACTGTTTTGTCTCCACTGACTGCATGGGTACCCTTGAAGGGTTGAAGCTGGAAAAGACGCACCGGATTTCATTCCTTTGCCAGGGGTGTTTGGTTTTCCTTGAAAGGTGCATCTAGGTATGTCTAATAATGTTTCCTCCTGATTTATCTTGAACTTTAGAGAAAAAAACGACAGATTTGTATGTCAGAGAGACACTATGACGTTCCCGATAAGACTGATTTTCTATCATCGATGTCTCTACGTGAATTTATTTCTTTTTTTTCTATTTTTCTTTTTCCTTCTTTTGCCATTTTGTCTGTTCTGATATTTTGGATTGAATTTTCCAGCTGTCACACGTGGTAGTCCTATGAGGAAGAAGGGCAAAGAGAAAAGGTGGCCATTACGGCAGATTGGACAACGGCCGGGTCCATCACGTGACCCCCTCAGGCCTTGCAGCAGACACACAAAAAGTCCTCTCTGGAGCACCGATCATGGATAAAGTGATTAGCATTACTAACAATAACAAAACATAATATTGAAACAAAGGCTCTAGAAAACTGTCCTCTGCCACAAATTCCAAACGTCAGCCGTGAATCATGGAAATATCACAGAGTGACATACATAGGGGCTACACACACACACACACACACACACACACACACACCACACACACACACACACACACACACACACACACACACACACACACATGCCACACCCAGCCCATTACTAGGACATGGGCGATTTCAATGGTCAGTCTTAAGATTCGGTGATCGCCCTTGTTCAAAAGCGTGAGGCCAAGTGTCAGGATGGCTTGAAGGATTGGAAAACCATCAACGGCCCCACGATGGACTGCATGAGGGGCGAACATTCTGAGCCACTCTTGTGCCCCCTCACCCTCAGCCCCACTCATCCCCCTCCCTAAGCAGTTGCATCGGTCATTAACTACACCCGATGGATTGAGTAACAGGCAAATAGCTAGGCCCCTCCCAGGCCCCCCCCCCCCCCCCCCCATGCCTCCCCCCCACCCCCCACTCATTCCACTCCTCTCGTTACCAGGCCCTTCCCCCTCCCCTCCCCGAGCAGTTGGTCACTAATGAATTAGACATTGATAATGTCCAGTGCCTGGCGTTCTCTCACTGCAAAAGCAGTTAGTGTCAATGCCGTGCCACGCTACAGTTATTCAATTCAAACCCAGGCAAAGGCTATATACACTAAGGATATAAACTTCCTCTCTGTCTGCTCTCTGGCATCCTCTTGTTCACTCAAGGTCTTGCTGGACCTTTCAGCCTTTGGGCCTGGCCATAGTGATCATGATGGTAAGGTATGTGACGTCTATGTTTTTCTCTCTCTAATCGTACTGAGCCACAAAAGAAACGCAAACGATGGGTCCATTCAATAAACTCTCATGTTGTTGACATTTAATTGCAACCATTGAAATGAATTGAATGCAACCATTGAGTTTCTGGCTTTAGTGTTCTTATTGTTGGCTGAAGCAAAAAGTGGTCACGTGTCATGAGTGTCCCCCACGAGCGTTGATAACAGCCTGACATCTGGCGGGCATGGAGTGGATCAGACGGTTGACGGTGGCCATGTTGACGTTGTTCCAGATCTGCCTCAGTGCCTGCTTTAGCTGACGGGCTGTGGTTGGCCTCGGCTGAACAGCATTCAGCTCCCATTTGAGATGGTCCGAGAAGTGTTCGATAGGGTTCAAATCAGGGCTCAGCGAGGGCCACTGCAGAGCTCTGATGCCCTGTTGCTGCAGGAAGTCTGTGGTGACTCTGGCAGTGTGTGGACGAGCATTTTCCTGCTGGAGAGTGAGGTTGCTGTGCTGCTTGAAGTGGGGCACAGCAACGGGCCTGAACACATGGTCAATGTATCGCTGCGCAGTAACGCCATTTCCGCGACCAGGGCCAATGTCTAGGAAAACAATAGGCCCAACAAGCTGATTGAGGCTGATTCCTCCCCATACCATGATGCTCGCACCTCCCCAAGCATTGATCTCGTGGATGTTGTTGTTGGCATACCTCTGGTTGCGCCTCCTCCACACCCGGATTCGGCCATCAGCATGATGAACACAGTATCGGCTCTCATCCGTGAAGAGGATGCCCCTCCATTGCCGCCAGTTCCAGTTCCGGTGCTGCTGGGCCCATTGCAGTCGTTGCCTATGTCTTGGAGTAAGAACAGGTCGCCTTACGGGACGGCGGCAGTGCAGGTGATGTTCTGTTAATCGACGCCGCACAGTTTCACCAGAAATTGGAGCACCATGCCTGCCAATGGTTGTTTCTGGCCGTTTCCGTTGCATAAGTGAATTGCTCACGCAGGTGACGGCGGTGAATCGCCCGATCTTGTCGCGCAGTCGTTACACGGGGTCTGCCGAAAGCAGCTGCGACTTGTGCAGCACGGTTTCCGGCTTGGAGTCGCCCTATGGCTCTTTCTCTGTCGACGGCGCTCAGTCTTGGCATTCTGGTCATGTGGAAGTGATTGCTTTGCCAGGGCGTAACAGCCTGGGTTTTTTTCCTAGTGATGTGTGAATACTGTTCAGCGAAAAAAGATTGACATGACTGTTTGCATTCGCCTTGCACATGCAAAAACGCGCTTCCACGTCCATGGCGGGTGTGAGCTCATTTCTAGTGACACTGACCTGATTTGCACGTGCTGCACACTAGGTCTAATGCTGACTCATGACCGCACGGAATATATGGTCACAGCGCACCTACAGTGCCATTAATTATATTCACCCCTACCTACCCCTCCATTTGCGTTTCTTTTGTGGCTCAGTATATTAGTCTAGATAAGCAAGCTTTTATTTGGAACGTCTTTTAAAGTTTAGTCAAAATAAACGCATGTGTAAATTCTATGTGCCTGTTTATTGGGAGAAAGTGATAGCATATTCTGCCTCATCCAGTGTATCTGAACATGTATGAAAAAGTTTCTGTAGCATCTCATCCTATCCTATTAACCTCACACTAGTTCACTTTCAGCCTCATATATCTGAATGACTGATTCTTCTCTCTCTCTCTCTTCTTCTCTCTCTCTCTCTCTCTCTCTCTCTCTCTCTCTTCTCTTTCTCTCTCCTCTTTGCTAATGATAGCGGTAATAGAAATATTAGCCATTATTCAGATACAGTGTTGATTTATTAACATCCCACAATTATTCAAGTAAAATTCCCAATATCCCCTAACCCACCTGAGCACAAAAACTTTGGTGTGATAGGTCTACGACCATTAGAGCACAAAAGCGTTTGTGTGATTGTTGGCGGAGATGCGAGTCAATCCTCCTCTCCTCACCTCACCTTGCACACTTAGCTGCCCTATCTACTTTATCGTTATGATAAAAGGAACAGTGTGAAGGAATCCATTAAAAAAATAATTGGATGCCTCCTTCAATAAGCATGCGGATCAAACAGCTTATCTCAATAATCATTTCAGGCCTAGTATGCAAATGAAAATCTTTTAGCGCCTGAAGGACTGATTTTGAATCTACACAAAACAGAGCTTGAAATATTGTTTTGGGGAAATTTAAAAGGTAATTCAAAGCCATGAGTATTGCTGTTAATACAGCTGTGAATATGGATATGTTACATCCAATGTAAAGATATTTCTCCACCGTCAAGTCTGGGATTAAGAATGTACAACCTGATTGCTTACCAATACATGAACCATCTGCTTATATTTTTAATTGGTTAGTGTATTTCTCGTCAATATGAC
>CM031620.1:65909994-65927494 GCA_018398815.1 Conus ventricosus | reverse complement strand
TGGCATCGATGGCTTCACAGCAGAATTCTGACAATATTTCTGGTTACAACTTGGTCCATATGTTGTAAGAGAGCTTAACGATGGATTCGATAGAAATGAACTATTCTCGACGCAAAAAGAAGGCATTATCGTATGCAAGGGTGACAAGCCCAAAGACCGAATAAAAGATTGGAGACCAATTTCACTTTTGAACACTGTGTATAAAATAGGATCTACATGCATAGCCAACCGATTAGAATGTGTGCTTTTATCTATTATCAATGAAGACCAGACTGGTTTTATTCCAAACAGATACTTGGAAGATAACATTTGTCTTATTTATGATATACTTGATTACATGATTATATCAAAAAACAAACAAACAAACAAACAAAACTGGGATACTTTTATGTTGAGACTTGGAAAAAACGTTTGATAGTGTAAGCTAGGATTTTATGCTTAAGGTATTACATGCCTTTGGCTTTGGTCCAAGTTTCTGTCAATGGATGAAAACATTCTACACAGATATTAAGTCAACTGTTTCAGTTAATGGAAAACAAGCCGGTTGGTTCCCTGTTGAGAGAGAATGTCGCCAAGGGATCCAATCTCACCAACCAACAAACAAAAAACTTAAACACAACAAAAAAATGAAGAAAGAAGAGAAAGACGAAGACGAAGACGAAACGCGATTATTTCTCTTTCCCCTCCAGGTCAGACATCATCAGCCACGGATCATTACACTGGTAGAATATTTCTTCTCTATAGAATATGCACCGTCATGAATCTATTTCGGCTCAAATGATTTTGTCTTCGTTTTTTGTCTCCTGAAAACTCACATACCATTCATATTCAGTCCATTCATGCGACATTCCATAAAACATGACAAAACAGACATAATCTCTTGTCATGGCACTGAGGACGGACTATAACGATACAGGACAGACATTATGGCACTGAGGACTGACAATAACAGATACAGGACAGACATTATGCATTGAGGTCCGACTATAACAGATACAGGACAAATATTATGGCACTGAGGACTGACAATAACAGACACATGACAGACATTATGGCATTGAGGACCGACTATAACAGATACAGGACAGACATTATGGCACTGAGGACTGACTATAACAGATACACGACAGACATTATGGCACTGAGGACTGACTATAACAGATACAGGACAGATATTATGGCACTGAGGACTGACTATAACAGATACAGGACAGATATTATGGCACTGAGGACTGACTATAACAGATACAGGACAGATTATTATGACACTGAGGACTGACAATAACAGATACAGGACAGATATTATGGCACTGAGGACTGACTATAACAGATACAGGACAGATATTATGGCACTGAGGACTGACTATAACAGATACAGGACAGATATTATGACACTGAGGACTGACAATAACAGATACAGGACAAATATTATGGCACTGAGGACTGACAATAACAGATACAGGACAAATATTATGGCACTGAGGACTGACTATAACAGATACAGGACAGATATTATGGCACTGAGGACTGACAATAACAGATACAGGACAAATATTATGGCACTGAGGACTGACAATAACAGACACATGACAGACATTATGGCACTGAGGACTGACTATAACAGATACAGGACAAATATTATGGCACTGAGGACTGACAATAACAGACACATGACAGACATTATGGCACTGAGGACTGACTATAACAGATACAGGACAGACATTATGGCACTGAGGACTGACTATAACAGATACAGGACAGATATTATGGCACTGAAGACTGACTATAACAGATGCAGGACAGATATTATGGCACTGAGGACTGACTATAACAGATACAGGACAGATATTATGGCACTGAGGACTGACTGTAACAGATACAGGACAGACATTATGGCACTGAGGACTGACTATAACAGATACATGACAGATATTATGGCACTGAGGACTGACTATAACAGATACAGGACAGATATTATGGCACTGAGGACTGACTATAACAGATACAGGACAGACATTATGGCACTGAGGACTGACTATAACAGACACAGGACAGACATTATGGCACTGAGGACTGACTATAACAGATACAGGACAGACATTATGGCACTGAGGACTGACTATAACAGACACAGGACAGACATTATGGCACTGAGGACTGACTATAACAGATACGGGACAGATATTATGGCACTGAGGACTGACTATAACAGATACAGGACAGATATTATGGCACTGAGGACTGACTATAACAAATACAGGACAGATATTATGGCACTGAGGACTGACTATAACAGATACAGGACAGATATTATGACACTGAGGACTGACTAAAACAGATACAGGACAGACATTATGGCACTGAGGACTGACTATAACGGACACAGTACAGATATTATGGCACTGAGGACTGACAATAACAGACACATGAAAGACATTATGGCATTGAGGACCGACTATAACAGATACATGACAGATATTATGGTACTGTTGACTGTGACAGATACAGGACAGATATTATGGCACTGAGGACGGACTATAACAGATACAGGACAGACATTATGGCACTGAGGACTGACAATAACAGAACATGACAGATATTATGGCATTGATGACCGACTATAACAGACACATGAAAGATATTATGGCACTGTGGACTGACTGTAACAGATACAGGACAGATATTATGGCACTGTGGACTGACTATAACAGATACAGGACAGATATTATGGCACTGTGGACTGACTATAACAGATACAGGACAGATATTATGGCACTGTGGACTGACGTAACAGATACATGACAGACATTATGGCACTGAGGAACTGACTGTGACAGATACATGGACAGAATATTATGGCACTGTGGACTGACTGTAACAGATAAAGGACAGATATTATGGCACTGAGGACTGACTATAACAGATACAGGACAGACATTATGGCACTGAGGACTGACTATAACAGATACAGGACAGATATTATAGCACTGAGGACTGACTGTAACAGATACATGACAGATATTATGGCACTGGGACTGACTATAACAGATACAAGACAGACATTATGGCACTGTGGACTGACTGTAACAAGATACAGGACAGATATTATGGCACTGAGGACTGACTGTAACAGATACAGGACATATATTATGTCACTGAGGACTGACTGTAACAGATACATGACAGATATCATGACACTGAGGACTGACTGTAACAGATACAGGACATATATTATGGCACTGAGGACTGACTGTGACAGATACAAGACAGAGATAATGACACTGATGACTGTCAATAACATACAGGACAGACATTGTGACAGTGAGGATTGGCTGTAACGGATAGAAGACAAAAACTATGACATTGAGGACCGACTGTAACAGAAAGAAGACAAAAACCATGACACTGAGGACCGACTGTAACTGATAGAAGACAGACATTATGGCACTGAGGACCGAATATAACAGATATAAGACAAAAAGCATGACACTCAGGACTGACTGTAACAAATGGAAGACGGACATTATGACACTGAGGACCGACTGTAACAGATACAGGAGAGACATTATGACACTGAGGACGACTTAACAGATACAGGAGAGACATTATGACACTGAGGACCGACTGTAACAGATACAGGAGAGACATTATGACACTGAGGACCGACTGTAACAGATACAGGAGAGACATTATGACACTGAGGACCGACTGTAACAGATACAGGAGAGACATTATGACACTGAGGACCGACTGTAACAGATACAGGAGAGACATTATGACACTGAGGACCGACTGTAACAGATACAGGAGAGACATTATGACACTGAGGACCGACTGTAACAGATACAGGAGAGACATTATGACACTGAGGACCGACTGTAACAGATACAGGAGAGACATTATGACCTGAGGACCGACTGTAACAGATACAGGAGAGACATTATGACACTGACGACTGACTATAACAGATACACGACAGACATTGAAATTGAAGAGTGACTATAACAGATACAGGGCAGACAGTATGACACTGAGGACTGAGTATAACAGAGATACAACAAAACAGACATTATGACACTAAGGAGTGATAATAACAGATACAAGACAGGCATTATGACACTGAGGACTGACAATAACAGATAATGGACAGACATTATAACATTGAGGACTGACTATAACAGATACAGGACAGGTATCATGACACCGAGGGCTGTGCTGAGTGTTACAGATAAAAGACAGACACTAAGACATTAAGGGCTGACTAAACTGATACAGGGCAGACATTATGACCCTGAGGACTGATTATAACAATTACAGGACAGACATTCTGACACTGAGGACTGATTATAACAATTACAGGACAGACATTCTGACACTGAGGACTGATTATAACAATTACAGGACAGATATAATGACACTGAAGACTGACTATAACAGGTACAGGACAGACATTCTGACACTGAGGACTGACAATAACAGATACAGGATAGACATTATGACACTGAAGACTGACAACAACAAATAAAAGACACACATCATTACAATCTGGACTGAAAACAACAGGTAAAGAACCGACATTCTAACACTGTGAACACTCAGTAACAGATAAAGGACAGACTTCATGATATTGTGGACTACGACAGTTAAATGAAAACATCCTGAAACTGAGGACTAACAATAATCGATAAAAGATATCATGACCTTGACGATTGACAGCAAAAGACACAAGACAGACGTCATGAAACTGTGGAATGATAACAGATAAAGGACAGACATCATGACTTTGCCAACTTATAACAAATAAAGGACAAAAACCATGACGTTGAGGACGGTCGACAGATAATTGGCAGATATCATGATACTGTAGGCTGACAACAACAGATAAAGTATAGACACAGCAGATAAAGGATGGATCATGATAGATAAAAGATAGATCATGGTAGATAATGGACACACAGCATGGCAGTCTGTACTGAGAACAAGTAACTGTAAACAGCATGAAGCAGTAGACCAACAATGACGAGATATTGCAAACTAACACCAACGAGTAAAAGGACAAAGAAAGAAGTGGCAAAGACCATACGGAAAGCAGGCAAAGAAAGGACGGTCATAGAAAGACCAAAGTAACACCCGAAAGAGAAAAAGGCAAATAAAGGCCTGACAAATAGTGTCTCTGGCGTAGAGAGACAAAGGAAAAAATAAACACGCGAAAGATAAAGAACAAAAAGATTGAGAAATATAGGAGATAAAAAGAGGATTTGGCAAGGACAGGCCGGACGGAAGAAGATAACACACCCAAACACATATGCATACATGTGCGCGCTTTCTCTCTCTCTCTCTCTCTCTCTCTCTCTCTCTCTCTCTCTCTCTCTCTCTCTCTCTCTCTCTCTCTCTCTCTCACACACACACACGCACACACACACACACCCACACCCACACCACACACACACACACACACACACACACGCATGCACGCACGCACATACACACACACACACATACACACACTGACACAAACACATCACACACACAGACACACAGACACACACAGACACACACAGACACACACAGACACACACAGACACACACACACACACACACAGACACACACACACACACTGACACACACACACACACATCACACACAGACACACACACAGACACAGACAGACAGACAGACAGACACACACACACACGCGCGCGCGCGCGCGCGCGCACGCACGCACGCACGCACGCACGCACGCACGCACGCACGCACACACACACACACACACACACACACATTCATTCTCACTTGTACCTAACACACAAAAGCTGATCAGTAAAGGATGAAAACGTGAGGACGAACAGACAAGAGAAAAAGCAAAGAACAAAAATACCAGGTCTGGGAGAGAGAGAGAGAGAGAGAGAGAGAGAGAGAGAGAGAGGAGAGAGAGAGAGAGAGAGAGAGAGAGAGAGAGGAGAGAGAGAGAGAATATAAAGCAAGAGAACACCAGGCCTAAAGGAAAGGACAAAGGGAAAAGAGAGGAAAAAGAGTTAACCCATTAATCATGTGACTGGAAGCGGAGAAGTCAGAACTAATAACTGTGTGTGTGTGTGTGTGTGTGTGTGTGTGTGTGTGTGTGTGTGTGTGTGGTGTGTGCGCGCGCCTTAACCAGCCATACCGACTGGCAGAGCAAGGAGGTAAGGAAGAAAGGAGGGGAGGGGGAGGGGGGGAGCCGGGGAAGGGGTACAAAATTAATAGGATGCTTCGTATGAGATGGCATCAATGATCCCCATCCTACGGGGTCCCATTTATTGCGTATGATTACTGCCCCAGCCCTCCCTGATTTCCATGGGAATGTATGATGGCGCGGGCTCTCTCTCTCTCTCTCTGTCTCTCTCTCTCTCTCTCTCTCTCTCTCTCTCTCTCTCTCTCTCTCTCTCTCTCTCTCTCTCTCTTTCATCATGTTACTTGGATAGTCCCATTTCAAAAGAGGAGATCCTACTTTCAGTAAGACATTTAAAGAATGGAAAATCTGCTGATCCTGATGGTTTGATTGGTGAGTTATTCAAGAATGGTTGGGACATCGTGATTGATTTCTTTCTTAAAATTTTCAATACTCTTTTTGATAAAAGACTATGTCCAGAAAGCTGGACTGAATCGATTATCATTTCACTGTTTAAGGAAGGTGCCGTAAATGATCCTGGTAATTATGATGTAATCTCATTGTCTGATATAAGCATCAAAATGTACAGCTCCATCATCAATAACAGATTACAAAAATAGATCGATCAAAATAACATTACTGATGAGTATCAAGCTGGTTTCAAAAAGAATCATTACACTGTAGATCATATGTTTACTCTTCTGGCTCTCGTTCAAAAGCAGTTTTCGTGTAATCGTAAGCAATGTAGCTTTCACGATTCGAAAAGCATTTGACTCCCCATCTGAAAAACGAACGGTATAAATGGCAAATTAATTAGGATTAAAAGTATGTACTATAACGTTAAGCAAGAGTCAGATCAGATGGAGGAAATTATTGCTATATTTTATGTACAAGGGGGTAAAAAAAAGGTGATGCTTGCAGCCTGTTCTTTTCTCACGTTTATAAATAAAACTAGCTTTAAAAAAATAATAGCGAACGGAAGACAGGGTCAACACTTTAATCCATTTTTTTGAACTGTTATCTTTTTTACTAGCTGATGTATTGTTTTATTATTGAGACTCCAACGGGCCCTCCGCCCATTTAAAAAATTTTGTCCCAAACAGCCCCCAAAAATTCAGCTAAAGGCAAATTTTGAAAAAGAGAATATTGTGGTTTTTAGAAAAGGGGGTTTACTTGGAAAAGCAAAGTTTTTTTTTTTTTTAAGGGCGATGATGGTGTTGTAAATTGCTCAAATACCTTGGCATCTTTTTTTTTTACAGCCAACTTTACAGCTCTTGTGGGACCTGCAAGCAGGTAAAAAATCCCTCATTGTTTTTTTTAAAAAAAAACAACACATGTTAAATAATAACTTTGCAGTGTTTAAAAAATCTTTGATGCACGGGTTCAACCATTGCTCAATTTTAGCCGAGATTTGGGGCTTAGATAAATCTGCATTCTGTGGAAAAAAATTATTCATTTGCTCTTTGAAATTCGGGGGGTTCACATGAAAACACCGACGAAGAGTTTAGGGGAAAAACACCTTTTCCCTTTTTATATTAATTTCTGACATGTTTTAAGTTACTGGCTGGGGGTAGTACAAAGGGATGACAAAAAATTTCCCATTTAAAGCATTAATATGCTTTTGGGACAGATCGGTGGTAAAAATTCGTGGGTTAAGATGTTGGGGGTTTTTCGGGACCGTAAATATTTTTGGGTTTTGGAAATAATTCTTTTTTTTTAAAACCCGGAAAAGGGGAGTGTTCCCAGTGACTCTTTACTAAGGGGCCCGGGTGTTGACCATGTGCTATATTTTTCCCCGGGTGCGTACGTCCGGCATTTCGCCCCCACCCCCAATATTTCTTTTCTTTTTTTTTTTAAAGTTTCCCCTTTTTTTTCTTTTATGTTTTTTTCACGTGTTTTCAGCTGAGAGGTGACCAGGTGACTGTTTTGTCCTGTTGCCCTTTGGTTAGGCCAGTGTGTGGGACTCATTTACGGGGCCGTCGAGTCGGGAGATCTCTATCCTGCACTGAGCATCTTTCTATATCCATTTGGTGTGGATGGGGTGGGAAAAGTCTTTCGCCCTTCAGCGGTCGGGTATTCCACTGTCACCTGGGATCCCTATCCTGCCAGTGAAAACACCTTGGGTCGTCCCGCCTGGAGTCCTTCGGGGTGGACGGCACGGTTTTGGCGCCATCCTTTATTGCTGGGGGGCGAACCCTTTTCACCTAGCCCACCCCCTTTTTTTAACTATATGGGCTGTTTTGGACAGTTTTGTTTTTTTGGGTTTTCTAAACCCGCGGTTAGAGGTTTTCTTCTGCATTCATGTGTGTTGGTCGGGCACACCTTTTCTGTGTGAATCTCCCCAAAAAGGGGGGCAGGTATGGAAATAAATTTAGATAGGTCCGTTGTAGAATTGTAGAAACGCTTATCTTTTTTTGTGTTTTCGGGCCTTACGCTAGGGATTTGTTTTCTGGACTAAGTTAAAATGGTTTCTATAAACCCCATTCCCCGGGCAATGGAAGGGTTTTTTGTTTTCTGATTACACAGTTTTAGCAATGCTTTTTCCCCCAAGTGATTTGGGGGGGAGTATACCAATTTATTTCATTTTCCTTGTTGTTTTAAAACACGGGAAAGTTCGGGGAACGAATGGGTTCGAAGGCTAAACATTTAGACCGCGGATGTGGGAAATTCCGCCGAGCCCCACTGTGGGTTCCTTCTCGTTTGTCCTTGTCTTAAATTTTTTGTGTGAATGTGGTGCTTCTAATCGTTTTTATTCATTTGGGATTTTGACTAAGGGTTATCCTTTTTACAGGTCAAAAAAAACAAAGAAAAGGGAAAAAATTATTATAGTTTATTTGCCCTTTTGGAGGACAGACATTGTTAAACCTTAGTACGGCATTGTGCCCCTTTCACACGGGACGCACTGCCGGACCCCTTTGGGCCCCACCCACTGACAAGGCCTTTTTTTTATGAATTATCATCTGGGGGATTTGTTTTTCCCCGTGGGGCGGGATTTTCCCCCCTTTCTTTCGCTGCAGCTCCCTTCTTTGGCGGGCCTTGGACGACCACCCTTCCCAGGGACCTGCGGTCATCCCCCTTCCCCCGGGGCCCCCCGGTTTGGGTTTTTGGGGCCTTGGACTGGTGGAGGGGGCCCTCTTTCCCCTTTGAGGGAGACCCCTTTCCTAAAACCGGGGACGGGGGAAGACCAGCCCACCCCAAACGTAAACCCCTCTACAGACCCACCTCTTGGCGAACCCCCTTTCGATTCGGGGACTAAAAGGAGTGTGCAATATTGTGGGGGGGTGGGTGTGGTTCTGGCGTGCGTGTTTTGGGGGCTAAAGCCGGCATTGATTCGTTTTTTTGGGTTTTTTTTTGGGTTGTTTTTTTTTTGGGTTTGGGTTTTAAACCCTTTATTGATTAGGCCCCCTTGGGTTGCACCCTTTGTTTCAAACACAAATCTTTCTTCTGTTATTTTGTAAAATGCCTTGTAGGGGGTTTTGGGGGGTTAAAGGTTTGGGGACGTGGGGGAAACCCTGGGGGACATTGGGGGGTTTTTTGGGGGGTCTTTTAAATTTTAAATTTGCCCCCTAAGTCTTTTATTTTCTAAACATCCCTTTTTTTTATTTTTTTTTTTTCTTTTTTTTTTCCCCCTTTTTGGCCTTCTTTTCTCTTTGTTAGGACCCATACCCCATTGGGTCTAGGGGGAGTGGTATTGTAATGTGAATAAAATATTGTTAAAAATTTTCCCTCTTGGGGTCTGGTGGTGTGGGGGTTTGATAAATCGCTCCTTTTTTCCCACGGGCACTTTCCCCCTGTAAAAAAAATCCCCTGTAAAGGTTTACTCCAGTAAAAAATTATGGGGGAGAGCGGGGTAAACGGGAATGTGTATTTTGGTAGTGAAAAAAGCACACTTGAATTCACTACCCCCCGCCCCCTTGAGGCCCGGGTCTATCTTTTTTTTAGTGTATTTGACGGGGGGTTTGGTTGGGGGGGTTTTCTAGTGTCAGTGGGGAAAACCTTTGGACGGGGAGGAGGTTTTGGGGGTCTGTGGGCATAAGTTCTTTGCTCCCGGTGGTGGGACCTTCGGGCTTCTGTTCCGCGTTCGTCCCCGTGTTTTTTTTTTTGTCTAGTACCGGGGCTATTGGTTCTAGTTTTCCTTTTCTCCTTTCCCCCTTCCCTTAGTTAGAATGGGGTACTTGGGGGGAAAAAAGGAAGGGTTTTTTGAATTTTAGATTATGGGTCTTTTGTGAAAGAGTCGTCGATATCGGTCTTGTACGTTTTTAGGTTTTGGCCCTGCATTTGCCTTACCCAAGACGCCGACTGTGTTGGGAAAGGTAAGGTAGGCGGGTTCCCAAAGCTTTTGGTCTTTGTTTAAAGGCAAACTTTGCCCCTTATTTCCCTTTTCCCGGTTTGCGCGAAACTGGGTTTTAAACTTTAGTTATCTCCCTTCAGTTTTAAAAACAAGGAAAGACTATTCTTGGTGGTGGGGTTTTTTTGTTATTAACACTGGGGTTTAGAATTTTGTTTTAGTCTAAGGGGGATTAGCCCTAAGTTGAAAGGCTTTCCTCTTCTTTTAGTCACATACAACAGTTTATGTTTTTTTATCTGCGGGTTTTTAAAATTGGTTGGGGTTTTTTAAATTGTTAAAACACTAATTTGTGTAAATGTGGTGATTGGATAAAAAATTTTGTCATCGTGTGTTAGAATGGGGGAAACGTTGTGGAAACACAAAAAGTGTCTTTCCAAAGGCCATTGTGCCTTTTTCTGTCGCCCCCCCCCTTCTTCCTTTTCCCCAATTCATTACAGTGCAGTGATTTTAGCACTTGGTTCCCGTCTGTGGTTTAGATCGTGTTGCGGGGGAAATTTTCGGCGCGCGCATGGGGCCCCACTGTTTTGTCGAGTCGGTTCTGTCCGGGTGTCCAGTGATCGGTTGGGTAGGGTACCTATCGTTTTTAACGTAAAGTCGCCGGAGAATTTGTTAGTGTTTGGCCTTGCGGGGGGGGCTCTTTTTAAGTTCTATTTTTCCGTCCCTGCCTTTTGCGTTTTTGGGGCTTTTTGTTTTTCCCTTTTTTGGGAAATGAGTTGGTTGTGGTTGGAGTAACGCGTTGAATTAAAAAACCCCGGTTGTATGGGTTTTTGGGGATTTTTTTGGGCCCTTTTTTGCGGGGTAAACATCTTTGAAGTCTTTTTTGAAAATAAAACATTTGACCCGGATATTGGTTTTTTTAATCCAGGTGTGGTAATTTTGTTTGGGTTTTTGGGACGCCAGTGCAAAAGGGGCATTTTCCGGGTTACACATTGATTTTTGTGCTTGTCGATTTTTTGTTTAAATTCCACATCTTTTGGGAAAATTGATTCATTTTTGGGAATTTTTTTCCCATACGGAAAAACTGTTGACCCTTGGACCACGTTTTTTGGCAACGGTTTTTTTTTTAAAGATTGTTTTTCCCTAAACGTTTTTAAGTTTTTAAAAACATAACTGGGTTTTCCCCCTTCCCGTTGGAATTGGGGGAAAAAAACTAAAAATTTTGGGTATTTTTAAATTTTTGGTACTCATGTTCATTTGGGGGAAAAGGGTTTAGTTTGTTTTATTTATTGAGCTTAGCCGGGGTTTAATTTTCAAATTCAGTTCGTTTGGGCTAGCTTTTGGTGGCTTACTCTTGACTGCAATTTGGTTCGTGGAAGCATTTTTTCTTTTCCCGATTTTTGAACGGTTTTGGGGGTTTGACTACCTTAGTCATAAAGTCATACATTGTTTACTTTGTTGTTCAAACTATCTTTTCTTGTGAGACATAAACCCTTTGACTGTAACTACGGGGGGTTGGGGAAATTTTTTGGGGGTTGATTTCCCCTTTGTCAAAAAGGGCGTTTCATAGGACCCTTTTTCCCTTTCTCCCTTTCCCCGTTTTGGGGTATTTGGGACAGTTATTTACTACCCTTTGTTAAAGAGTTTTCATTTGTGGGAAAGTTTTCTACTCCGTATTTTTCCCTTAGGGGGGAAAAAACAGCCCGCATTTTAGCGGGTTGGAGTTGTGATACGTTTTGAGCTTTAAAAGTTTCGGTTCCCGTTCTTGGACCCTTTAAAATTTGTGGGGCTTTCTTGTAGGAACTTTTGGGCTTTTGGAAAGAAAATTGTTGGGGGACCCCCCTTGGTTTGTTGGATAAAAGCACTTCCCCGTGGTGTTTTTTATGGGTTTCCATGCGAGTTTGACTTACATAAAAACCCAAATAATTTTTCATTCCAATTTTCTTTAAATGAGTGTTTTTCAAATTTTCGGGAGGGGGGTTAAACCTCGTGCTGGTGTTTTCCCCACATTACTCACTAGTTTAAGAAAAAGTGCGTTTTTTTTTTTCCCTTTTTTGGGAAAATTTGGGGAGGGTTTCTTCAAACCCCAAAATGACACAGAATTTAGTTTTTGTCCCTTTGAAACGTCCGTCTTTGGGTTTTTGGTGGATTCAGAAATTGGGACCCCTTTGAAGTGTCGAAACCCTGGTACTAAATGCGAAGGGGGCCCCATGGAAACCCTTTGTTTGGGGTTTCGTTCGTCGATTTTTCGTGGCCCGTGCAAATCTTGTGGGAAACACCCTTGTGATTCGGTGTTCCCGGGCTTGTGAGGTTTTACTGTTAGTTTTTGGGAAAACTTTGACACGGGCCCGGATCACTCGTTCTCAGACTCGTGGTCAGGAAACCTCCCGGATGGGGAGTCCCATGAATCAGGGGGGGAAAGACTGGCCCCCACTTTCCCAGGTTGTGGGTTTTTTTCTGGTGGAAATTTGTCCTCCAGTCCCCCGCAGTGCCACAATTTCAAAGGGAAGGACATAACAAGGGCCCCCGATTCGGCCAAAGTTAGGGGGGCATTTTTGGGGAGAACCCAAGTTTAAAGACCCATCAACCAACCTTTCCCCTCGGTGGTGTGTGGCAAGAAAGTGGAAAAATAAATTGGGGCAAGGGCCAAAAGCGGGCTTCAAAACGGCAGTTAGGGCCCCCTTTTGAGGGACCTCGGGGGGAAAAGGGGGCCAAGTGTCAGGGAAACGAGTCATCCCTTTAGGGGAAAAAAGATTACAGAAATTTGGGGAAAGCTCTAAAGGGGCCCTATTTTTTAAAAAAAGGGTGGGCCCCCTTTGCCCTTTAGCGACCTGCGATCCCCACTGATTGGCAAAATTTAGTGTGCCCTTTGGGGGGCGGGTCAACCGGTTTGGGGGGAAATTTTATCAGAGTTTTCCAGAAAAAGTATTTTTTTGGCCGCCACCCCCCGCGTTCACAACCACAAAAGGGGAAAAGGGCACTGAAAAACCCCCCCTAAGCCCCCGATCAGGGAAAGGGACTTTTAACCCCGGATCCCCGAAAAGTAAGCCCAAATTTCGAGCAAAAAAAACCATTTCCCCAACATCCCCAAGGGATGGTCGCAGTAAATTTTTGCCACCCAACAACTCCAAAAGCCGAAAAATCAGGATGCCTATGGCTTTGTTGACATTTAAAGGTTTTGCATTTCCCGGGGTAGAAAGCCCCTGTTTAAAGGAAGCGAAGGAAACAGAAAACCCAAAGGGGGGAGTCAAAAATGCGCTATTTTGGGGCGAATGGAGGGGGGGGGGGGAAACACCAACCCGGACCGCACAAAGCCCTTTAAGCTTAAAAACAACACATCCCCGTGGAAAAAGGGGACCACGGAAAGTATGAAGACGCCCAAAAAACGTGAACTGGGGAAAAGGAACCCTTCCTAGGCAAAGGGATGACCCCTTTGGGGTTTAAAGTTTTTTGGCGTTCAGGACTTTCAGGGACCTTGGGTGGGAAACGACTAAAAAAAGAAAAAGGTGTGTAATTTTCCCGTGGATACGGATGTTGTGGAAAAAGACCCAAAAATACTGGAAAGGAACCTTCAATGCCCAGTCCCAAAAAAGCCATGCAGAAGGGAAGCAGGAACAGATCCCAAAAGGGAAACGGGCCCCAGAACCGACAGCAAATTGTGAGGTTGGCTCAGACTTTCAAAAGGGCCAGTGAGGGAACTTCCCTTTCAGTCAGCACGCCTTTGGGGCAAAAGGTTCCCCAGCTTTCAGGGGCCCAGATCACCGGGCATAAGAAAGTGCTGACCGAGGTTTGTCCAAAATGAGCGGGTCTTCCCTGCCAAAGGGCCCCAAATTCCGGGGCCCCTGTTTGGGGTTCCCAACCCCGAACCCATCGGCCCAGGCGGTGGCCTGGAGGAGTTTTTAAAACTCCCGATGTCCCCGCCCATGCAGTGCGTCAGGGGCATACGCGAAAGGCTTTCCCCCGCAGTCCCCGAACAGCAACAGCGCAGTCGTCTTGTCATCACCCCCAGTGCCACCACCCTTTTCTACCCATCTCCCCTGCCTTTTTGCAATTTTGTGGGCCCCGAGAGGGAATGGATGATGAACCCCTGATGGGCTGTGGGAAAATGGTTTTAAGGGGTGATTACCTCAGCCCGGGTGGAGTATTGAGTCAAGGTTTCCGGGAGTGAGGAAAGTTTAAATTGTACAAGAGTGTAAAATGTTACAGAAGTTTGGAGGCCGTGATAGGGTGGGCCCCATGGGACAACCTTTTTTGGGGGGGGGTGTTGTCACGGACGAAATACTTTTGGTTTTTGAAGATAAAAACATTTCTTCTTAAAAAACCCCGTGTAAAGTGGAGTGTTTCCCCGTGACTCTTTCTAAAATTGGCCCGGGGGTTGGCCAGTGTGCTATTTGTTTACATTCGGGGTGCGCTAAAGGGCCGTGATTTTGCTCTCATCCTCCAATATTTCTTTTTCATTTTTTTTTTTTTTAAAAACTTTCTTTTTCTGTTTTAATCGTTTTTTCGTGATTTTATCAGCTGATTTTCAGGGGCCAAGGTGAGCTTTTTGTTACCCGTTTCCTCTTTGGGAGGCTTTGTGGGGTGGGACTTACTGAAGGAACCCTCGATCGGAGGGGTTTTCTACTCTGCTTTGCTGGGGCCCCTTTTTTTCATTCCCCTTCGGTGTTTGGGTTTTGGTGTGGGGGAAAGTTTTTTCCCCTTCATCGGGTTTGGGGAAAAAATTATGGCACCTCGGGGGTCCCTGTCCCGGGCCCGCTAGAAAACCCCCACCTTGGGTCGGGGGTTTTCCCCCCGACCCGGGTCCCTTCGGTGAGGACGGCACGGTTTCGGGGTTTTCCCCCCAACCTTTAGGGGCTGGGAGCAAACCCTTTCTCACCCCCGCCCACCCCCCCTTTTTGGGAAAATAGGGGTTTTTTTTGGACAGTTTTTTTTTTTTTTGGGTTTTTTAACCTTTCAAATGGTTGAGAGGTTTTTCTTTTCCTTTATGGTTTGGTTTAACAACTTTTTCTGTGTGTAACGCTTCCAAAAAAAGGGGGCAGGGGATGGAAATGGGGACGAGATATACGTCTTGTTGTAAATTGTGAAAAAGCATTATCTTTAAAATTTTTTTTGGGCCTTAGGGGCTAGGATTCTTTTGCTTTGGGCTAAGGGTTTAAAATCTCCCTTTCGATATAATATCCTTCATTTTGGGAAAAAGGGGGCTGGTTTGTTGTTTTCTGATTAAAAGGTTGAAATCAATACTTATCTTGGGTAAAATGTGATTTGGGGGGCCCGGAAAAAGGGGTTTGAAATATTGTTTCATTTTCCCTTTTTGCTTCACAGACAAGAGGCGTTTGTGGAACGCATGAGCGTGCGAACGTTTTAAACATTTAGGGCCGGGGGGAGTTGGAATTCCTGCCGTATCGCCCCCCCTTGGTTCCGTTTTTGTTGCTCCTTTTCTTAACATGTTGGTGGAAAAGACGTGTGGGATGAATTTTTTTGTTTTTTTTATTCATGGGAGCTTTTTTTTTGACTGGGAAAATAAACCTTAGTACAGGGCAAATGAAAGCAAAAAAGAAAAAAAAAAGGGAATTATTATAGTTTAAATTTTCCCCCCTTTTATGAAACAGGGCAATTTTTGGCCCTTTGTTTTCGGTTGTGACCCCCTTTACACTGTGGGCCACTGCCGGGCCCCCTATTTTTGCCACACACTGAAAAAGGGGCTATAGGATGATGACTTATTTAAACGGAGACTGATCTCCCCCGTAGGCGGGATTTTTTCCCCCCTTTTCCCTTTTAGCTGCAGCCCCCGTTCTTTGGGTGGCGGACGACCAGCGTAACGGGCGCTGCGGGCATCATCCTCGCCCGGGGACCGGGTTTTTTTTTCGGGGGGCCCGTGGACTGGTGGGGGGTGGGCCTCGTCCCTTTTAGAGCACCTACTACACCCCGGGGCTGGAAGCCCCGCCCACCCCGAACGCACCCCCCCCCACAGGATCCACCTCTTGGCGAACCTCCCCGATTCATGGGCTAGAGGTTTTAGTGGGCAATTTTGTGTGGGTGGGGTTTTTGGTTCGGGGGTGCTGTGTGTGGGTCCAAATCCGGGCATTGATTTGTTTGTTTTGGGTTTTTTTGGGGTTTTTGTTTTTTTTTTTTTTGTTTGGGTTTTAAATCTAGTTGATTAAAAGGGCCCCTTTGGGTGCAGCATTGTTTCTAAACCTTTTCTTTCTTCTGTTAAATTTTTCTGAATTTTCCCTTTTAGTGGTTTAGTGGGGTTTTGGTTGGGACAGTAGCGGGGATCCGGGGGGCAAAGGGGGGTTTTTGTGGTCTATTCAATTACTTTGTCCCCCAAGTCAGTTTAAATTTTAAAAAGTTCCTTTTTCTTCAGGGTTTTTTTTCTTTTCTTTTTCCCTCCCGGCCCCTTTTTTTTCTTCTTTGTTATGACCCCTACCCCATCCCGATGCTAGTTTTAATGAGTGATTGTAATTGAATAAAAGGATTTTTGAAAAATTCTTTCCCCTTTTTGGGCCCGGTGGGGTGAGGGGTTTATTAAAGCTCCCTTTCTGCCCCTGACGTTCCCTTTTAAAAGAAACCCCCCTTTAGGTGTTCGCCGTGACACGAATGATTTCCAACAAAATAGCAGTTTTTCAAGTCCAAACAAGATCGATAAGGGGATCAATGATGCACATCAGGAAAGAAACGTCAGGCGGGGCACACCTGTAATAGCCCTCATACACAGATTAGGGGAAACAAAACCCCCCACAAAACAGTGAAGCACCCTCACCCCAAAATGAGAAAAGAAAAAATTAAATTTTGACCACTAGAAGATTTGTGTGGGACCCCCTGACAGGGGAGAAAAAAAACTATCTACTCGTTTAGTCCCTATCAAAAAAAGGAGCAATCCAGTGACAGACTGTTGCAGCAAAAATAGGGGTGGGCCCTTTAAATTTTAAAAAAGAAACATCAAAGCCAGAAAGTCCTTTAGCCCCTTTTCAAGTACCCCCCACTAGAAGGAAAAAGGGACACAGGTTGCACAAAACCCCAAAGAAATTCAGGGGTTCCCGGGTCTTATTTGTTGAAAAGCCCGCCC